>JARVGW010000682.1:17872606-17943984 GCA_031762495.1 Anablepsoides rubrolineatus
GCCCAAGTGGCTGGAGAGAGGGAAGTCTGGGTCTTTCTGCTTAGGCTGCTGCCCCCGCGACCCGATCCCAGATAAGAGGAAGAAAACGAACGGACGGACAAATTTGTGTTTTTAGACGTCTACAGATTTCAGCCAGAATAATCTTCAAATGGGGTGGCCATGTGGGGGTCTCTGTAGTTACTAAGTGGGAGTTTCTTGGGTTTGGGTAAAGGTAACTGGGGGGAATAAGGTGTAACAATTCAGATCTCTAATTTATGTTTACATGTTCCCAATAATTTTACTATTATTACACTTCACCTTTTTACTTCCACAAGTCAATTCAACCAATTATAGTTTACCCAAACTACACCCAAATAAAAAAAGCTCTCATTTAGAGACTGCAGAGACCCTTTTCTTGAAAATCCACCATAAAACACGGCAATTCTGTGGGCTGCGTCAGAAGTGCTACAGGTACTTGCTGCTGCTATTGTACTTCCAAGTGACCATCTATATCAACGGTGTCCTGCATGTGCTGCCCTGGTTCAACACAGCTGAACCTAAGGAGTGCCTAATTAGTAGGCCTCTGCAGACCTTGCTGACATACTGAAGAGGCCTACTAACCACTGATCTATATGAATAACAGCATTGTGCATAACTGATGACATTAACATTTGTATTATAACGCTCACATGAATCACTGTGAGAGATTTGAAATTGGAGTTTTTGTTAAGACAGCAGGGAGTCTCTTTGGTCTTGGCACCACTTGGATTAGCCGTTAGCTCAGGGGTGGGCAATCCTGGTCCTCGAGGGCCGCAGCCCCGCATGTTTTACTTGTTTCCCTGCTCCAACACATCTGATTCAGTCATTACCTCTTCCAAGTTCTGCAGAAGCCTGATAATCACTCATTCATTCAAATCAGGTGTGTTGGAGCAGAGAAACAAGTAAAACATGCAGGGCTGCGGCACTCGATGCCCGCCTCTGCGTTAGCTCAATGTTCTTGTTAGAATTAAACATTTTCTTCCCCTCCAAGGTTCTTCAAAGTGTTATCTACAACAGGTAAGATATTAACTGTTCATAACCACATTGTGGAGCCACAGATCAAAAAATTCTAAACTAACATTTGCAAAATTCCAACTGTACTTATATTTGTTATATAATAAAACATAATGAAATGTTGAAATACTATAATAATAATAAGGGGTCATGTTGTGGTCAAGTGTCTGGACCCACATGGTTGCTTTCCCTTTTATCTCTCTGCTGTGAGCGATAAGACTAGATGTTTACTATTAATACTAACATTATGTCAGAAGAAAGAACAGGGTTATTTCCACACAAGCCAGATAATTCATTTGTTATGTGTTCAGCAGGTTATTGCCATTTCAGAAGAAAAACTGGATTCTTGGACCAACGTGTCAAAACATCCACTGACGTCTTTAGTTTTTTGCTTTTTCTTTTTCAGCACAGCTAAAAGATAAATAAACTGCTGCTCCCACCTTTACGTGTGTGTGTACCCGCAAAAGTACTAATGTATCAAATCTAAATTTATCTTAACCGGTCCCGTTGCGAAAGGCCCTCCTTTCAGTGTAGCCATGACAACAAATTCACCAGGCTGCAATTATAGAAAGTGCCGTGCCACTGGATGCCTGTCAGGAACTGTTTCTTCCACCACCATTTCCTCTTGCTTTTTTTACTGTCATATCCACACATATGTGCACAGCTCTGACATGTTTTCTCTGTCTGAACATCACAACAACAGTAAGAAAAAAATCCTCTGATATTTTAGTTTAGTCAACAGTATTTTCAGCAAGGCTAACAGACTTCAGATGATTAATAGCAAAATTGTAAACAAAGACTTGAACAATCTGTCAGAACGCAGATTATGTGCTTTGGAGCTTTTTGAGCTATTGCACCAATTCTTAGGGAAATATCTGTATAAATGAGTGAGTTGTAGCCATTTTTGTGTTTTTTTAAGGCTAGTTTGCTGTGGCAGCCATCATGAATCCAGCTGACTTCAAAAGATAATTAAATATAGATTTGCACCCAGTGATCATTTTCTAAGAATTTAATTAAAACTTCACCTTTTTGGGTTGCAGGCCATGAGGCTGACAGTGTCTAAAAAAGGAAACCCACTGAAATCTCACGAAATATTCAAAACAGATGCAGCTCCCTGATAAAAAAATATAAAAAAATGCTATTTTTTTATGTAATTAGAAAAGATGCTTCATGCGACACATAAACCATCTATATTCGACCAAGCAGAGATGAAACACCTGCTGTGCAACAAGCCTGCGTCTGCTCGTGAATGATTCAGTGGGAGTGGGTGGGCAGAGCGGGTAGTTCCCCGCCTGACCACCGCCAGCTGCACGGGCCTGCATCTGTTCGTTCAACAGAGTCCAAATGTCTCTAAAACGTCCCCCCGGCCCCTGCTCATTTCTGTCCAGCTGCCTTAGGGGGCCGCCGCACTCTGAGACGCCCGCTCCTCCTGGTGAGGCGAGGTGAGAGACACGAGCTGCAGAAAGCCAAAAACAAGAGCTGCAGAGGATGAGGTGGAATGCATGCAGCTGTGATGTGCAGAGGGACTACGGAGCCCCCGAGGCAGCAGGCAGAAAAGAAAGTTTCAGAAGTGACCTATTTTTCTTTAATACCTCCCTGAAATGGGAAGAAGTTGTGTCGGGAGAGGAAGCATGAACCTGACATTTCCAATGAGAGCAGTTTAGAGGGAGCTAACCTTTAAAATGAGCATTAATTCTGCGCTCAGAGGCCTGAGCTTCTAGAATAAAAAAATATACAACTTTCATTACATGTGGCTTTGTGTTGGAGCAGCGGACGAGTGTATTATGCTCACATTCAATCAACTATACGTCTTGTAGCGTGTTGACAATGAAACCTGAGAGTGGGGTTCAGCTGTAATAAGAGTGGACAAAGATGAAGCAGAGAGGCAGCTGCCTCTGTGACCACAAACAATGCATTTGTACACAAGGCTGCATTTACCTGAAAAACCATCCCCACCAAGTAGCAAAAGCATGAGCACACACAGCGGGACGAACAGCAGCACTGATTGTACACACATCTCCTCATGGGGGGAAAGCATCTTGGCACAGCTCAGCTGATAGTTTCTATGGTGACATGAGGCTTTCTCCCCCCCACCAGAATTTGCATAACAGATGCGTCAGGGCATTCACACACACACACACACACACAAAAAAAAAAGAAGAGCAGATGTAAAAAAGTTTATGCTGATGTCACACCACATTCAGCTTTGGAGGATTGTGATTTATAGAAGGAATCTATGTGAGCAGCATTAGTCAGCTGTGACTTTGACAGGCTGCTCGCTGAGACATCTCTGAAGACCACCCACATTCAACAGATTTGATTACAGGAGATTTCTGGTTCTTTAAGTGTCTCATGGGGAAGAAATATCAACACCAGCTCAAAAAAAAAAACTAATGTATGGCTAATTGTTTATTTCTTTTAAGGCAAAAGGCAAAAGTTATCACCCACCACAATAAAGGGTGTATTTTGGTCTGTTTGTTAGCAAAATATCTCATGAACCAGAGGGAGGATTTAGTTGAAACTTTAATGAGAAATTATTAAATCTTTACCTGATTAGACTTTAGAGTCAATTACAGGTGGCTGCCACTAATCAACTTTATCAAACACATAAAAAGCTACAAATAGCTCAATTTTACAGATATTAAGCTGATACTTTGTGTGGTAGTAGCTGAGAGTCATCTCAAACTTATTTCAAGTGTTATAAATAGTACAAGATTTCTTCAAGGAATTATATTTCAACATCAGTATTTTGTATTTAAGTAAAAACATTTCCCTAATTTCTAGCAGTTTATAAGAAGAGTATTGAATTTTTTAAATAAATGTGGTTGCCTTTTTCAACAACAACAACATTATTACACACAAATTAATAAACAGACACCTGAAGGCAATTATTCTTCTAAAGAGAACAGTCCTACTCCAGCTCCTCTGTGTTTATGATCCCTCCCATCACCATTACACACACGAACAAACGGTTGAAGTTTATTTACGCAGCTCCGAACAGGAGCTCCAGAAGCAGCATCGCTGAGCTTCACTGAACTGTTATGTAAGCAGCAAAAGGACAAACTCAGACTCTTAATCACAGCAGGAAAAGAAAACACAAAGTGGAAATTAAAGTTTGAGAAGTTAAGCTGTCAGGACGTACTTTGCTTTTCCTCAAATATTGAACTAAAATGTGCAGATTTCTAAAGGCACAAGCAAATTCTACTGCTTTATATTTTAAAGCAGTGTTTCAGATCTTTTAGTGTGGGCTCCTCTGTAAAGGTTAAAACAATAAACATCTTACCTGTTGCAGATAGTTTGGAGAAATAGAGTTTAATTTTGATTGCATTTGTATTTTACATTAAATGTTCTCATTATTTGCAAAAATAGCAGCAGCAGCTAGCTGTAGCACTTCTATTCTAACCTTTCTGCCATTATAATCACGTAAAGCAAAACTGACAGTGGTGTACAGAGATATTTATCTACAAGAGGAAGGTGTTATTTTAATTAGTTTTCACTTTTCCAAAGAACCCCACTTCAACAGATCGGAGCTATCCCTTTAATTGGCTGATGATTCGAATTAGTCATAAGATATGAGGCCAATAAAAAAAAAATAAAAGCCTTTTAGATAACTGTCTTCTCGGTGCATCCAGTCTAAAATGTTATGTCATCCCTGGCTCTGACCCAGAACTGACACTCAGCTGATTTCCATTCGGCTCCCATCCACTGCCAAACATCTCCGTTGTATACAGTCAGAACGACAGTGACAATGATTTGCAAGTGGAACAAAACCTTTCATTTTAAAAGGGTGCGTTCAAAGCTGTTGCTGAGGAATCTGAACCTGAGACGTAAAACAGTAAAAATGACAGGAGAATCCATTGTCCAACAGAAGCAGACAGTTATATGAAAAAAAACCCCACCATCCTTTAGTTTCCCAGGCAGGAAACTGAAGAGGAGAGCAGCATTTAAAGAATTAAAGCCTAAACACACGTCAGACTGCTGGATGATGCTCCACACGCTGCCTATATCCATCCAGCCTGCTGTAAACTGGCCGACAGTCAAGCATGCGGGCTCAACCAATCACTGCCATACATGGAGATTCTGACTCCAGATTAAAACACACCGAGCGACTCTTCTTCTCTTTCCTCGACTCTCACTCTGCTCTCCTCAAGGCGACTGGAAATAATGGCTTTTATCTGTATTATCGCCCATTTAAGCTGCTCCTCAGTTATGTGATAAGACCGCCTGTTCATTCCATTCTTCTTACTGATCAAACTTTACTTTAGGCTGAGTGCTTTGCTGCCTGACCAGAAGGCAGTTACAGCTTCACCTTATTAAAGAGAGGCTGCAGGATCTGACCATCCTAACCACTGCTTCTTAAGTCTGAGGCTCACTGACCAGCGTTTATGTTGCTGCAACTTCCCTCTTCATTAGAAATAAGAGGTATAAGTGAAGGTTTGAACCTTCAGTTATATTTATACTTTCTGCTGAAATAAACTTTGAAAAAAGGATCTTCATTTATTCATTGAAATACTCATTATATAATAAATAAACAGTTATCCCTGAAGTACAAATGTTCTTATCCTGAAATAATTATAAATATGGCCTCTCTTGGCTTGCGTGTATACTTATAGCAGGTTCAATTACATAAGTATACACTTAGAGCTGAAGCTAATGCTACGAGACAAAGCAGGGAGCATTACTAACATCACAACTCTTGTTTACGTCATATATTTATTAACCGAAAGAAAAGTTTTAACTTTTATTAATTCCAAATCAGGAGCCTCCTTTCACTCTCCTACCGTGGTTGAATTAAAAAGCCAGGTCATTTTAATTAGATCTGATTCCTCTGCAATAATTCAAATGACATTTTCTTTCCAGTGTTTAAAAGGTCAGCTGGTAATGTGTCCCCACACATTATACACTCTGTCTCATCACGCAGATTAAATCTTCTGCACCAATAAGATTTAACATGTGTTTGGATTTATGTCAAATTCTTTTATGATGCAAACTTCATTAGTTTTTAATCATGGCAACTGTAGAAGTCTGTTCCTCTCTTGTCTGTCAACAGTAAATATAAACCTAACGTCAAGCGTTTCCGTAAAAACTTTTAACACTCAGAAAGTGTAAGATTACACTCAGATTAGAAAGCAGGATCTTTTAAATTTGGTGTGTTCGCATGTGTTTTACAGAACTGAGAGTAAAAACATATTTCTGCCTAATTCTGGTTTGATCCTGGAGAAAATGGTGATTAAGAATCTCAAATAACTGTTCTTCCCCTTTCGAAGACCTGGTTTCTTCTAAATGGTGAAATAAGATCAGAAAATAAACAAACATACTGTTTATAATATGTTCCTGCTATAGTATGTTCCTGCTATTCTGCTAAATTAGCCAACACATTGCACATTTTGTTAAATTGAAAGTGACTGTCAACTACTACATCAAATTTCAGCTTAAAGTGTGTACATTTGAGTTGTAGCCATTTTTGTGTTGGTTAATATCAACCAGTGAGAGTTTATTTGAATAACAGGAAAGTTAACAGTTGGTTAATGCCAGGAAATGGTAGCAACCTAATAAAAAACTCAAGGGTTTTGGTGGAGACATCAGCAGAGAAAGGAAAACAGCCAGGATTCAAACTAAAGAAGCTCTTGGTGTGCAGTGATGCTGTGCCACTGTGCCACTGTACAACTCTGCATGGGTTTAAAGTATTTCATTCATCCATCAGTCAGGTGAACAACTACTTCCTCACATGGTTCCTAAACTCTAAGCTGACTGTGTGTTTCTGTTTGATTGATTTACTTTCCTCAGACCATCTTGTTCAAGGATGTGAAACGTTTCCTTTCCTTTCCTTTCCTTTCCTTTCCTTCTCCTTGGCCCACTTCAGCCCAAGCTGCTGCCTGTATCTCTCTGACCTATATCTCACAGCAGACTGGGGAAAGGTTGTGTCCCTGTAAATGGTGTCTGGTAGGTATGAAAGAAAAGAGCAGGAAAAATGAGAGCAGCGAGCAGACTGCTGACTGAAAAAAAACAAAAAAACAAAACAGCAACTCCTGGGAGTCCTGCCTTCATATTAGTGGGATAGTGACTGAAACGTACACATATACACTTCCTCTGCACTCACTATTAGCTTCACCGCTTCTTCACATCAAGCGTTGACAGCATTTTTAAACTCAGGTGAATGTGTGGAATCCTGTTAATGAGACACGGTTGAGTGTAAGTTTTCAGTGTGTTGGACTGACTCTGTTCAGAGTCAGGTACCACTCAGGTGACGCTCATGGCTCGTCTGCAGCGCTCCGATACCTCCTGAATGTAATTACAGCAGATAAACATTAGTTCAGACTCAGTCAGCACACCACAGAGGTCTCATGTAATCACCATAAATACTGTTGGACTCCACGGGGATGTGGCCTTAATGTTTCACTCACAACTTACATTTTTTTTGCCCGCTCATCGCAGCAGTTTGAACGACAGGCCTGCAGGCGCATCTGTTTTCCCAGACACCACGTTGAATGACAACTTCCTTTTCAGACAGTATAAAATACACACACTTGACATGCTCTCAGACAGGAAAGTGCGTCTTTATGTTGTTTTAAAATAGAAGCAGAAATCAGCAGCAATTCTGTTTTGTTTTGACCCAGAAACAACAATTCTTTACATGTCAAGTGTTGTTCCTCCACTTTGCTCAAAACTAAAATACAAAAAGATAAGAATACCATAGTGACGGGGGATTTCTCTGAGGATATTACAAGATGAATTACACAGCTATTCTAGTTTTGGTATTGCCTGTGGAGAAATTAGATGTTATGCATGCCTCACTTTCTTATTCATCACTATCTTATTATTCTTTTTAAAATAGTTGCTCATGTGTTTCAGAGGTCTGTTAGTTTTGTACCACCAGGTGCAAATGAAACGACCCCCAAAGCACTAATTACAGCAGCCATTAGTAAACAAGATACAGCCCTTAAATCGCCTTCATGCATTTTACTATTGGCTGAGTCTCTTACTTTTGTTTCTGTCCCAAACCCAGAAAATTCACTCCTCGTGTACTTTCTGTAACATTAGCCTGGTAAAATTGTTGATTTTTGACTTTGCATGCAGTTACTTGAGAGATCAGATTTATGAGCTTGTAGAGTTCATCTATCCAGGCTATTTTTTTACCTGCTTCTCCTCTCTTAATTATAGAAAAGAGCCTGATTTTATTTATTATTTTTCAATAAAAACCTGAATGTCTTTAAAAGTAGCTAACAAAATGTCTGCACTATAGCTGCATGCGACTCAACCACATATTATAAGGCTTTAACCAGACTTCCCCCTCCGATCATCTGCCAGCTGTCATTTTACATCAAGAATGGGCAACTGGTGGCCCGTGTGCTATTTGTGGCCCACAGGTGACTTCCACCTGGCCCACTAATGAGCCCCCCATTTCTATTTTTCTATTACTTAAAAAGAGCACTCAAAGCAGTTCTTAGAATCTAAGAACTTGTTTTTTACTTCAAGTAAAAGATAAAAAAGTTTCTATTTTTTGTTTTTTATTTTCTGACCACAGAATTTCAAGACAAACTTTTGTGTTTAGTCTGCTTAGAGAGACTGTCACCACTACAATATGTTGCACAAAGCTAAATATGAGAGGTTTCCTGAAGTTATAAGTACATAAACAACTTGCAGAGCCAGAACCACCAAGGAGCGCTAAAGTAAGTGTTTATTTTGTTTGCTTCAAACATTTTGTATTCATATTTAATAAACAGGAGTTTTATACGTGCATTTGGGCATGAAGTTACTGCACTGTATGTTGGTATAATAAATATATAGGTAAACATATTTTATATGACAGTTATTACATTTGGGTGAGTGTGCAGCCCTCTGCTAGTGTCACCAAAAAACTTTGGCCCTTTCCATCATTTAAGTTGTTCATCTCTGCTTTACATAATCAAGCAAGAACAGAAGATTTGAATCTGTTCTCTCTAAGCAAGTAAAAAAAAGCGTCAAACGGAAACAAAGGAAATATTAGAGTATATTTCCTCCACCCCCTTCAGAAGCAGGCACATCTGGATGTGATGCAGCTTCCAGCTGTGGAGAACAGAGTGCACCGTGTTTCTGCCTCCTGACCGCCGCTCATCCTCACACACGCCGTGCTATCACACCAATCATTTGAGTGTCAGCCTTTCTAACACCAGATCTCCCTTTTGTATTCTCTCTCTCACACTCCACTCTCCCCCACCCCTAACTTCATCTTTATACGAACGAGCCCCTCGGCTGCACCTTCTGCCGATTTGGAGATAAAGCAGGACGGAGAATCTGACAGTCTGCTGATGGGATGTTTGATGACTGCCGTGCAGTTTGATATTGTAGTCCAATGAAAAAGTTCCATCCTGTCACAAACGATCAACAATACAATAACAGCAATGTGTCTATTTAAAGATCTGTGTGTGTTTCACAGGGAGGGTGAGTGAGGAAACAACACACAGAAAAAAAGAGCCAGTCAAGACGTGCAGTTTGGTGTGTGCATGTATGTGCGTTCATCGATATGTCTGTGTATTTATTTATAGATGTCTCTTGGGGGTGGAGTGCCATTACTGTGCTAAGGTAGACAATATGCTGGGTCTGTTCTGGATGTTACACAGAGATGGTTTTATCACTCCTCGCAGGCTGTACCTCATTAGTTTGAGCAACACCCTGGATAATAATAACAGCAACATCTCTCCTTCATTGTCCTTCTAAATGTCACCGTGCAAAGACAATTTAAAAGAACATTAGCACGGCTTTATTAGTGAAAATAGCCGTGTCACTGAGATAATTATAGCTTCTCTTTTTTATCTGCACTCAAAAAGCAACCTGTTGAGTAAACATGAAAAAAGTTTGCTTTCAAAACAAAGCATATGTTGTATTTTAATATATTTGGGATTGTTTCTGATTCAAATCTGTTATTAGATCTAAGTTTGATTAGTGTTAACAAGGTGGATTTTCAGTAAATGTTTTTCTTTCAATAGGTTGATTTCACACAAAAAGAGTTAAAAAAAAAGTTCAATAATATTATTTTAATGAAAAAACACAAAAACATCATTACCTTTACAATTTACCTTTACAATGCTAACTCCGCGTAGAAGAATAATGCTACGCTGGAAGTCTACAAACCCACAGAAAGCATCTATGTGGATTAATGATCTCATGAATTTTATCCAGTTAGAAAAGATTAAATATTCATTGAGAGACACTAAAGATACATTTTATGTTACCTGGAATGCAACCTTGACATACATAATCGACCTTACCTCATTACCTGATAGTGGACTATTTACCACTAAAAACCTGATGAGACACAAACGTCTATAACCATTACAATACCAGTCACACATGATATTTAGCCATGTTATGGTGTTAATGAAGCATCTCTGCAACCTTTTTAAATCCACCATGTTTGTTACATTGTTTATCTGTAGGTAAAGTCTGTAGGTATAGCCAGACAGTTCCTCAATTTTTTTTCTTTTAAAGATACTACAGAGTAAGATAAATGAATGTGTCCTTTGTTCTGAAAGGGTGGGGGGGTTGCATTTATCTGTTTTGTGTGTTATTGTTGTTAAAAAAAAAAGAGATGGGATAATTATTACTATAACACATTGTTTTTACAATACACAAAGGCACAGGAAACCGGTCCAGTACGCAGCTTTGAATGTTTATTTAGACACATATAAAGATGATCACAGCTCTGTGGTCAAAAATGGCTACTCTTACGTGTCAGAAATGCTTTTATAGTAGACATAGTCATATGCCGGATATAATGTCATACCCCTAAAACAAGAAAGTAAATTACAGAAACAAACACTAAAACTAAATTGTTAATTCTCTGTTTAAAGTAAATAACTGCACTCAATCACAAAGTAAATGTAAAACTGTCTCTAAAATTCATTTAATCAACAAACAATACCTTTTGAAGTGATTTAAATGCAACCATAACAAATAACTTAATATGTTTTTGGTAAGAAAATACATATTGTGCATCACAGACTGCCAGCTTTTTAACACGTTACACGTTACTTTTTTTATTTTTATCTCAGTAGTATAATTCATTCCCAAAGCAGCAGCTGCTCCTTTTAAGTCCTCAGCGGTAAGCAGAGGTGTGTAAATCAACAAACTTACAGGCAAATAAAGCAAAGCAAAGGTCACTCCCGACCCATCATTAGAGGCGGGGCAGCTGGGAAAAAACCTCTCACCTCACTCCCACTCAGACCGACCCCGACTAAAGAGCTGTTATCCCTATAAACCGCACAGAGACTTGCCTCGGGGATCACTGAAAGCACATTGAGGGGGTGGGATGAACTCAACCTCCTCGCATCGAGCAGAATTTATACACGCCATCATTTGAAATGACTTATCGGCCGACTGAATCTAAAGCGTTACGGCTGAATCATGGGAGGAGTCTGAATATGACCCAGACAAAAGATACATATGACAGCTGATGAGATTTAAACCTGTTTGCTAAAGACTACTGAGGGTCAAAAGTGTGATTGATATAGCTTTTTTAAATTATATATATCTGTTCATTTAGAAATTGCATTTGTGTGAGAAGATAGCAGAATGGAAAAGAAGATTTGTTCACTGAATTTTTAATATCTAAGTGTGTCACTGGTGTCTATCTAAACGATGTAAGGGGATATGATCGGCACCACCAGTGTAACCAGATGCTTTCTTTAATTCTACCTGTCGAGTTGAGCAGAGGTGCCGACCCACACCGAGATCCTGGGGGTGATCTTGTGTTAATTGAACTATTAATTGTTAATTGATTGTTTGTCCACTGGTGTTGGGTTCTGTATTGAGTTCAGGTAAATTACTGCTCATCCGTCTGGAAGCTGTCCTCAGTATCGGTCAAAGATTAGGACCTTAAAATGCAAAAACTTGCAACAAAAGTTAAGTTTTTTTCTGTGTCTGTTGCTGTTTGAATATTTAGAGTAAAGCATTTGTTGTTTTCAATAAACAGTGCGGTTTTCATTATGAAAAATATCTTTAAAACTCAAACCCTATCCCATTAGGCTTTTCTTTTTTATTCCGTTTTAACGAGGCCCATCCTCTAATTGAAGCGACTGACAACAATAAGCTAATGGATTTAGAGGGAAGAAGCTGATTAGAATAAGTGTGCTGAACCGTAGCTTCCTCTGCGTATCATGTGAGCAGCCTCATCTCAAAAGAGAAGAGATGTGAAGACAACAATTACTGCACTCTGATCATTAGTAATCCATTAAATTAGAAGAGCAATTACGCCACATTTTGTGTTTATTCTCTGTCCTGTTTGAGGAAAAGCAGTAATCTGATGTTAGGAAGCAGCTTCACATGTTCAAAAACAGGTCAGCCAGAGATTTGATGAGAAAAACCAGCTCTGTTTTCTGATAATAACCCACCTCTAAAAAGAATTTTCCTCTCAACCATATCAATTAAATGAGGGTTTCATGCACAAAAAAGCACAGGTTTGGGGACAAATTACTGTGCAAAAGTCTAGAGTCATCCATAATTTAAAAAGCCAGAATTTCCAGTGATCTTTCATGGTCTTGAACAACGGTTGTCAACATTTTCTTTCAAAGTTTTTCTTTGGACTTTGCTTTTTCAGTCCAGTACCTATAATTAGTTTTGTTATGTCACTTACTGCAACTCTGTTTCTGAATCATTCATGCATGAAAATACTCCTAACGTAAAAGAACAAACTGTCGACACCTCACAGAGTAGCTGCAGTATCTGTCACAAAACACAAGTTGTTCCCAATTCTTTAGCTGAATCTATGAAAAAAAAAAACTAAGAAAACAGTTGCAAAGACATAAAAAAAGTATTTAGTGCTAACAGGGTGATTCTCATAGAGGTATTTGGGTCTTTTTAATGGAGTTTCTTCCTCTTTTCATAAAAACATGACTTTTAGACAATATTCATCTGCTGTAAACAGTTTCTTTTAAGCCTGATACCTTTTCTTTTATCCTTCATTTGTACAATTTAATATTTATTAAGCACACATGCCAAAAAAGATTATTTTGGTCAGAGGATTGTATGGAATCTGAATGAAAAATCAGCCAAAGAAAAACTTTAAAAGATCCCCAGAAAGCCTGGAAAACTGTAGGTAAACTTTTATTTAATAGCCTTTTTAATTTTCTTATGCATTAATACAATATAACTTTATTTATAAAGCATTTTAAAAACAACACTATCGGTCAAAGTGCTGCACACTAATAAAAACACATAAAAGTAAACATAAAAACAATAAACTAAGTAAAATGAGCTAATAAACCATAAAAACAGCAAAGAAAACAATAAAAAAACAACATCTCAAGCAGTGAGTCGGCCTGGCTGATGTGTGAAGGCAGCTCATTCCACAGTTTAGGGGCAGCAGCTGAAAATACTCAATCGCCTCTCAGCCTCCTCCTCAGTAATGTTTCAAGAAAAAAACAAAACAAATAAAGAAGTTACCAAACAAAGTGCCAAAGTTCTGAACTTAATGAGTGTCAGGGATTGTTTCCACTATTTGCCTGGTTGATAATTGCCTGGATATGGGATGCACACAAGGTAGGTGTTTAACAATTCATGAGCTAACTTTATGTTCAGCTGTTGCCAACTCATGACATGAATGGAAAAATCCCTCGTAGCACTTGTGTCATGTAGAAAAACATAAAGGAAGCTTGGAGATGAACTGTATCTACAGAAAGTCTATCTGCTGTCATCGGCGATCTCAATCCATTATCCAGTCATGTGGACAAAAACTGACCTTTTCAATCACGGCCTGCTTACTGAGCAATGAAAACCTTGGCATGCCGGGGAGCTTCAGCACTCGAAGAAGCACACAGTGGTTTCAGTTTCTCATGTCTACAGTAACTCTCTGGAAAGTTTGACTGCACTCTGCTGATGACCATTAACCCTCTCACACTCTGCATCTTCCTAAGGAATGTTCTCTCCCTGACAAGCCCGTTTGAATAATGAATGAAGCTCTGCACCAAAGTAGTCATGCCTCTATCCCCTCGCTATTGACCCCTCACCTTCTAAATGTTAGTGTCACCGTGGAGCTCTGCACTTGTGGTTGCATCAGTGTGTGAAGAATATAGAGAATGACAGATAAGGCATTTTAGTGGGAAAAAAAGAAGGCATGGATTTTATGAGTCTGTCAAAAGGAGATAGCATGTAGAGTGGATGTGCAGTCTGCACGTTGCCTCGGCTGGCTTCTGTGATAAGCTAATGTAGCGTATTAGATCACCTCTCTCTGTGGAAACTGGCAAGGAAAAGTCTCTGAAGGCAACACTCGCCTACTTCCTTCTGAAACCAAAGAAGCCAAACTGGAACTAATAAAAAGAAACGATCTTCAGAGCACAAAAACAAAGAACTGGAGAAACACTGTGTTGTACTGGAGGATGTATTTCTAGGATTTGCGTTTTAATTTTACTGAAACACTCGAGTGTCTTGGGAAGAAAAAAAGGCAACATTTTGTTGTGTGCTGAGTTCAGCCTGTGACAAAATGACAATATTGGGGTTTGTACTGTCTTATGACTTCCTTTTTACAGTTCAAAGACAATAATGTTTGGTAAACTGGGCAGAAATCTAGAATTTTCACTAATTTATTTGTCTTTTCCTCTCAAAAATATGTGGAAAATTGATAAAAAAAAAGAAAAAAAAATCGACAAAAAAAAAACAACGACAAAATAAATAAATAAATAAATTTGGGTGGTTTAATCTACCTATCATTTGATATTATGCCTACATTGACTCAATGGGAGATAAAGGCAGTACACATTCTACTGACTGTAGTTAATATATTTGTTATTATTAATAAAACCAGCTTAATTTACAATATTATTAACATCCCATTCATTAAACCTGTGGATCACATGTGTCAAACTAAATGTCTGTGGGCCAAATATGGCCTGCTACAGCATTTTAAGGGGCCCTCCATTGGTTCAAATATGTATTAAAAATAAGCCTATTCTGCTTTATAGTCAACAATGACCACAAACTGTATGTTGATTATTTTACCTGTAAATTGACAGCATCCCTCTACTACAGTGAGGTGCACAGGGTTTAAAAGCAGTCGATAGCCGGTGTAATCCGCTGTGTAAAATCCACATTTTACTGATCTTACTGGCTACTTTTACTGTGGCTCAGTTGTATTGGTCGATAATTTAAACTGGAACCCGTCCAGTGGGAATTCACTGTCCGAAAGTGAGAGTTCAGAATTCAAGATGGCAGCTACTCACCACAACTCAGCAACAGTGTGAGAAACTCTTTTAGTTTTACTTTTCATAATATTTCTGTATTATTTATTTCACATTTACCGTATTTATTCATGTATAATACAATATCATGTATAATACGACCCCCCTATTTTTAGCTTAAAAAGCATAAATGTAATTCTCATACTACCTCTAATTTCATATGGACTTCTGGATTTTTCAGCCTTTGCAGTCTTTATCAGTAAAATTATCATTTGACTGTTGTATCAGTTTTTAAATTTTATTTTAACAGCACATGTACTAAAAAGTACACAACAACAAATGTATAACAGTAAATACAACAAAAACTATCAATGTGAAATTTAGCAATGCTCATTTGTTAACTGGTGTGATAGAACTATGTGGCTCTAACAAGTGTGGATGGAGCTGAATCAAAAGTCTTCAAAATCAGGCTCACCATTATCGTTATCATCAAAAAGATTCTGGTCTTTCTCCTCAGCAATAAAGGCATCAGAATCCCACTCAACAACAATCTCATTCCCTGTGTCTCGCCAGCGCTCCCTATGATGGGGAAACTTTTTTATCAGGTGGACCAACTTTTACAGAACACCGGTAGCTTTTTATGACGTGGTCTCATTTCCGGACTCTGGCATTTTGTGAACGAGGCCTATATTTCAGTTAAAATACATAAGCAAAAATATTTATCCTCTATCCTCCAACTTTATGGATGATTTTATGGATTTAATTTTTCGTATTATACTAGAATAAATACGACAGTCAGTGAAACACATAGAATGTTTCGGTGCTTAGAAGATGTGTTAAAACGTTGTTTCTAAGCATGAAATACCAGGTAGAGCTCAGTTATTGTTTCTCAGCTGAAATTAAACAGGAAACACTGACATTGATTATAACTGGACTTTTGAGGGGAAGCACAGTCCTCATGTGGTCCTCAGTGAAAATGAGTTTGACACACCTGCTTTGGATAATTACAAACAAAAACTGCATTTATACTTATCAAACACAACACGTGTTTCTGCTCAACTAATCAACTAATCACTGGTGTTAGGTCTGTTTTTACTCATCACAGTCTTTAGGAATTTATGTATTTTACCTAATTGTCATATTCATCAGTGTCATTGTTTCTATTGTTTGTAAAACTGGTAGTTTTTACTGTTACTGTGAATGGTGCACATATGCATTACATTCTGACTTAGAATAGATAAAACAGTCAAACAATTAAAAACAGAGCAAGTGACTAAAATAAGACTTTTATAGTAAAACACAAAAACGTTTTTCTTCAATATTAGGTGTCAACTTTAAAGTGGAGACTTTCTCACTCCTCCACAACCTTTAACTCTATCTAACTCAGTTCATCTTTTAAAACGTTTTTTCCCCATGATTAGTATTCGTATCTGTACAGGGTGAGCTTCATATATGTGAGCCAACCCCAAGTCACATGGGTGGTGATAAACAATGTGTAGGTAAACCTGTGCATTAGTTCATTTGTGTGGACATGTAATCAGTCAAACATGACAGAGGTCCAGAGGGGGAAGACAAACCGAACATGCTGTCCATGGTGGAAACACAGCACGTCCATCAGTGAAGAAAGTCATTTATGGAGCGCAGGAACTGAGCTGTGCTCTTAATGGTCTCCATGACGAACAGAGAGATGTATGGACTGCTCATGAGCACAATATTTCTTCCAGTTCCCAGCTCTGTCATAACAAAGAGCGGTCGCACGCAGTTTCCAGAATGAGCTTCGGCAAAAACTTTTACCTCAAAGTTGTGGCTGCAGCTGGAAGTCTTTGAAATCCTCGATAAATCATTTAGGCTTAGCAGAGAAGATGCAAATGGAAGCCACTCTGACCACAACACAAACATTTTAATCCTTATCTTCACTTCTCACAGATGGACAGACTTTTTCTCTATAGATTAGCCGCCACTCTGATGAGATGCTACTTCCTGAATTTCCATGTGTTTCCACGCTCTGATCAAAGACAAGTGTTAAATCGATAAATGCTAATGTTTCCCTCTAAATAGAGGCTTTCAAGCAAGAAAAAGCTACATAATATTAGCAACAATTAGAAAAAAAAGCAGACAAAACAATGCATCTGACAGCTTTTGTAAGTGTCAGAAAAAGTATAAGAGTTCAATAAATGTTAGAAGTTTTGGCTCCTAAAAGTTGAGCTGAGAAATGTGTTCATCAGAGCGTAGAGATGATATATTTCTAGACTTTTCTTAAATCTTTTTTCAGACTTAGTGGACGATGTGCTTGTTAGGATGTTTAAAATAGAAAGGAGAAGGAAATGAAGATGATGAGGGGAAAAAGAAACGGCGTGCTAAGCTCTCCTCGTGACTGTGTGGAAGCCCACACGGCGATAAATGGCACCGTAATCATTCTGGCAGCTGGGAAACCGCGTGCCATAAATTTATGTCTATTCAAAGCTCACCTAAGCACGACCGGAGGAGTTGCTGTTACCCAGCAACAAATCTTAAAAACAACTTGTGAAATACACCCTCTGTGATTCCAAGCATGATTGTGAGTGAGCACACAAAGGCGCTGAGGGAAAGAGGCAGAAAGAGACAACAGAAAGAGCTACTGATGAAAATAACTATTAAATTATAGCAAATATACAACCTTTAAACTCTCTGTGACCCACAGCGAAAAGTCACTGACCTCACAGCTGTTAATATTAAAACTGCTGGAGTAGTGAGGGCCTGAATGTTTTTAATAAGACAGTATTATTTAGGAGGCAAAAAGATTTGGGAAATGTTTTCCATGTGTGGAGCAGAGTGTTGCCATAAAGCTCCTGGAGCAGCTGGGTTTTGCTCAAAGGTCCACGGTAAAGCACAAATTTCCACACAAATTATTTTAAACCCAATAACAAACCCACCTTCTCTAACCTCTACAAAATGCTAAATTAAATTAAGATAATAGCAACATCTAATAAAAAATACCCAACATAAAGAGTTGAAGTTAATTATGTCTAAAGGAAAGCATGAGTGTTGCTACAAAACTCTGTCTCTACTTACTCTTGAAGGAATCTAATAGAGTGATTATTTTATTATTCTAAAACAACCTCACAGCAAACATAATCCCTGTAACCCCAAATTAAATGTACTTGAACGCAGGTCGCTCATGATTTAACTACTTCTGGATCCTATCAGTGTTGCCAGATTTACACTACTTATTGTATTTATATGATAGTTTCAGTGTCTTTTTTACAATAACTATTAATTATACGATATACAATGAATAGTATTTAAAGCCCAATTAGTTTTGATATAAGTAAATTGCACATGTGATACGTTTGATCATTTAGGGTGTGTGATACTTGTCATTATGAGGTACAGCAGTGAAATTTGGTTGTTTTAGTCAAGATTATACTAAATAAAATACATTTTCCAGGTATTTAATCAATCCATTATCTTTACCCACTTCTTCCTTTCAGGGTCACCATGTCCAGCAGTCACTGTGTGAGCGGCGGGGTACGCCCTGGACAGGTCGCAAGTCCATCACAGGGACACATGGAGACAAACGAGACAGACAACCATTCACTCTCTTACTCACACCTTGGGAAAACATAAAGTTAGCAATTAGCCTAACATTCATGTTTCTGGTCTTTGGGGGTACCTGAAGAAAACCCACACATGCACAAAGAGAACATGCAAACTCATCCTAAAAAGATTCTCTTGGTTGAGATTCGATCTGGCAACCTTCTTGCTGAGAGGCAACTGCTCTACCAACTGAGCCACTGTGCCATCGGACCAATAATAATCCAGGTTTATTGCCATCCAAATAGAATGAGCTGTAGAGCTGTATATGGCCTGCAGGCCACCAGTTGAGGATTGCTGTCCAAGACTGAAGTGATCACTACACAACATAAGACTATCTTTGTTTTTAAGGAAAAAAGCCAAGACAAGTTGTTTCCCCAGCTGGATGAGATGAACGTGCAGGAGTCAACAGAAGTCAGTGGATGGCTGCAACAGAACAGCAGCCTCAGCCACAGCCTGGATGCACTCAGTGATCTCACTCCGACTTCACAAACAACAAAGTAAAGTGCTTACAGTGAAGTCAATCAGGCATGTTTGATGTGTGGGGAGAAGCTCAGTTAAGTGCCCTCCAGTCCTGACTGCCTGTGGCTCACTGGGACAAAAACTTTCCAAGCAATTAGTTCAAAAAGCCTCAGCCGAAGCACAAAAATCAAGTGTCAGTATTTGTTGCTCAAGTGTCCTCGTTTGATCTGAAGGTTCAGAATTTCAAAACGTCACTGCGGAGCTGTTAGGAGACAGCAATTATTTTTATTACCAGGGACCTCAGCGCTCTTATTATGTGTGCAAATCAAATTAACATCATCTCATTAGGTAACGTACGTGTGAGTTATCGATGTATTCAATTTTTATTGCATTGGTGTATTCTACAACATACATGTCTGCATGTTTTTAAAAATGAAAACAAAACTCACAAAGCTTTTGCATGATCTACTTATTTATCATGAAACATTCTATGAAATTATGTTTTACAATAAAGATTTTTTCACACCATTCTGTCGCCATTAAAAGTCTGGTGAGTGTGATTTCCTGAGTTAAAAACGAAATCCACTATGAGGAGCTGCGCCACAATGATACAGTAAAAAAAAAAGAAAAATACAAAAACATAAACGGTTCTGCCTCAACAGAAGCTCATCTTTTATTGATGAAATGATTACCTGCAAGTTTTCATCCCACTTATGGTAAACATTCAGCATCGAGTGAGTGTGAAACGGTTCAAAACTCCCACAGGTTGTGTCCTTCACTGCTTCTTTCTTATATATATATAAAAAATAGTCAGGGGTTCAGGGGGCTTTGTGAACTCTAAGAGGCCCAGAATATGAAAACATCTGGAGTTGGAGATATTCTGGATCTCTCTCTCTCTCTCTCTCTCTCTCTCTCTCTCTCTCTCTCTCTCTCTCTCTCTCTCTCTGGCATGAAGTCAAGTGTCACTGATGTGCAATCAAAGTTTTATCTGTGCTGAAATATAAATGAGGCACAATATGTGTTTGGAAAGCAAGCGTTTGGCCGATGTAAGTCTTCCACAGAACTTCAGAGTTTGACCGCACCTCAACACGACGTTTTTACTGTTCTCTGTCTCGTACAGTAAAACAAAGCAGGAGGAAAATGACTCTCTTGTAAAACATCACCTGCCTCCACGGTTTTTTTTTCTCACACTGGACTAAAACTAAAGTCGGACGTGACTTTTTGTTGCAAAATGAAAGAATGAAAGAGATTTTAAGGTAAAACTACAAAAGATTGTTTTAAGTGTATCAAAAGCTATTAATGAATGTCAAAAATCCAGTTAATAGGTCCAAATTATGTTTGTGTGCGATCATTTTCCAAAACACTGCAAATTTAAAAGATGAAACTAATCAATCTGTGATGATTGAACTCTGACACATGTTATGAGTCTTTTATGAATTTACACTGTTGCATAACCAAACTATTAATGAGTTACTCTTCTGTTATTTACATTATGACACCTAATCCTCTGAGCTCAGTCAGCATACAGAAAATACTAAAATATATCCTGCCATAGTTTGTTTTAAACATTAACAAAAATGTGTCAGCCAGATCCAGAGAAGTATTTTAAATGTAGAAAATCCAGTAGTTAAAAATATTTCTTTTTAGATCTTAACAGATGAGTTGAAGATTAAAAAAAGGTACAAATATGAATCTAATCAGTGCCTGTTTGTTGATCTGACGTTCTCGTTAATCTGCTGCAGCACGAACACCAAGTTCAGCAGTTCATGTCTTTAGGCAATAAGACTGAATATTTAAGCAAAACATAATTAAGAGCTTCAGCAAGTCGGGGTCAGAGATAGAAGAGGTTCTTTAAATAGACGGGTCATATAAATTATGCAGAAACTCCTGTTCAAAGAGGTGTTTGAAATATCTTTGACTAATGATTTGACCATCTTCTTTTCATATTCAGGAGGAGTTGTCATGCTGTTCCGAACAGGAGGTCTCCTCACCACTTCTTTTAGTTTGACCCCCATCCTCATAATATATGCGACATTAAAACTAAACTGTATATAATAACTACAAAGAAAAGCTGGTTTATCTTCTAAACTGTGCCTGTATAGAGTTATTTTGTCCTGTGAAACTCCAGTGATGTCTGTACGTTTAATTTAAAAACAAAACTTCTTCCAATTTCACTCTTTCCTGTTGCCCAAACAGCTTGGCTGCAAAAACACATTTAGCATTTCAACATTTTAGCTAATTATTGACCCGGTTAGCATCATAATTTAACCATTTTGTCCATTTAAAAGTGCTGTTAACATGACAGCACCCATTGATCCACCAAAGTGAAGTCCTCTTGTTCCTGAACTGTGAGCTACGAGCCCGTTAATGAGCCGAATGATTGAATACTCCACTGGAAATGAGACAGAGGTGGCAAATGAAGCCAAGAGGGCTGACTGTGGAGAGGAGAAAGGGTTGGGTGGGTGTGATGTGAGGGTCTAAAAATACATATTTTGCACAGGAAGGCTTCCTGCGACGCTGACAAGTCTAACGCTAAGTGACGAGGCTCCTTCCATCCTGTTTCCTGCCACTGAAAAACAAACATTCATTAATCACCTCGAGTTATCTGCATGCTGACGCCACTGCCTGTGCTATCTGACTGCAGCCAATAAAGGGAGATGATGAAGAGCGTCATGTCAAAATAATGACATCAAAAAGCTTCAAGAACAAAATATTTAATTGTTCAATTTAAAAAAACAACTACCAGCTCCCTTTATCCACTCTTTAAAAATAAGACCAGATTAATTTTATATTGTTGATCAGACAGCTAAATTAGTTTTAAAAAATCATGCTGTTCAACAAGCTTGTTTTGGTCACATTTCTTACAGCTGAACTGCAGGTGTTTAAAGTGATAAAAATCACTGATTCAGGTTAAAATGTGAAACTTCTAAACAATGATCTGCCATAAAATCTCAGTATAATTAAATTATTAAAACTATGCAGTTGGACAGCTTTTACAAGAATAAAACTTTGTTATGAATCTAAGAAAAAAACACTGACCGATTCATAAATTTGATCTCTTGACAACAAATTCCTGTAAATATGAGCAACAAGTGAAATTCTCAAAACAGCTTTGATCATAGTTGCTATTATTTGCCAGGACATCCAACACATAATGTGCCTGTGGTGTACGTTTTCTACAAAAAACAAAAACAAAAACTTCTTAGATGTTTAGCTTAATGCAAATGATTTTATCCATTTTGTCACATAACTGGCTTTGACAACAATGGAGAAATCTTTAAAAACTGATGCCTCACAGCAAGGAGGTCCTGGGTTCAATCCTCAGTTTGGACCGGGAATCTTTTTGTGTGGAGTTTGTTTTCCTCTCACAGACCAGAAAAAACAAACTAAAAAATAAGAAATTAAAATTAAAAAAAGCCCATTACGTTGCCTTCTAGCCCAGGCCTCTCTTGAAAAAGAAAGCTGTGATTTCAATGGGATTTACCTGCTTAAATAAAATTAAATAAATTAATACATAAATAAACTAATAATACAAAGAAAATTCCCTTGTCTTTGTTTAAAGAAACTCGGACTCTTCTGCTAGTGACTCAGAATAATCTAAAAAACATCAGATTCTTCACAGCTGCCTGTTGCAATGCTCTGTTTACATGTTCACTTCTTGCTACTGTGCATTGACACCTCACTTCATTTCAGCAGTGGTATTTTTTCAATATGTTATTGCAGTTATTTTTGCAATAATGCATTCATATTTAACAGAAACATTGGATGTCTCAGTCATTTTAAAATAGAACTAAATAAAAAAACATACTATAAGTTAGCCTACTTTTTTGCCTAATTGACAAATGGTAATAAATGAATTATATACATGCTTCAAATGTACACCAGGGAATTGCAAAAATGCTCAAAATCATAAGCATGCATAACAGTATTTAGTATTATAAACATGTCAAAGTTAAAAATATATATTTTTCCAATTTCCTACAGCGCTCATGCTGCAAGTTAAAGCTAGCTTGCTAGTTGTGTTATTTTAAGTTTTATCTTATTTTTTTTAAAGATTACATAAAGTTATAACAGCCAACACAGACAATATAAACAATATAACGTATGCTAATTTTATTTTATTTTTATTTTATTGTTGTTTTGTTTGTTTTGGTTTCTGTTTGTTGCAAGTTGCTATATCATTTATTCACCGGTAGGAGCCGCTGCAGCCCAGGCTGTAGGCTACGGTGTATTTTTACGTTTTAATCATGCTAAGTTATAAATAAATGTAGTAACTAATATTTAAGACGTATCATGTTGGCTGCCTGCTCATATTACCCTCTTGTTAATAATATTATGACACTAAACAGACGTTACCTTAGCAGCGAACGACGAGCTTGGCTTCTCCAGGAGGTCCCAAAGTTTCCTCCTCTTATCCGAACAGCATGTGGTGGTGAATTCATCTCCCTCCCGTTCCCTCATGTTCTCAGCCTCTCTCTTCAGCTCCTCGTTCATCTGCTCCTTCTTCTGGTGGTACCGGGCCTGGCAGCAGGACTCCAAGTAGATCTCGTCGATCCCCCAGAAGTCCAGCTCCTGGCTGAAGGAGAGGGCGCACATCTCCTCCATCATGTGCAACTTCCCGGTGCGGTAGAAGTTCAGGATGGAGGTGAAGGCGCCCGGGTGTCTGTCGAAGAAGTACTCGTTGCTGTCCAGGCTGTAGTCGTCACAGATCTCCATGATGGACTCGTGGGTGTTGCAGTCCCTCAGCTTGCCCAGCCGGGTGCGGGGCAGCCGGTCCAGCGTCCTCCAGAGGACTTCGTGGAGGAGCCCCCCGACGTTCAGCCTCACCCGGCGGGACTGGGTTTTGGTCCGGATGATGTCTATGGTCTCCGGCGGCAGCGTGGTGGTCAACCGAGCCCCGGTTTTGATCATCTTCGCTCAGTCGGTCACAAGAAACCAGTGGAAGTCCGGCAGATCAAGAAGACTCGCTCCTGGAGATGACCGCATAGGGACCCCCCTTCGTTTCTTGCGCTTATTTAAGAGGGGAAAAAAATGAAGAAAAAGAGGAAATTATTCAGGCGCAGACACTGAGCGGTGTCCTACAGCAGCAGTGTCAGGTTTATCCACTAATCACAGGAACAAATAGATATTTTAATCAGCTTTAAGAGGCACAGCCGCTTTTCTTGCTGACTCGGGTCGGATGATGAAGTGGGCTCTGCGCGCGCTGTCCATGGTGCTGAAACGCCCCGGGTTTGTCTCTGTCTCTGTCCATGGTGCTGAAAGGGTGTCCGCTTGGGTGGGACAGCCGAGATACTTACCTTCAAACATGTTGTGTTACTGGCCTATCCTAATCCTGATGTTTAACTTTAATAAACAGCTGAACAAACTGTTTTAGATGCTTTTTCTGCTTTAAAACATTAATAAACGGAGCGATCGACTCTACAAAGTTGAATTTTGTTGCGCGTCAAAGATCTGAATTGCGCAACAGTTTTTGTGCCTTTTTGTGAAGGAATAGTTGAATAAATATGCAGTTTAGTTGCTCAGCTGCTTCAGAGAAATGGTCGAAACAAAGGGCGGGATGCTTTTGAAGATAAAAACCCGTGAAGCCAACCAGATAAAGACATCAAATTGATACTTACGCGTCTTCCTCGTGCTCCGTTTCACCTCCTGGAGCCAAATCAGCGTCATCTCCAGAGTCAGAGCGCTCCAACTTGTTAAACGTGTGTCCCGCGCTCCGCTGGGAGCGGCTGGAGACATCATGAGCCGCGCGCCGACATGATGAGAAGAAACAGGTCCAGTCCTGGAGCGAATCAACAAGTAGGCTCCGGAGTCTAACCCGGACCAGTCGGTGTTGTCTCGCCTCTACCCGGAGTGTGTTTGTGTGTGAAACGGGATGGTGTGGAGGCTGGTTTCTATCAGGCTCCTCCAGCGGCGCAGCCTGCGTGAAATTAACCCTCTCAGAACCGGAGAGGCGCAGCTCGGTGCGTCTGAACTGAACCCCTGCTTTGGGGGGTGGGGGTGGAAATGATGAACTGTAGTATCTGCTTACAAAAATAAAGGCTTTGAACGTAAATGCCAAAAAACAGAACTAATGTTTGGGAAATTCATAAAAATAGAAAGATCAACAAGATGCTCAGCTTGGACAACCATAAGTTAGGCATAATATGTGCAATCCTGGTCCACCAGGGCCATTATTCTGCACAATTTTAGTTGTTTATCTGCTTTGAAACACACAACTGAATGCATGAGTGATAAAGAAACTTCTGCAGAACTGGAGGACATGCTGAGTGCGGAAGAAACAAAAAAAACGCAGGATAGCCCTGTAGGACTGATCTACACTAAAACACTATAGGAGTCACATGGGAACTAAAGGCAAACCAGAGGCTGCCGTTTCTTTTTCATGCATTCATGTGTCTTTTTAAGTTGACATAGTTCTGTGCAAAAAGTATTGAAACTGACATTTCTTTACATTTCATATCCATAACCCAGAGTTTCTGGTGACCTTTTAAAGGGTGACTTTTTATTTGACTTTCTGAAGCTCTTTCCAAGTTTATTTTTTAAACTGTAGCTGATTTTTTTCCTGCTCAGTTCTTGTAAGAGTAAGTAAAGGTGGCAAGTTGACAAAATATAAAGTGTTAAGTATAAAAAAAACTCTCTAAAAGTCTTAAAATCGTCAAGTTTTCAGCTCTTTCATTGTTCAGAAATCTTGCTATGTGTGTCAAACTGTTCTTTGTGGTGCATTCCATAGTTTTGCTTAAAGAAATTGAAACAAATGATATTTTGTGACAGGTTTAATGTCAGATAAGTGTTGTCTGTTATGTTTTGCCATCTCTTCATTTTGAGTTTAGGAGCTTTTTTACAGGTGAAAAACACAGACACCACCTAAAATCCCCAAAATCTTTAGAAATGTTGCTCAAGACTACCATAAAGAATTACCAAAAACATTGGATTACATGTGCGAACAGCAAAAGACAAAATGTGTTTCCTCTGTGCCATCTTATGTCAGTCCTGCCATGCCCACTGCCACCGGTTTGCAGTCTTCATCCAGCCCAGATGTCTCTACTTCCTCATCAGATCTGCATAATTTGTCTGTACAGCCTTTTGTGTTAATAAAGTTTATAATAATTTTTAGTTTTTTATTGAAGCTCCTCATGTCGCTCCGTTTCAGGGCCCAATCGTGACAGTAAGATAAAACATAAATCTGTTCTTTGTGGTCTCTAACACACACAAAATGGATTATAATCTAGAACCTGTTCTCCTCAGAGTAACAGATCCATTACTGTCTGAACAACATAAACCTAAAGTTTCCACTCTGCTTCATTCTGCAAACAGTCAGAGAGTTTTAGCCAAACAGATGTGAGTCCAGTTGTGTTTACAGAACAAGCAGTTCCCTCGTTACACTCATTCTGCGTATTTAACAGTAAAAAAAACAACCTGATTCCTAAAAGCCAACGTAATTTTAAGAACTTGAGAGAATCACTCACCAAAATCATGGTTCACATTTATTGATAAATAGCAAAAACAATGACATTGAACATATAAATAGAAACACATAAACATATAAAATAACACTTATTATTAACAATGTTCCATAATGAAATGTACAAAGAGTTTTGTTTATTGTTTATTGTTGTGTATCTCTGGGTTTGTATCGAATAAGCAGGTCTCCTTCAGGCTGCAGCATCCCGAATCCATAACGGCTGGAGTTTATCTCCGGCATCTGAGCGTTCGGCTCACAGAGCTCCAAATCGTAGTTTGTTAGCAACATATAAACAAACCTGATTAGAAATGAAAAAAATCAGGATGTTTAAAGTGGAAATTTAAAATATTTAGATGTTTTAAAGCTGAGTGGAAAAAACACAACAAAAACAAAGAAGGTGGGGGATGCTCACTTTCTGATGGCGTTGATGGCGAACTGTTTCCCCACGCAGCCATTGGCCCCGGCCCCCCATGGCATGGTGTAATATTTTAACCGTTTCCCTCCTTTATAAAAATCCTTTTTCACAGATCCGTCTTTGTTCATGAAGCGATCGTATTTAAATTTCTGGAAAGAAAACACAGTTTGTTAGTATTTTTGCACAGCAGATGTTAGATGCAAACAATCACTTTAATTACAAAATGCAGTGTCTGATTGTTTTCACTTAACAGCTGACAAGATTTTTCTTTCTTTCTTTTTTTTCTCCCACGCCTATTAGTTCTGTTCCTGTTCCCGTGCTCTGCTAATCCCTCAGCGGCCCACAGCTCTGGGTTTGACCTCTCACTGGGTTGTACAGGGTCAGCTTTGTGTTTCGACGGTGAGTACACCTTACGTAAACCACCGCTGATGCTCATTACTGCAGTCTGCCTGCAACAAGTCTGCAAGACAGCTGCTGCTGTTACAGCAGAGGGTTGAGATAGAAAAACAAACCTGTGGCTCTCTGTAAATCTCGGGGTCCATTTGAGGGCTGATGAAGGGGAACAAGCACACTCTGTCTCCTTTTCGTAGCAGGTACTCTTGGCCGTCAGCCATGCTGAGGATCTTATCCTGCATCACCTCTCTTGTTATGAAGGGGGCGGCGGTGAGTCTCAGAGTCTCTTCCAAGACGCTGTCTGAGAGGCAGAAGGCAGAAAAAGTTACTATTTGTGCGTAAAACAACAGATATAGCTGAGATTCTTTTGGATTTTATAATAGATGTTTGGAACTAGGGCTGCGTAATGACAAGAGTTTGTTGATATGATCACATGGTATATCGTTCGCAAGGAGACATATTGCTTTGGATCCCACCATGCATTACATGCATAAAATCTGACCTAACCCTTAATTACAAATCAATACAATGCTTTAGAGAATCGATAAAGTACGACACACCTAATTGCAACTCAGTTTTTTTTTAATCCGTTTATGTGTTTTGCAGCCATTCATCAAAGTGTAAAAACTACTTCTTTGGGGGTAATTATTCTGAAAATGCACCAATATTTCTATCAAAACATCACTTCTGTGTCCTCACCAAATACCGGTGTGTTCATGGGTCTGTCCAGCAGAGGAGTCCCTGAGTCTTCCATCTGTGACAGCTGGCCAAACTCCCTCTTTACCGCCACCAGGGCTTCAGAATTTGTCAACAGGTAGCCCAGAAGCCAAAATGCAGCAGGGCCAACATTACCCTGGAAAGTACACAGAAACTCACATGAGATAAGATCGCTCGCTCTGGCGTTGCGTAGTGACAGCACAGGTGGCTTTCTGGTGACAGCAAATACATACATCACATGACACCCACGGTTCACAAATCTACCTTCTGTTTGAGTCACGACAAAAAGCCCAGATTTTTTAATTAAATGAAGAAGCCTGATGATTTTATAGAGCTATATGACAGATAAGAGGGGGTTTTCTTTCATGTGTCTGGGATGAGAAGAGCCATGCTCTGGATTAAATCACTTCTGGCAGAGCCCAGCGCAGTGATGGTTTACTTAAAAAGGAAAGCCGTTGGAAACCCGAGGTCCCCCGCCATCTGCCTGCATTCAAGGGCAGGACAGTCAGAGTTACAGCAAAGCTGATAATAAATCGCTGAGTTTTATGGACGTGAACAGTAGATAGATATTTTCCATAATACGTTTCAAACTGATAATCATTTTATTAAACATGAACATTTTAATTACAGAAACAGTCTGTGTGTCACTTTAAAAAATATATTTAAACCCATTTATTTCAGTTTAAACCAAAGTATTGTCTGATTATATTGCTGTTTATACATTTACTGCTACCTTCACATTACAGAAATGTCTCTTATTTTCTTTTTCTGATGTTTTATAATAATTGGAAGGTTTAAAAATTCATGATTATAGTAAACGAAACCAAGAGAGCCCAGGTGAGTAAATAACCTGAGGGCTGAGGCCAGGAAAGATCTGATTAATACCTCTGATGCAGAAAAAAACTTTAAAGCAGGACTGCAGGGGAGAGTCCAAAACAAGTTTATTTATTATGTTTATAAGAGAAAAGTTTAAAAAGCCAAATTTAACAGCTCAAACAGTAAAACTACAGCTACATTTATATAGAAATAAAATAAATCTCTAAGTGTTAGAGATGAAAACAGATGCACCATGCTGGTATATTTGAAAAATATGACAAAAAATGTTTTAATTATTTTCTTCATTATATTTATTTACCACCTGTTGTTAAAAGGGGAAGGAGGATGATCATGTTTTTGCTTCTGTCTGTCTGTTAATAAAATATCTCGTAAACCACTAGTTGAATTTTAATGGAACCTTCAGGAAGGAATAATTGGATTTACTGCTACTACAACTGATTAACTTTTAAAGATGGTTGCTACAACCTTAAACAAACCAAACACTCAGTTTATCAGGTATTGCCCTTGGATTTGGCATGATTAGGGTTTGGTAACACAAACTCTGACTATTGCACAGGAAAAACATTCATTTCAAAGTTTGATCAAAACAGCTACAACTCCATTTATAAAAAATATGATTTTAGACTAAACGTCTGGCATGATTTCTGGTTGGTGATGTGCATTCCTTCAAGGAATGCTAAGCGTTAAATCTAGCTACATTTAATTCTATGATTCCTCAGGAGGATCAACTCATTCTGTGCCAATTTATAAAATCCTGACACAAAAAAACAACCTAACAGCCTCAAAAGTTCTCTCAGCACCGCCAGAAGCAGAGGTGAACAGCACCACCGTGTGTCATAAATGAGTACTGCATCATGTTTTAATAATTCCTGTTTCTCTGGATACACAGCGCCATATCTCACTGATCAGACTAATCTGGCTATCTCGTCTAATCTTTACACCTAATCACCAGTTCATTGTGAAAGCTACACTCCGGTGGTCTGACTCACCTGTGAGGCCCAGAGCTGCATCAGCATGGCCTTCCTCTGCATCTCCTCGTCGACACCGTCCTCCTGCAGGAGCTGCCTGTAGGTGTGGAGCCACGCGCCTGACCCCGAGCCGTCAGTCAGACCCGCTGGAGCCAGGAGCTCCCAGAGTCTTAGCTGAACAGTCTGTGCCGTCTTCTTCTCCTCTGTCACACACAGATAAACATCACAAGTGAGTCACAGAAAGAAAATATAAACATTATCTGCCAAAGTGGGTCTTTAAACCAATAAAGAGCCTCAGCTGTGGCTCACACAGCTGGAGGAGACATGCAGTTTAGATGGATGATGAAGACAAACAATACCAGAGGAAATTATGGCGTCATGTTGTTGGGTCAATATTTGTAGCTGAATCATTAAAAACGCAAATCCCAGACACTATAAACAGTTGAGTAAGGCAACCACCAGACAGGTGATGTCAAAGCGTGTTGGGCCGTGGCTTGGCGGAAACACTAGGGGAACACCTAGATATGACTCATGACTTGCAAAGGCTGCCTGAATGTCACGGTGTTGGGTCTCTACCTGCTTTCAGCGTCCCCCGCGCCAGTTTGCACAAGAGGCCGTCAAACTTCTTGTACTCCTCGTAGACCTTGGACGGATCGGGTTTGTTGTTGTTCTGCTCCCCTCCGAACAGCGTGAGGTACCCTGCCCTGCAGGGGGAAGAGGAGACGTGTGTGAGACAGCACTTACAGCTTGATGAATGAGAACTGGTTTTCTTAAGATGAACGGATAAGCAGTCCACAGATTTTTTTCTTTTCAAAGATTACAAGAGATGGAGATTGAATTTTTTATTTTTTTCTCACTTGGCACACCTAAAATAGCTTCTCTTCATATCACAGTAAACACTCAGATCCTGTTTCACATGATCCACCTTCTCTTTTGTAACAGGACTCATCATAAAGGAGCATTCTGATCTGCTTGGATGAAGATGTAAGGCCGGAAATCTGGCCTGAAACATTTGTTTAACAGAGTGGCATGCTTACAAACAGACGATCGCTAAATGGGCTGTGAATAAACTGTTTAGCTCTTTTTCTTTTCATTTTTATAACAGTTTCATGTGGGAGGAGGAAGATTGTTTATACTTGAAAAGTAGGCCGTAGGAGAGGTTGAAAAGTCCCTCCTCCTTCCAGTTCCTCTGGTTGTGCGGCATCTCGCTTTTCAGCAGGGACCTCAGGTGTCGGCTCATGGTGCTGTTCAGCGTGGACAGATTCATTCCCAGGAAGTGCCTGCAGACACAGAATGTCACAGAACGGTGAGGGAAGAAAAGGTAAACAACAGAGGGTTGTTCCTTTTAGATGCGTCACTGACTGATGGTTAAAAAGCATAATTACTGACAAGCTTTGTTATTGAGCACCTCTCAGAGCTATGTTTAGAAAACTGGAAAAGCAAGAAACATGAAAGTAGAATGCTGATGCAATATGAATAAAAAGTGATGTGTCACATCTTTATAAAAGAGAAGATCGAATCAAAAGGATGGCTTAGATTTTTTTGAGGTGGGGTTCTGTGGAAACATTTATAACAATTAATATCTTACCCATTGTAGATAACTTTTTGAACAACTTCTGTGAAGAAGTAGAGTTTAAGTCTCAGTTAGTGTGAGTGGAGATGAGACTGAAGTGGACTAATGACAACTTTACAGAGGTTCTCTGTAATAAGTAGTAAACTTTTCCACAACCACGTTAGGTGGTTTTTTACATCTAGTTTAATGCAATATTATAAGTGTGCAATGCAAGAGTTACTTTGGCTTAAAGGCTTTTAAAATTGTGTTAGAATAAACTACAGTTGTTTTAAAACAGGAGAAATCTACTTTGCTCTTGGATCCAACCACACTAGCCATTAGCTCATCAATCTGCTCAGACTTAAACTCCAAATTGAGGTCCTTCAAAAAGCTATCTTCAACTGGTTAGATATTAACTGTTCATAACCTCTCAACAGAACACTTCTTAAAAAAGTCATAACTATAAGAACCGTCCCTCTTTTTAAAGACACACAGCAAGTCATTCATTCATAAAACATCTACGTAACTGTAGATGACATCAAAACAAAAACTCTCAAATACAAAACACAAACAATGTGAAGCAGTTAAATGAGTGTGACATGCCGAGTAAGAGTTTCACCAACACATGAGGTCACAATGAAAATAACAACAAAAGGGTTTTGATGTGATACCTCGTCATCATGGCCTTGGCTTTAGCCGGCTGCTGAAGAGGGAGCTCAAGGTTGAAAATCCTCCTCATGAGAACCTGGGCATAGGGGCTGAAGTCCAGCGAGTCCGAGTCGTTGATGACGGCGTCGTATGAGTGAGGATCCAGCAGCAGGGTCACGTAGCGGCCCGCAACACGCACCTGAGAGAGAGAAATCATGCAGTCATTTCTATTATTTTCTGATATCTTTCATGTTTTTAAATAGTTACAAAGAATAAACTAATCAGGGAAAACCCTTGTTTGATTATAGAGAAACAAACACAGCAAATGTCTGTACATCAATATGAACTTACAAAATATCTATTATCAATTATACCATAAACCAATAAAAGGTCTAGGTAATATTAGTGTTGTCAACAGAAATATCATGTAGAAAAAAACAACCTCAATAAAGAATCTGAAAATAATAATAATAATAATAATCAAGATTTACAAACAGAGACTGTTTTTGCTGCAATCCCTCTAAATCTAAAGAAAAAATAGCAATAAATAATGTTTTGTCACAATTGAGATCAAAACATTTATGGTTTAGATTTTTTTAAAGTATCTGATAATCTCCAATTGAAGGTTTATTTAATACAACTAATAGAAAACTCTGTAAGGTTTGTCAAATGACAAATGTATACACTTTTAAACTTTAAAAACATATATCAGTTTCAAAGTTCAGCACGAGTGAGTCTCTGCTACTTACAGTAAATATGTTGCCGTGCTTCAGCTTCATTCGGTTTATAAACTTGGGGACGTCTTTTCCAAATTCCAGTGCATGACCCAACCATGGGATTAATCCTTGATCCAGAGGCGGCTCGTTCTTCGACCTAAAATAAAAACCAAAAGAGTGGAAGTGATTTAGTGCTGGTTCGTTAAGATGTTGCTTTACTCCCAATAAAACTGGGAATGCTGTAAAACTTGACGCAAACTTCAGATTTCCTGTCTGTGTTCAGTCTTTGTGCATAGAATATTCAGTTTATATTTTTCCTAAGGGTTACTTGTTGTTTAAACAGAATGCAACACCTGAGCTTTTATAAAAAATGATTTGATTGATTGATGAGAAAAAGCTTTTCATTCTGAATTTACATCAAATCCTTTTTTAAATCAATTTTTTGTTGTATCTAAAATGTTTTAAAAAGAAATGTTTTAATGACTCACCTCCATCGCCGTGTGAGTGTCAAATACAGCAGGACAAGCAGAGGAATGATCCAGATCATGTTGTGCTCAGGCAGGTTCTCCTCTGTCTAAATGACCTCCTATCTGAGCCGCCTGCCTTCATAAGGAGTCTTGATTGCGCAACACGTCTCTTTAGTCATCACACTCCTACTCCTTTGTTATTATTAAACACCCTCTCGTGCCATTTTCACTAATGACTAAAACAAAACCCACCCCCTGCACATTTTTTTAATAATCTAGAATTATTTTAACTCAGTAAGAAAGTAAAAAAATAAATAAATTTGTTCATTTTACATCAGTAGTTGGGACTCAATTATGACAATAAACTCCTACACTGACCTGAGTAAATTATGAGTTATAATCTGTAACCAAAGTCTCTGTCATTTCCTGCCAAATTTATTTCCATAAACAAGTTGTGACAAGAAATGATGAATACATCTTTTTTTATGGAGTATCCAGGGGAGAGGCTAAAAGTAAAGGAAGTTAAAAGTTGCTGCAGTTGCTCACGTACAGAGAAATTGTGTCACCAAGAGACAAACAAAAACTTCCTTTGTGGCTTCAAATGACCTCAAAAGACCCAAAAGGCTGTTTGTTCAGGTGAACGTGCTCGTTATGATCAGGAAATAAAACTGCAAAACTCTGGTGTCAACTTTCATTGAAAAAGTACGGAACTCAACAGGTGCCAGGAGTAGAAATGTAATAGAAGTGCCAATTTGTGTATTTTGATAGAAATTCCTGTTCAGTGAGAAGCAGAAGGAAGATATATATATTTTTTTCATTTTCAAACAAAAATCTTCTACAGATAAACCAGGGTTGTGTTTACGCTGGCAAAATCAGCCCCTCCAAAGTACGGGACAGCTCCGGCAGGGGGCGGGGCTTAACGACAGTGTGTCAATTGTGACGTCACCACACAATATTTACTTATTATACTTTATTTAAACAGCCAATTGTTCTCACCTCTATGTCTAACTGAAAACTCACGACAGCATAAACTGCAAAACGCTTTAATCTGGTCACCGACAGGTTTAACCCATGGATTCTTTTTGTTGTAGCAGAGTGGCCTTTTCTGTGTAGATTTCTCTATATGCATTTATAGAACAAATAATTAACTGTGACTTCTGACAGGAAGAATCCTTCAGAGACTTCATCACGTATCTTTTTCGACATGACTTCTTTATCTAGGTTAAAGGTAAGTAAGTAAAGGAGAGCCATCTAGTGTTTAATACAACTTACAGGCTGCATGTAAAATACGGGAGAAGCAGCATCACCGCTAAAGATATTTGAGAGAAATAAGAACAGACATAATCATTACTGAACTGAATGAATGAACCTTTATTAATAAAATGACCTCCTGTACAATAAACACAACTAAGATGATCAGGTTTATGAAGCAAACACTGAATATTATAAATAAAAAAATTGTCAAAAGGAGTGAGAATCTTTCAGCTGCTGCAGAACATGACAGCTTCTTTCTGAAATTACAGACAAAATGAATTGTTTGGACCAGAGGAAAGAGGAAGAGGAAAAACTGGTCTGATTGATATTAATAAAGTGAATTCTCTGCAGCCTCGTTACGCACAGGATGAGATCTAAGAGACTTCCTCATCTTTCTTCTCATCCATCTGTGCGTCAGTTGTCCTTCTTGATTCATAAACGTCCTCAGGAGTTTGGCCAAACACGGCTGCGGTCCTCTTGAGGAGGTAAACTCCAGCATGTAAACCACCGACGTTCACCCAAACAGTCAGCACCTTCCTCCATAGCCCTCCCATCCTCGAAACGGCCTGGAGGAGAAATAAATCCCATAAAGGAAGTCAAACAAATCAAACAAGTTTAATAAGAAAACGGATCTTGGTTTAGGTAAATACAGGCTGTAAATTCCACCCCCCGATATGGGGGCAGAGTTTAACCTGATTAACTTTAACTGTTTAAAAATTCTTCAGAGCTTTTAGGAGAAGTTGATTCATTTTGACCTCTGACTGTTTATATAAGGAGAGCTGCATAAATATAAGAGTTCAGAGATCTATTGAAGTGAGGATTGTGGGAAAATTATGAACAAGTAATATCTTACTTGTTGTAGATATCAATTTGAACAGCCTCAGTTTGGAAAAAGATGTTTTAAAGTAGACAAATTATTTTTTGCATGAAATGTCCCATTTAGAACAACTCCAGTCTCAAAAATATGTTAAGCAGCTCATATGAATCTTATTTTACGATTTTTTAAAATAAATTTCACATTATGTGATACTGGCAGAAATACGATATTTTCCCTGGAAGCCTTCCCAGGTTTCACCAGGTGTTCCACAGGTATTCAAAGCTGCCATTATTTACACTTTATAATAACATAATAAGTACTTCACATTGTGTTTGTATTCTGCTATTCACACAAACACACTTAGAACACTTAGTGTTTCGTAACTGTCAAATACCTGTTCACTTTATTAGGTTCACCACACTAGTACCAGGTTGGACTCCATACTTTAATTAAAAAACTCTTCAGAGATTTTGGTCCATCTTGAGATTAAAGCATCATGCAGCTGCTGTAGATCTGTTAACTGAACATCCATGATGTGAATCTCCTGTTTCACCACATTCCAAAGATCAGATTAAGATCTGTTAGCCGTGAAGGCCACTGAAGTCCAGTAAACCAAGACTTATCAAAGCAGGAAATCTTTTTTCCTAACCTGCTACTGGTGAGTCTGTGAACTGCAGCTTTATTTTCCTGTTCTTAGCTGACAGAAGTGGAACCTGGTCTACTTCAAGGTTCATTGTGTTGTACGTTCAGTGACAATAATATGACCCATGGTTCTGACGAAAAGGTTATTTGAGCTTCTGTTTATTTCTGTCATTTTGAACCAGTCTGCCCATTCTTTTCTGACATCATCGAGGAGTTTGTTTCCACATAGCTGTCAATTACTGGATATTTTGGAGTATCCTTTGTAAACCTAAAAATGGTTGTGAGTTAAAAGAATTCCTGTAGATCAGCAGACTTTGAATTACTCAGCCTGCCACATTCAAAGTTACTTGAATTTTCTTTCTTCCCCTTTCTGATGAAATCGTCTTCCCCACATCTAGATAACTAAATATAGCAGGTTGCTGTTGATATTCTGCTTTCAGGAGATGAAGCTTTTTCCTTTCTGCAGCTGAACACTGATGGGTTTATTAGCAGTAATTTGGCATTCAGTGGAACTCAGATACAGCAACACTTCATGGAAAAAGGAATCAAATCAACCTATTTTAGCTGCAAAACTAGAAGTCATCCGGTCATCAGGTAAAATGCTGTAAGGTCCGTGTGTCGTTTGTTGTGAAACCTGAGGAGTGCTGACAAGGCTCCATTGTCTGTGGCTGACAAGTGATGCCAAAGGTCTCCAAGTATTTCCAGTCTAATGCAAGTTTCTTAAAGAGAGCACGTCTCTTCATTAACCTCACGGGAGGTAAAGTGTTTGCATCATTTTGTGTAACACTTGGCAACAGCAGTCTAACTAGTCTGAACCAGTGACATCTCTGAATCACGTTCATCAGTAACTGCTGCTGACAGGTTAACTGTGATCGTAATTCACAAGAGGGAATCTTTGACAGCTCTTCACCGCTATTAATTAGTAATTGTTGACACATTTTAACATCAGAAAAAAAAAAAACTTGTCAAGCAGTTAACTACAATCATTCCCACAAAAACCCTATTCAGCCAGACTTTAAAGATCTTTGTCAAAGGCAAACATTCATTTTAAAATAACAGAATACAGCCTCTGTGTTTTACACAACTACAAACATTAACCTGAAAGAAAGAACGTTTGATTGGATTCTATACATCAACTTCAGAAGAGGAGTATAAGTCAGACAGTAAATTTGTGGATGGGAGGGAGGCAGGTGGAACAATGAGGCTACAAGAAGCAAAGATCACAAAGGTGCAGGACTTCAAGTACTTCTGATCGACTGTCAGGAGTGATTTGTGACAAAAGGCTGGCAGTAAAGGTCACAGTAAAGGTTCACAAGAATGAGGTGAGGCCAGGCGTGTAATATCAAGAGAGGATTTTTGGATTGTTTTACAAACATTAAGACTGAAAAAAAAGGAACGACAGTCAGTTGGTTGTTTCCACTGACTACAACCTTAAAAACAAAAACAACCCAACAATTAAAAGCTATTCATAGAACGGCTTTGTTACAACGGGTTTTATTCACCTTAATCTTGACACACCTCTATCTAAAGCTCGTTGGGGTTTAAAAAAGTTAAACAAATAGTATTCAAAGGAATAATAAATAGAGTACATGTAAATCAGTGATGTGGTAATTAGAAGGATTTAGTTATTTGAGGAAAGTGCTACTGTATTTTTTGTGGTTGATTTGCTTCTTTTTCTGACTGACAGTGTCTTGACGTGACCTGCAGTTTAAATAAACCTCAGATCTGAAAACACAAAACTTCTCAACACCTGCCTCAGCACAAACATATTTAAGATAAACTGAAGACAGATCAGTGTTGGCAGAAGTGAGAGAGGTGGATCCTCTTTGTCTAAAATGACAAGTTCCTAAAGCTGAAATCTTTAGGTTGAAGAGTGAAAGTTGTGTTGTCTTGAGTGTTTGTTTATTACATACACTACTTAATTAGACATGCATTGAAATGTATGTCCTCAGGGTTTATCACTGTATTGTGTGTCTTTGCATCTAAGTCACGGTTGGCCTGCTTTGTTATCAGGAAGTCTTTGCAGGACCAAACTTGTGTTGCGATTCACTTTTAGGTTCCTAAGAAGAGGAATTTTAAACTACTGAAAAGCTGTGATTTCTCATGAAAGTCTCTCCTGGTCGTAAACTTGATTTACCTTGGCGAAGCACTTCTTGTCCTGGGTCAAGAGGACGGCCTTTCCTGAGCCTGGTCTGCAGACACGAGCCATCTCTCTAAGACAGGAAGGATACAGGTCCCAGTTTTTCTTCCTTGAGCCCATTCTTTTAATAAAAAAACAAAATAAACAACCACACAGTTATTGTTTTATGCTGCTGTTATACATCAGTATCAATCAATTTGAAACAGAAATAATTTTAGGAAACTGCACAAAGTTACAAATCCTACAAAACATCCTCAGTTCTTCTTTACTTAAGTCTGAATCAAATAACAATAAAAAGATTAACAAGGATTGTAGTTATATTACAGCCAGCTTGTTGTCTCATTAAACACAAATCTTCTACGTACAATAAAAACAAGTTTCTACAGCATACCTCTTCCCAAAGGGCATGTCAGTGACGATAATGTCAACAGAGCTGGTCCTAATGGGCAAGTTGCAAATGTCCCACTGCACCGTATCAATAGGCAATCCAGGTGTACTGTTTGAAATCAGAGCATCAATATGAATATTTTCTTGTCAACAACTCTCTGTGCAATATGATCACTAATCCTAAAAGTTTTAAAATTTTAACTATATTCTGAAAACACATCTAAAAAGCTTGTTTCAATCATCATTTTTTGCTGAAAAACTGCAAAACCTGGTGAATTTCTAAAAAAGGACATGATGGGAGGTGATATTTACAGACGGTGCCATAAATGTTTGTTGATGTTCCAAAATAGTTGTTGATAAGATGAATATCAATCTCTAAATAAATGGGTTAAGGAGTATTTCAAAGGAATAGCATTCACATTAAAATCGCTGAGGAATTTCCAAGGAAAAAATAAAGTTGAAAACAACGACCTGGACAAAAAAAAAACAAAAAAAGAAAAACAAGAAACACACCTTTTCCAGCAAAAACCAGCTTAAAAAGACTGAAGAAAGACAGGTCATGTTTCATAAATATTTCAACACTTTAAATGCCTTCATTCTGATGAGGATTAAGCCTGCTGTCAGTAGTGAAAAATGACCAAAAGAATTGAGCAACAAAAAACAGCACTTCTGTAACTAAAGATTCTTCACACGCAGCCTGTAATCTTACAAATACAATTGATAGTTTTAAACTTTAAATTCAAGAAAAACATGTTATTGGTGAACAAACTGATCTACTGTAAGAGTTTTAGTCACTTGTCACTCACATGCCCTTCTCTGCTCTCCTTTTCTGGATGTGACAGATGTTATTAACGGTGCGATTAACTGCCATGTCATTGTTATCCCCAGCGACGTAGAACGAGTTGTTAAACTCAATAGCACCCTGCAGAAAAACAACGGTACACTTAAACTAACCTATAGATGAATAACATCAAAAACACACAGTCATATTTATTAATATTCAACGAGAGTTCGGTTTCAGGTGCAAAACATGGTGCTTTATGGATTAGAAAGTGTTAATTGGTTTAAAAAGGTTTTACATTTGTGTTTAAAAAATAAAACAAGTACATTTAAAATGTACTTGTTGCTTAGGTAATGTTTAAATTTGTACACTTGTGTAGTACAGAGGCCACAGGATGCTTTGTCACTCCCATGTAGAGGTAGATCAATTTAATTGGCTGATAAAAAACAAGCGCATATGATCAAATAGAAATATTAAGTTATAGCAGCAACTCCTACAGCCCAAGATTTACAATTACCTGCAAGTTGTTCTAAAGGCTGTTAAATATATGTTGTTTATATTTGGAAATAACTGTTGTATTTTGTTAAATAATATTAGTATGCCCTGATTTCTACAGCTCAGTGTTGATCTTAAAAAACCTTGTATTAGTCAAGCTCTATTCTTTTATGTTCAACTCCTGAAAGATTAAAGACGTTGACAGTAAAAGTGTGTGAGAGAAGGGGGGTCTTAATCAATATTGTTGTTGCTCATAATGTGTTGGAAGGTCAAAGGGTGTAAGAATCCTGACCTGTATGCTTTACATACTGTATTTCCAGTTAAGGAAGATGTGGGCACTGACGACGAAACAAGTCGTAAAAACCCAACACTATAAAAACAACTCACCTCCAGTGGTATAGCTCCTGTTCCACACATTGGATCAAGTATTACATCAGATTCCTGAGGTTTACATAACCTGTTGACATAAACAAGAGCATTGGGCAATACTGGCAAAAATATTAATCACGATTAATTGTGGCATTTAAATTATTATGGTTAATATGACAAATTAAAATTACAATTAAATTTTAATATTTTAAAGTTTTTTATTATTATTATTATTAATTTCAGTTCCTTTTGAAGCTGGTATAGTGCAGGAGGGATTAGCTCTGCTGTCTCACAGCACTTGAACTTTTCTTTCTGTGTGAAAACAGCACGTTCTGCTCGTGTGTTCCAGGTTATTTGAACTGTCCAACAATTGTTAAATGTATTTTTGTTGGCAGTTTATAATCAATGCAGGTGTAGACATGAATGATGTTCTGTCCTTCTATAATCTTAACATGCAAGGTGTTCCAGACCAACAACCCCCAAAATCACAATGGAGAAGGCTTTTGATAGCTTTTAATTGGATATTGTAATACGCAATGCCAACAGAAACCATTTGGCTTCCACGTATTTGGAACATGAATATAAAAACAAAGCAAGTTTATCTGCTGAACACTAGTGCCTTGCAGCAGTTTAAACATAACATAATTTTGGGGCTTTCCAACATATTTACCAGCTGTAGAAGCTGCCAATTCAAACATTTTTTTGGCAGCCGTTTCCTTGTCTAAAGCCAACTAAAACTTTAAGTAGTCTTGATAAGTGTGAAGTCTCAAAACACTTTGATAGTTCACTTCTGGAACAGCCTTACATCAAATGTTCACAATATGTTCCCTTTGATTAAACAAATAATTCTTTCAGCACTTGCATTAATGAGGCTGAAACAACTGGAACAACCAGAAAAGTTTAGTTTGGCTCACATACCGACGAAATACATTATAAAAGACAAAACAAAAACTAAAAACTGCATTAATTTAAAAAATAAACTGACGTCTACTCTGATAGTTAAAACTGTTCATATTTTGGAGGATGATTTCTACAAAGTTACTTCTGTTATGTTACTTATAATGTGTGACTAATGTCCTATTTCATGCTTTTCCAGAGTTTTTAATGCACAGTTCTAAAGTGTCTGAGTTTGTAGAAATGCACTATACAAATAAAATGTACTATTATTTATTATATGCATGTTTATTAAACGCAATAATATACAAGCATGAATATGTTTTAAAAATTCTGTCATTTAAAATGTAACAAAGGTTAATTAGAAGTTTTGATAAACCTTTTTATGGGTAGTCACAAATCAAGACTGAAAACTGTAAGAATCAGATTAAATGATAATATTCTAAATATAGAAATTATAAAGCACATAATACCTAAAAACAAATACATTTTTCCTAAAATGACAGACTTAGGACAATGGAAAATGTGACTTAGAAGAATAATCACACGCCTATTTTGTAACACCAACTAGAATAAACACAAAGGTGTGACGTGCAAATGGAGTTTACTTTTGTTCTTTACCGGTTACGCCTGTATTCACTCAACAATTATCAAAGCCAATCTACGCAAGTATTTTCTGCATTTTTTTACTGTGGAAGTCTCAGCCACGTGTCAACGAAACATCTTTTTTTGCTTGAACCCAGAGTCACATGTGAAAAAAACACAAAGTGAACTCAACAAAGCAGGGTCAAATTGCATGAAAATCTAAAAAGAGTTACCTGAGCATGCCATAGCACAGTGTAGAACGCAGGGTGGTGGGTCCAAAGTGACTGATGTTTCTCCTGTGAAGACTCTCCTCAGTGAGTGCAATCCCAATCACTACCTCATCGTTATGTATATTCAGTAAAACCTGCAACAGAAAACGCTGCCTTTAATGAAAAATCACAAAAAAGTAGCGTAATAAAGATGCACCTCTTCATTAAGTTTTACCACTCTAAACTTTACCAACATGTCACATCATGTGAACAGCTTGTCTTAAAGGAAAGCGTAACATAATATTCTTGCTGTGATTTATTTCGTTAATCCCGAAAGTAAATATTGTGTCATGCCTTGAACGTTTATCTTTATGAACAGACGGGTTTTTTCTGGCCTGGAAGCTGGAAATTTAATATGCTGCAGTCTGGTTTGAACAAGCTGCCTACCTCTATGTCAAATTTTGTCATGTCTGCTTTCCACTGGAAGAATTCTTGCACGGCCCCACCGAAGTCTCGGGCTGCCTCGTTAGAAGAGAAGCTGTGTTTGTCCCCGGCCCGGTTGCACGTCACACGAAATTTGACGAGCTTGGCCTCAGGCACCGCTGCCTCCGAGCCCTGCTGGCAGCTCTCCGAGTCAGGCTTAGCGTCGCCTTCAGCCGGAGACGTCTCCTGAGTTGATGTTTGCTGCTCGGTGTCTGCAGGAACCACGTCACTGACATCGCTGTTAGCTTTTGCTTTGATGGCGTTTCCTCCTTTCCTGTGGCCTTTCTTCTTTTTAAGTGTTCTGTTGAGCTCCCAGACTTTCAGGGCATTATTCCATGGAAGTTTGGATGCAAGCTCTTGTAGCTCCATCAATGTTTCCTCCTGCATTTAAAAAAAGTTACTCAGGCTAAACTTATTACATACGGATCAAGGTACAAAAGTGACATCATTAATGTGTGCGCACAGGATGCGTCTACGCCATGCTGGACAAACAAAATACATTAACAGATGGTCTTGGTAACTTAAATAAATACCATGCAAAAGTTTAAAGATCTTGAGACATTTGAGGCAGTTGACAAGCAACAATACTAGCAAAACAGAAGTTAGGAACTACGTACTTTGACCCTTACATACATACATGTCTATGTGAGGAAGCCAATTAATTTCCTAACCTGGTATAGAAAATAATCTGGTTTTAACCTGAGCTTGTACAAAAATCTCTAAGAACACAAATATTAAATCTCTGGTTGAGTGCAAAAAAATTATTGTCCCACTTGAATGGCCCAAAAACTGACTGTTATGGCTAAACGAACACCGGTCACCTTGTTCATCAAGTTTATGTTTACGAACATGAAATGTTTGTTGGGTCTGGTCTTACAACATGGCGATTAGACTGTGTGTAATCAAACTGTGACATTATCACTGAGCACGCAGGACCAAACTTACCTTTGATTCTTTGAATTGGTAATGATCATATTCATCAACTACAACAAACAGGTTGTCTACAGATCGCAGAAGATGGACCTACACGATTAAGAAAAAAAAAAAAGGATGTTCAGATATTGTTAAAAAATTATTTGGATATTTTGTAAAAATAGCACACCTGGTTTCATAGAGATTTGATAGCATAATTTATCAGCTTAGAATAAGTAGCTAGAGATGCAAAATGAGGCAGGGAAAGATTCCCACCTGAAAAAGTTTGTCAGTAGTGATTGGAAAATATATACGGCCACGATCTTTGCTGATTCGTGCATCAACTCCAATCTTTTCTTTAATCTCCTCAGCAGATGTGTGCTCGAAGCCAGTGGGCACGGTTGCTCCGATGGTGACTGTGATGATGGCAGAATCCGCCTCGGTGCTGGATGAAAGGGATGTGTCAGCTGTGTCAGAGGGCTGCTGTGCAGCACCATCCTCAGGATGATGAGAGGACATACTGCTGGTGATTCTGACCGGGAACAAACCTGGCAGCTGCTGTCGAGCTTAACTGGCCACCTTAAGAAACATATGAAACAGCATGACACAACCTTCCAGTGCTGTTAAATTGGCTGAAACTGCATACAAAACTATGTGAATCACGTTCACGTGCGAAAAGCGAAAATAACTTAGCTGACTAACGTTAGCCTCTCTAGCTAAGGAACCCTAAAACCAGTTATTTATACATTAAATAATATGGAGCGTTAACCACATATAAATGTGTATTGATGTGAAGACACGACATTTTTTATTAAAATAAAGCTGGCAACATTTATTAAATGCTATGCAGTGAAGTGGGACCAACCTTACACACGAGGTAATAACACGAAACTTCCGTATAACGATAGCACTACTTCCGGTGTAAGATTTCAGAACAAAAGCATCATCTTTGCGCTACCTTGATGACATTTATTTTTCGTTTAAATCCACTGCATTGTATTTTAATTCTTTTTTTTTTTTGCTGTTGCAAGCCATAAATTAGAGTAAAACTAATAAATTAAAATGTATTTATATTTCTTTTTATATATTTCCCACTTTTTAAAATATATTTTAATTTTGAAAATACGACTTCCGTTCCAAATTTGTTTTATTTTGAAATTCTGATTTCTCGTCCTCAGAGGCGAGGTTCGCTGTGATTGGTTGATTTAGTGCAAACAGAACAATGATTGGACAAGATTGGGGTGGGCGGGCTCAGTCGCCATAGCTAATAGCTTGATGCTAACCTGTAGAAATACCGACAGATGGCGACCTTACATAATGTTTAGAGTAGAAAACAGCTTTATTGAAGAAATGCAGGATTAATATAACAAACATATGCAGTATTAATATTATGACATATCACACAGACGTAAAAAGAGGAACTTAGAAGTCAGAAAAGTAGTAAGAAAGCTGTTGTGTTAAAGGGTTTTTAAAAGCTCTCAGAAAAATATAATAAATATGGATTTTTATTACATTTGTAGTTTCATATTGTTTATTTCCATTCATCTGTACTTGTGAACAGAACAACATTTTCCTTACTTTCAAAACAAATAATGCTAACATTATAAAATACACCTTAAACCAATAAGTCATAGTGACAATATGCAACCACATATTGCCTGTGAAAGTTGCTTACAGTAGCATAATAAATAAATTGCCATTGATTTTTTTCTCTATAAAAATTGCAATTTCCTTTGGCAGTGCAAGCATTTTAAACTAAACGTGTGCAGTCACCTGTAATCTCCTTTTCCCATTTATCACACGATTAATGAAGTTTATGTTCCGAGTGATGATGAGAGTAACTGTCTTCTCCTCTGTCACAGTTCCTTCTGTGATTAATTGTCCCTCTGGGCTGTGAAAAGCAACAGACAGATTTCTGTCTAACACCTTGCAGAAGGAAATGAAGAGCAGTTCTGTTTATTTTCCCTGTCCTGATTGCTCTTTAAGACACAAGTAGCTGTCTGCACTGATGTAGCTGGAAATTAAAGCTGCTTGTTTCGTGCCTCAACTCATATCTGCAATGCTCGTTAAAGCTATTATAATGTTGTTGTTTTCTTACCTTCTGTTGCAGGTCAAATGATTAGTAAGTGTGAACTCTGAGAGACAAGTGGGTGTTTGTGATTTTGCACAGCAGATGGCCGGTGTTGCACAGAGGACAGTCACATAAAACATTTTGGCAAGTCAATGATGCCACATAGGCAAAGCCAAAGTCAAATGTCTGCATAATGTATGTCTTTATTCTGTATGCAGAAAGCAGCTGAAGGGAAAGGAAAACTTTATCTTGAGAGGGATTACCTTGCACCGCTCTGGGGTCATTAACTGGTGAGAGAGAAAATAGAACACATGAGTCATAACCTGAAACCAGATCTAACAGTGGGGCACGCCTTCCTTCCACAGCTCAACACAACACACATCTATCAACTTTCAGGTTACACTTGAAGATGTGACTAAATGTCACCTTTTCTACCCAAAAACCACATTTTCTGCAAGTATTGCTTTACACTTGGAGATGATTTGACTAATATGGTATTACCTACATTGTTTATTTTATGTGAAAACACATTTTATCTGCTAACTATGTAAACTGAATGAACAGATGAAAATCTGAGACAAATTAATATTTGATGGAATCAGTTCTTAAAGGAACTCAATATCTGGGTTGTTCCAAACATCTTGGAGAACTTTTTACAGGTGTTCTGTGGATGGCCCATTCAGTTGCTTCTTGTGATTTTGTCTCAATGATGCTGAGATCAGGACTGGGTGGGTCACACCATCACTTCCAAGACTTGTAGTTCTTCTTTAAGCTTAAGACAGTTCTTAATGACATTAGCTGCACGTTTGGGGTCTTAAATGTGAGAATGATTTAAGACATTCCTGTTGGTGTTATAATCTGTCAGTATTTCTTAGCACTCTACATAGCAGATATGTGTGGGCCAGTTCTGACAATGATGGCACTGTTTTAAGGTGGTATGCCACAACAGGCACAGTGGTTTGGTTTATGTGGTGCTGGCCCATACACACACACCACCTCTGGCAAACCCCATCTGGGCCACCAAAGGGCCATCACCTTTGTGGTATTTGGGCTGAGTGTTAGTGTTGGTGACTTGTGTGAGCCAGAACTGGGTCAGACAAATTTTGCTATGTGGGAAGTATTTCTCCAGAGCACTTGCTTCCATTTCTCTCTCCAGTTCTTTTGTTTTCAGGTGAGTGGCTTGACCTTCTTCCCATATTGGACATTTTGGACATAATTCTTTGATCAAAACCTCCTTTGGTCATACTTCACTGATCAGTAGATGGGTGTGAGTCTTTCAGGTGTCTGACTGTTTTGAGTTGATGGACGTCGCCTGTTGCTTGGGTGGAAGACCGCTTGCTGATGCTGTGGTGATATTTGACATGAAACTGTTTAGGGTCACCTTGGTAGCAGACTTTAGCTTTTCCTCACCCAGTTTTAAGCTCCCCAACTTTGTGCCAGAGAACCTAAAAGAAGTGATTTTTGTCATCCCTAATTCAAGTTAAGTGAAAGAAATAATGAAGTGATTTCAGAAAGGGTTCGTTGCTGCGCTCTGCAGCCACTCTGGCCTTTGTCACACTTGGGGTGTCACACAAGTGATGCATCCTTGCTCTTCTTCACTCCTTGGACAGAAACTAGGACTCACGGGCAGAACCATGAAGATACACAGTGCTAGTTGAAGTTTGACACATACAGACGAACACGAGAAGACAGGATCTTTGGCCCTGTCTCGTGTCCAGTTTCACTGATAACACAAACAGGTTCACTGTCAGTGACCTCATGGGCTTTCATTCCTAGAGAGGGATTTATACATGTTCATCAAACTGGAATTACAAAACTCATTTAATAAATTTTAAACAAAACAAATAAAACTATTAGATTTTTACACTAGTTTAAAAAGATAATCAGGGACAAACAGTTCCTTAGATCATGAACCATGCTTTATTGTTTGTTGTATTTTTTAAATGAACCGTATAAAATGGTTACATAACCCCATGCAATGGGTGCTTATTTGTTTGTTTACTTTAAAGTCAGTGTCCACCTGCAAATATCATTCAGAGCAAATCTATGAATATATGTATTTTCTTCTTTCTTTCTGTATACTCTGACTCCTGTGTGCTGCAGACACAAATGGAATACAAATGTGTGCTGCGTGTGTCAGTTTACTAGTTTGCACCAACACAGGATGTGAGTTAACAGCCTGGTGCCTTTTGAGCTGAGAATAGCTAAGGTGACAGATAACAGAGTCTCGCCACCCCCTCACCTCCTCCTGCCCCCCATCATCTACATGACAGTATCTGCCAGAAAAAAAAAAGAAAAACTTCTGACACTTTCTGACATTATATTGCTTACAAAGACTGTCTTTCTTCTTGACATTTTGCACAGATAGGAGTAAACACTATAATGATTGGTTCTATTTCACCAAATGTTTCGCAGAATTTTGACAAACAACAATCTGTACAGTTCTGTAAAAAGGTTATAGGCCACCCTAGTTTCTAATCTTTTCTTTCAGAGAGACAGAATTTCTTGTAATCTTTTAAAGTGGTCTTGATCAATAATTCTCTAGACTTTCTGAAGAGCTTTTAAAGTGTTTTGTTTTCCAACTTTTTTCTTCTTTTTCTGTTCAGTTCTTGTACCGGAACATTACATGTATCTTTCATTTTTGTTCAAAAGATAAAGATGGTTCTATTTTTTTTACACTGACAAAAAGAACAGAGCTTGAAATGCTGGGAAGAGAAGTTAACAATAAGATGGAGTGATGGCAAAGACAAACGTCCTTAATTGTTCAGATTTGCAGGAACAGAAAACACACACAAAAAAAAACCCTCTCTGAAGCCTGGTGTATAAAGGAGGTGCTTCTTCAGCAATCATCACAGCCTCAGCTGAGATGTGCCACATGCTAAAAGTCTGGCTGGGATAAAAAATGCAACGTTTCCTTGGGAACGGAGTGTACGGAGGTGACATTGTTCTGTGACTGTTAAACCAATCACCAATGTAATATTTAATGAGATTGTTATAGAAACAGCTGCTGAGTGGCACTGAACAACAGTAAAACTATATAAAAACATTTAATTGTTGGAGGCACAAAGTCTTAAAGGAGTGATCAGAAATCCAGGGGCACCTCCAGAAAGTTTGACAAACAAAAATGAAACATGTAAAGTTTTATTGTGACATCTTTATATATAGGTTATTTGAAAAGCATCGTAATGTGGGACTGATACTGAATCACCATCTGATCTATGTGGGACTGATACTGAATCACCATCTGATCTAGGCCAAACCTACTTTTATTCTACTTTGCAGATGATATTAGGCCACTGGGAGCATCACAGTCATTAGTTAACTCACAGAAACCCGCTGCTCCTCTTAAGTTCATTTCTATGACTGAAACTGGAACTCTTTGAAAAAGAATGCATATTGCCCACCGCCTTGCTCTGCAAAGTTTTAAACAAGAATCTCACGAGATCTCTAAGTTCTCAGAGTATGCAGTGGGGATAACGCTCGGCTACTACCACACCAAATTTTAGCTCAATCTGTATAACGGAGTGTGTGTAGCCACTTATGTAATGGAAAAATAACTTATCTTCCTTTTCACATGCTCCATTGACCTGTTTTGCTGTTATATGATGCCATTGTTTTGCATTATTTATCTCATGCCCTCTCTAATAATGTGTTTTACCATCAGGATAAGGTATGGGGTAGATAGTCACCCATACGAGCACAATTTGTCAGAACATTCTCTTTTTGTCAGTTTATGTAAACATGCAGATATCACGTATAAAAGGAGGTTTCAAACTTTGAATCTTTGCACAACTAGTTTGGCGCAGGACTGTTTTCAGAACTGTGTTAAGCTTTTCTGCCTTGCAGCTGTAGTAAAACTCAGACAATAATTCAACCAAGTGCCTTTTTAATTTGTGATAACCTGTTTCTGTCTTTGTTAAATTAAGATTTCCACAACAACTTATGTGTTAACTGATGTCAATTAGCTGTGGCAGCCATCTTGAATAATGTTGAGTCCAAAAGAAAATTGTTGTAGTTGTACAGTACATTATATGAGCATCATTAAAATCTATATTTTGCGAACAGAACAAATCACAAATTTAAAGTTGAATTCATCTAAGAGAAGTAAAGAACTATGCTCTCTCTGTGAGATTAAAATTATGTTATTTTGTTCTAATAGGAGACCAGAACCATTCTTGACCCGAAGTCTGAGCATAACTTTTTCTCCCGGGGGTTTGCATAAACTATTGTGTGATTGGCCAGAAATGGGTAGGGCGGGGCCAGTTAATGTTCTAATGCTGTTCAATGAGATGCTCAGGAGTGTGGCTGTGAGTTGTTATATGGCAAATCAATCAATCAATCAATCAATCAATCAATCAATCAATCAATCAATCAATCAATCAATCATTAGTTGGGGTCTCACAAAGGAAGACAGTGACAGGACTGGCTTCCTGGAGATTGGCAACAGGGTTTAATTTTATGTATAGAATATCCTCACGAAAAACAGTGTCTATTTAAACGCCATACAGTGAAGAGATTTCCTCACTTCTCATGGAATATAAATCTGCTTTAAAACTCTCTGACCTGTCAGGGGGGCAGTGTGGTGGCACAGCAAATTTATAGGGGGGCCCCCCTTTCCCCCCCTCCTCAATGGCGCCCCTGCCTAAATCTTTAAAAGTGAACAAACGCGTGCAAGGTGCATTTGATTTGACCAGGGTGCAAGAAACTGAGTTCTGAGTTCACGTGATGCCCTCTGAAGTGATGCAAATGTCTGCGTGGAGGCAGGAGGGGGAGGGGGGCTGGCGTGACAATGTGAGGAGACTCATGTGATGTTCTTTTTAAATTCCTGTTTCCCCGCAGCGCAGTTCATCAACCAGAGCTGCTGCTGGTTTTACGCATGTCTGTTTGACACCGACAAACCTGAACAGAACCTTCAATAGTCGCTCTGTTCGCCTCACCATCATGCTGTGGCGGTTCTGAGCTCGTTTTTTTTTGTGTGTGTGTGTTGTTATTGTGAAGCCTTTGTGGACTCCTGCAAGAGAGAAAGAGAGGAAGCAATGCAGCTTCGGACCGATGCTCCGGTGTGATCCAGTCCAGTCTGTGTGTGATCTGATACAGACTGCCTCCGGGCTGCAGAAATACTACAATAGCGTTTAGCCTTCAAGAAGAGGCCAGTGACTCTGAAGAGGGAAAAAAATTACAAGAGAAGCCGGAGGATCGAGCAGAGTGCAGGGTCTCACCCTAAAGCCTGAGGAGCCATGTCATCCACCAAATTTAAAAAGGATAAGGAGATCATAGCGGACTACGAGACCCAAGTAAAAGGTGGGTTTGGAATCTGATCTTTTTATTTTATTATTTCATTTTTTTCCCTTGCAGACTTCTTCAGCCCAGTCAGGTGATCAGTAATCCGTGACAGCCAATCAATGCTCTGACACGATGAGCATTAGACTGTAAAAAACTTGCTCCAGCCGGTGTTTTTTCTTTCTTTCTTTCTTTCTCTCCCCTGTATCTGGGTGTCAGCTAGGCTGAATGTGTGGGGGAAAGGCACGCTTTGTTGCTGGGTAAAAAAACTAGACTCTGTAGTGTCCACATTTAGAGTTTTTGAGCCAGATTTGGGAGAAGATTTATTGGGAATACAAACCTGGTCATTCCAGAATCATTGCTCCTGCGTTCACTTTTGGAACCTACTTTTGCTTCTGGAGCCTCTCTGGACCTTTGAACAAAACCTGCAGCCTGATTTAGGTTCACTTTTTGTCCAGTGGCTCTTTTCTTGAGTCATAAAATCTGTCAATCTTACACTGTAAAAAGGGTTTTAGCCTGATAGTTGTTTCAGCTCATTATTAAAGATACCACAAACAATAAAATACAAAAAAAGTGACCTAAAACTATATCCAATGGTGCAGTTTGAATTTACTCCAGTAGTTTTCTGGTTATATTGATATGCTCTTCTGAAATGTGGGTAGGCGCTCAGTGCAAACAAAGCATTTGGCTGAAGGCATGGGAGCTTGAATCATGTGATCAACATACATTAGGCTGGCTGTCGTCTGAATCCTGAAGAAAAGGGTTAGGTGGAAATATAATATCACTTTTGTTGACCAGGAGTGACGGGTGTGCAGTGTCAGAGTGATGTGATGGACAAACACAGGGGAGGAGGTAGAGTTGGGTTTCTGACAAGCATTACAGCAGCATTATATATTTGAGCTTTTAAAAACTACAGTATTTATTGTATATTATATTGACAGTAAAACTGTTGTTTAAATAAGATAATTATTGTATGTGGTAAGACTGGTCATGTCAGTTTGGTTGGTGGACTCACATGTTTGTATTATCACCATTTTTAGACTCTGTCTCTTCCTCTTTGCACTGCATCCTTCATGCCTTCTCATCTCAAACATTTGTTGAAAGTACATTTTGGAAGCACTAGAAGATCAGTCAAATAACGCACCGTGGCCAACTTTTCTCTTGCAAGCCAAATTCATTTCAAAAGGTCACATCATGTTGGAAGTGTCTTTTTAGGTTCAGTGTAATTTTGTTCTGTTTTAATCAGCTTATAAATTCCACATTATAATCAAATTAATTCAGCTTAACAGAACCAGAGTTTAGACAACTTACTGTTCAATCAAATCAAATCAAATCCAAATGAGTAAATTCAAACCAACCAAACTAACACAGAGGCAGCCATTTCAATCATTTTGAGGTTAGATTTTACAGTGCTTACTCCATTGCCACCTCTTTGAGATTCAAGCAGATTCAGCTTAGATCCTGCTGGATGATGGTTGAACTGTGTCACAGATCCAGGCCTCTTTGCATCAGACAGCCACCCTATCAGCTGAGCAGGGAGGAAGGATGTTAATTCACAGAGACGGCTGCTTGTTTCTCAATCCCAGCTGCCGGGTTGCACAGCCTCCGGACATGAGAAGGGCTCAGCTCCTGCATAAAGGCAGGGTTAGGAGCTGCAGCAGACAGAACTGTAATGATATTCAGAGTGCACCTGTCTTATTGTGAGTTATTACTTGGTGGTTAATGTGTTGTCAGCGAGGCAGATGGGGCCATATCACCCAAGTGTCACTGATTAGGTCATACCAAGATGGCATGGTTGCTTCATTATGCATGAGGACTGGTTTTAGTAAGAAGACAATGGAAAATAAATCAGTAGTTTAAACTATGGTTTTGTGTTGAGTCTGTTTGAATGCAGTGGCTTCAGGCGAGCTCGACAGATGTTAACCCCTGCAGCTGATGAATTCCTGGTGATCTCCGGAGGCCGCCTGCCAGAGCTGAGATCTCTTAAGGACCCTGGGTGATGGTGTTCACTTTGTTCAAGCTGCTCAGCTGCCTGATCCCACATTTGCATGTGAATAGAAGAGAGCTGCTGCTGCACGGAGCGACCAGGGCAGCTTGGACTCCTGTTCTGTAGCTAAACGACCACAGTGTGGTTGTTGGACTGCAGCTCTGCCTCACCTCCTGTTTGCCAGATTTATAGGCAGCTTAGGAAGTGGGCTCAACTTCCAGCAGCTGCTTGACATTTACGGTGGTGACTTTGGGGGAATAAACTTATACTTCCTCATTATTTTATACACACGTGTGCTTTAAAACCCTAACAATCAGGCTTGCGCTGATATATATCTCTGCAAACCTGAACAAACCCAACTCAAACACTGTTTGTATTCAGCTGCTCTTGTGTTCATGTCTTGTTGCTAATTGACTGCAGGATCGGTTGGCAGTATTTCTTGAATCGCAGCCTGCAGTGATTCACTGATAACATTCTGGAGCTCAGAACATCTTTGCCCTACCATCTTCATCTAGCACACTGACTCATTGTATGTTTATGAAAATATTTTTTTATGAACAAAATCTTTAAACAGTGTTAAAGATGTTTTGAAATGGCATTTTGAGGGTTGGTGGAACTGTTATCTACACGTGCATCCAGCACCAGATTGGAAACAGCAGGCAGTCAAAAGTCACTCAGGAAAACTTCCATGCTTTTTGGACATGAGGTAGTGAACAGTCATGAACATCTCCATAGATTTGTCCACCGTTTTCCTCAAAAACAGTAATTTGTTTTGTTCATAACTTCAAACCAGGCTACACATTTCTCAGAAAGGTAAACTGTGCAGTGATTAGGACAAATTGTGTGTCTTTTTTGGGCTGCGATGTGGGCATTCTGCCAAGCCTCCTTCATTTTTTTGGACCTGCTATAACATACTCATAATATGTTGTTTTTGTTTATGATGTATAATTCTTTTGTATGGCTTAAATATGTTAATTGGGCCACAACAATATATGTTTGCATCGCAACGCAGAATAAACCCCCACAACCGTCCAAAACTGTTTCAAGTGACAGTATTTAGTTTGTAGAACGAGTTTTATTTTGTAGCAGTGAATCTGTTTTGCTGCTGCTGTACACAGGGTTGCGTTTGTTGCCGTCAAGGTGGGATTGGGCGAGGTAGCTGTTAACATCTTGTTGGGCAGCATGAAGCTGGTTGTGCAGAAACTGAACAGAAGAAAGTGTCCCACTGAGTCACTGGCGGAGGATCCTACAGCTGCCTGCTTTTTGGCAAATCTGCTGCAGACTAAGTGAACGGTGAGAAAAAGGGATTAATGCATTCGCTGTTAAAGCAGCAGTCTTGGAAAAGCTTGTTTATTGTGCGGAGCAATAAAATCCGTGCTTCATTTCACTAATTAAATGCCCTGATTTCGGTTGTAAGATTCATATTGATAATATAAAAAACCTACTACTTTTAGTGAATTCAAACACTTTTTTTTCATGGAAAGCATTTGTTCTTTTTCAGCAGGTGATCATTAATTGCACCAAAGTGAAGTTTCTAGCTAAACAGCACTTCATCAGATAGTTAACGTGCACAGCTCTGTTTTAGGTTATTCCCTTGAGCCTAAATTATTAAAGACATTTTTTATAGAGGATGCATACGGAAATGCTTCCTGCTTTTTATCTACAGTATTTGTCTAAAGTTTCTTGCAAAACTCTTTCAAGCTGGTTAAAAATGCCTTCATCTAATCTTGGTGTGATTTATGAAAACAATTGTCAGCATGGGGGCAGGTTTAAGCCTCTGAGCTTGTAGGTAGTCACATGGTCAAAGCAGTCAGTCTGTGCAGGGGTTGTGATGTTGTAAGACACACAGTTATATTTGACCAGGATTTACAATGAGAGATGTGATGCATGTTTGATACATACTGCTTTACATCCACATACAGCCTCATTTTTTTATCTCACATTGTTGCAACTTGCAGGATGTGGTTTGATCGATGGTTTCTGAATGTCCAGAGGCAGCTTAAAGGGGGCTCTTCTTTGCAGCCACATCACAAATCTGTTTCATAAAAAGGCAATGTATCTTGCTTTCAACTAACATTAAAATATAATATATTTTTTTGTAAAATCATTGTCAGCCAGCCGTATATGGCTTCATCCTTGAAGTGAAAATTCAATATTTCAATCCTACAAAAAATTGAGAAAAGCTGACAAATGGTGCAGTTTTTGTGCAATTAATGGATTACTTTGTATACATTTGGTTACATTTTCAGATAGTGGGCTTCATTTGTGTCAGGAAAACACACAGTTCTAAAAATACAAGTCAAAGGAAAACAAAAAAGAATCACAATCTCTTCTTTCCTGTAGGAAAAAATAAAAAGTGTCGTTATGATCTCTGTCACCACAGAGTTTTGCCTCAGAGTTTTCTCAGCTTCCTCGCCTGTTTTTCCTCTCTGGTCGTGTTTTTTTGGCCCGGTTTGATGAACGCAGCTGCCGCTTGATTAACTGAGATTTCGTTCTGTCCGTTTCACAAGTTTTCTAGACATAATCAGCCTTTCATGAAGCCGCGGCTCTGCCAGGCGCAGATTATCATTGAACACAGTATCCGGATAGTTCTTCAGTTTATGTGCTGGCATTAATGGAGTAAAAAAGGCCTATTTAAGCATAAAAACAGCTTCATTTGTATGGGTGATTAGTGCCAGTCAGTGCGTGTCTTCACTTCTTATTTAAGTTGTTTGTCTGTGTATGTGGAAAGAATTTTAATTAGCATTTTCTGTAAAAGTGCCCTAAACACCATGACTCTACGGAGGTTCAGTAATACTGTAAGTACTTGCAAAATAAAACCAATTTAGAGTCAGTTGCACGCAAATTTAATGTGAAAGAGCTATGATCTGTGAAGTCAAGGCAAGTCTCTTTAGTTTTTTTTATTGCATCAGTCAAAGGTTTAGTCATCACAGATCATTTTCTGATTCAACTGACTTTTTTTTTGCCACAGGAAATTCATATCAAAACTGAAAATCGTAGTTATAAAAAGAAAATAGCACAAGTTCAAGTCATGTTTGGTTCAAGGTGGAAGGTCTATGGCTGACATGTCTTATTTTTAAAATAAATAACAAATCTTTTGAGGATTTGAAACTCAATCTGATTGATTTCTTTGAACTTGATAGTTCAGAGCAAAACATTTAATAAGGAAATGTGTTTTATTTAAAACCCAAAGTGACACAAACACCTTTATTGATACAGCACATTCATTATTCAAACGTTAAAAAGTAAATGCACAAATATTGGACCTGTTCAGAAGTCATGGTGAGATGAAAAAAGTTGGAATTTTCTTGTTTTTCTATAAGAAAACCACCCTTAGCAACAAGACAGATTTCTTCAAACTAAAAAGATAAATGCAAAAAAAAATAAAACACAAAGAAATGGCAACCATGGCAACTGAAGAAAAAGGATTTATGAGCAAAAACTAACTTAAAAAGGTTTTTATCCGATGAAGTAATTAGTTAAGTGCTACTAATGGCAGCTTTTCAGCTGCTAGATCAACTTTATCATTGAAGCACACGTCCCACAGAAAACTTTAGATAATTAAACAGGCCACCTATTTGCAGCTCAAAAATCCCTCTCGTCTTGTAGAAATAGAATCAGAAGTGGCACAAGTGCAAAACTGTGGCCTTCTTCTTTATCAAGGCTAAAAGCTGTCGTTAGTGTCGGGCTTTAACTCCTGTAATGATCACGTGCCACCAGAGAAGTCACATATGTGTGTGTTTGTCAGTTAGCAAAATATCTTAATAACTTTCAGAAAGCATTCCTTAGACGTGCATCTGTAACTGATTACTGATGGAGTCAACATGAATCAACAGATAATCAACCTGAGCAAACACAAATGAATCAGTCAGTTTGACAGATTTGAAGATCAAATCTTGTGTGGTAGTATCTGAGACTCTTCCACATCACTTACTCTGAGTGTTACAGATTTTGCAAGATCTTTGTGTGAAATTTACATGTTAACTGTTTTAGTTGGCCTTGTTCATCTGTTGGCAAAATATCTCACAAACTATTGGATGGTTTTTAATGAAACCCCCAGGCAGTTATCAATAGATGTAGATCTACAACAGCTTACATGATTCAAAAGGGTCTAATTGAAAAAACACAATATTGTATTGACAAAATTAAGCTAAAATTTGATGTGTCAATGTCAATGACAATTTATTTATATAGCACATAAACTCAACAAGAGTTGATCAAAGTGCTTCACAATACAGCCAAATTAATAAAACAACAAAGCAACAAAAACATAAAAAATCAATCAATAAATATATAAATATTTGTAAAAATAAGATCAATATAAAACAGAGAAATAGAAGATAGGAAACATTGGCTTTAAAAGAATCTCAGACTCTACCAGTGGTAGTTGAGAATCATCTGCATGACAAAGAATGCTATTTTTTATGTTTTATTCCTAAATTACAGATGAATTACCAGCGGTCACAAGTCCAAATGGTGTTTTATCAGTTGAGGTATTTAAAAAAGTTGATGTAATGTCCTATTTTTGTTTTTGTAGTTTAAATTTTTATTATCTTTAAAAATGAGGGTTCAACATCACTAAACTTCCACCTGAAAATGGCTGACATGAGACCACCTCACTAAAAAATGAATATAGGTGATAGATTTCTCTTTCAGACATGAGGAACATATTACCTCTTAAAATGCCGCTTGTCTCTGTTCGACTGCATCTATTTTAATCTAATTCAGCGCTCTCAGGGAAACGGGCAAATTAATTTCCCCACCATGATCAGAGCGGCGCTGTGATGAACCTAAATGAGCTAAATTCTCAAATTTGCTCCCATCTGTCGGTGCCTACATCGAACACACTATCTGCAGCCGCCAGATTTAACCCTTTGCTCCAATAAGCTTCTCCCCTGAGACTGGTCCACGCCCACGTTGCCATGGAGACACCTCTCAGCCTGGTTTTGCAAAGCTGGATCTTGAATGACAGGAGGATGTGATTTTGCAGTTTACGTTTTTGTTTTCTGGGTTCAAGGAGTGTTCAAGAAATCCAAAAAGGAGTTTACTCACATTTTACTTTAAAGCAGAATTTATACCAAGAAGCTAAAAGGTGATAATGTTTATGATAATGTCTCTGTTTCTGTTCATGTTTGTTAGCAAAAAGTCTCATGAACTATTTGATTTGAATGAAACTTTAAATGATTAGATGTACTTTGTTAACTGATTATTTATTGGAGTTCACTCATTCCAATATGACCGCCACAGCCAACTAAACATAAAAACCACCAAAATGACCTTAACTAGGACAGTTTTACTGATAATAACTTGGAATTAGGTGTGGTAGTAGCTGATTCTGATTGCCAACACATAAACTGAGTAGTGATTGCAAACGATTATTGAAATTTTGCATTATCATGTTTTGAACAGCTGTCACGTTTCAACACGAGATGATCTGAGTCCAAAGTTCTGCGATGATTTGCATTGCTTTAAAGAATTTTAGGCCATTAATGTTAATATTATTGCTAAGCTTAATCACAACAATATTATTTTCTCAGACATAACTGATGTCCTCGGTTTTATTAAATGAGGAGTTGAAAGCTGCTCAATACAAACGGATCTTCTCTGTCCAGATTGATTTTTAGTTATGTAGACAGAACATCCAGGAGAAAATCCAATAAACTGGTTGATAATTAGGTGCACCAACACAAAAACAGACAGCTAACATCTTGCTCGTTCATCCCGACTATTGATTGGACTGAGCTAAAGTTGTCTTATCTTGGACACCATGTGCTGCAACCGCCGGGCCAAACCAGGGGACCAGATGAGATGGAGATGGGAAGAGAAGAAGATGCAGGAAAATTTGGTCTCATGGCCCAATGAATCCATGATGGTGCTAATCATTGGAGGATTAAACAGAACAAAGGAGTTTGGGGGGATTAGTTCAGCATCTGGGATTTGGGTTGGAGAGAGTGAATGAAGGTCTGGAGAAGGGCGCACTTCTCTTCAGAAGAGTCTTGCTCCTGCAGCAGAGACGAAGCGCTGCAGAGCTGCAGTTGGGGATTAAGTTAAGTTAAATTTGGCTCAGATTTACTTTTATCTGGTGTATGTGTGTGTTTATTCCTGTATGGTGACAGAAACAGTCAAATGCATCATTTTTTTCTCTCTAAACCTTTATTACCTTCCGAAGCTGTTTATGGTTTAAATTTTACACTGTAACTTGTAGGCTTTGCTCACCGCAACATTATTCAGCCTCATCGTCTTGTTGAGTCATTCAAACACTTGTTTAAACACTAAACATAGCTGCACTTATCATCAAGTGGAACACGCTCACCATCAGGCTCCATTAAATGCAAGATCAAATTTTATCCTCATCATCCGGCAGTAAAAGGCTGCCCGGCTTTTCCTCTCGCTGCTCCCTGTCCAGTTTCAGCTGAAGCATCAGATCTCAGACTCTGGGATGTGTTCAGACTTTAATCATTTATATGGCAGTAAGCAACGTCTTGTTTTCAGCTTATATTTGTTCCCTTTGCAAAGTGTAACAGTAGGGGAGAGTGGGGTAAGTTGAGACACGCTTTTACTTATGCTGTTCTCTAAACAAGGGAAAGCAATACACAAGTAAAACCAAAACATGACATTTATTTCAGGCTGTTTCCCATCAGGGGAAATGCTAAAGGTATCCGTAAGAAATTCTGACTTCTTAAAAAGATGACTTGGCTCAACTTGCCCCAGTTTATAAGGGTAAGTTAAGTCATAGTCAAATATTTTTTTTCCAGTTTAAACCTGAGCGTCATTTTGAATTATCCTAAAGAAAACTTTATATGTAACAAGTCAGTGTATTGTTCAAAAATGTTTTAATAGAAATGACAAATAATTGAACATTATCAAACAGAGTAACGACTGAAGTAGATTCTCTTTGCTAGCTGTCATATGGTCATGTCATGTACCAAGCGTCCGAGGGACAGGTGGGGTGACCTCTGAACTACAGAAGCCCCAAAGAGTGCACTGGTGGGAAGAAAATCTCGATTTTCCTAAAATAAAATTTTCATAAATGGCAAATTCGAATTAATCGACTAAATCGATTTATCGCCCAACCCTACTTTGAGGGAAAAGTACCACTCTAACTTTCTTGAACGCAAACGTTGGGCTCCCTTTAGCAGTGCTCCCTCGGATTCTTCTGAGAAATCTCCTCTCACGTCTTCGCTCTCAAGATTCTCAGCCAAGCCAGTGTAATTTTAGCTTCTGTGTTTAACTATGGTGAAATCACCAACTAACAGGTCTGTGCTTTCTGTTTCACTTTTCTCATCCTCTTGGGTCATCTTCTGATGTGTCAGCAAATGGGATGGGAACATCACTCTCATTTTAACCATAAAGTTACTCATACTTCCTGGCATTTGGCTCACTTTACCCCACAGCCACTGTTTTGGAAAACATGTATTTTATACATTTTTAGACTTGGATGAATTTGCATAACAGTTAATATACAGGGGTTAGACAATGAAACTGAAACAATTGGGTTTAGCCCATACAAACCCCATTCAGACAGCTTCCTCTTGCGTCCACAGTTAATCCTGTTGGATGTGGTTCGTCCTTCTTGGTGGTATGCTGACATTACTCTGGATACTGTGGCTCTTCATACATCACAAAGACTTGCTGTCTTGGTCACAGATGCACCAGCAAGATGTCCTCTTTTGAACTTTGCTATGTCACATAATGTTGCAATATTTTGAGCAAACTGTGCTCTTACCCTGCTAATTGAACCTTCACACTCTGCTCTTACTGGTGCAATGTGAAATTAATGAAGATTGACCACCAGGCTGGTCCAATTTAGCCATGAAACCTCCCACACTAAAATGACAGGTGTTTCAGTTTCATTGCCATGTAGCTATAATGCAAAAAAATACTTTGATAAGCAAAAATCATTTCTCTCAATCACAGGGACAGCAAAGTGGGAGGTACTTGCAGAACTTATGGTCACATGACAACAAATTTGTACCATTTTATAGGAAGTGGGTCAACTTACCCACTGGCTCTATTTACCCCACTCACCCTTGAATGCTAAAGGATTATGAATGTTAGCTATTTTAATGTTGATTAGTTCAGATTTTGTAGTTAGGATTGTTTCACTAACCTTCATTTTGTTTAAAAGATGGAAAAACAAAAGAAATTCATGATTTAACACCCTTGTCATCTAAAATTACCATATAAAACAGGAATTAACACAAATTAAAGGTGATTTCCCCCGATTCATTCATCAGCTAGAGTTTGTATTTTAAAAGGCTGGAAAACATTCACAGTAAAACGTTTTCGTGTTTTCATTTTCACAAGCGTGTTTGACTTCCTGTACTGGCTGAATTTGCTTTTGTGGGCATCAGAGAAAACTTTGTGTCTCATCAAGGAACAACTTTTAAAAGCTGTATAACAAATAAAGATTCTAACAAAAAATTATCTTTAGTCATTATAGAATTCAACCTGTCTGAAATCATGATACAATTCAGCCTTTAATTAATACAGTTTATTTGTTAAAACCACTGTTGGATTTACTGGGGAAGTTATTTTTTTTTAATTGCATGACTTGTTAGGAAGCTGAGGTCAGGCAGACTATGGGGTCCCAACAAATACAGCATCTGAATGATGCTGGCACTTGAACCTCTGACCTTAATAACTGAACTGCTGTGACATCACTGCTTTCCAAGCAGGTCAAGAAAAAGAAAAAAGAAATACTAAAAAATTTTCAAGCACTGCATCTGTTAATAATCTTGTTGCCATTCTTTTGGTGGGGAGCCAACAGGAAGTGGAGCAAATCAGCCAAAGGAAGTCTCTAATGCAACCAGAGGACCGTGCCGGGCACACTTTGTGAGCAAGAGAGAGAGAGAAAAAAATTCTCAGAAGATTTCAAAGCAAAAAAAAACAAAAAAAAAAAGCCGAACATGTGGAGATGTTTGGTTTTTAGCAGTTGCATTGAAAGCAAATGTTGTGCCAGTCAATGCACACATCTGTTAGCAAGCAAACATTTTTATGCACAGCCAAATTATAATTTTCTTCAGACACTTCCCTTGAGGTTTCTTGTTTTTACCAAATTTTATCGGAACGTCCTCAAAATGTGTTATGAGGTTTTTGACGCAGCTGCCAGGGCAGACGTTAGTCTGTGAGGGTCAGAGGTCGTAGATCTCCAACATCCTCCTATTGTTTTTTAGAGGTTTTCCTCTTCCTCTCAGACGAGGAAACAAGTGTCCACTGAGCTTTCACTCCCTGTCTATAAATGGTGTTTGACAAACGAGCGTCTGCAGCAGGTGTAGGTGTTTGACGGAGCAGGACCCTCAGAATGATGATGAAAAGACTCAAGTTAAAATGTGACACATCTGTGTCATAATTAGGCTGCTGGTAGTGGTTAAAGATCTTTGATGATCCAAAACTCTTTTTTAAATTCATATAAAGGCTATTTTATAAACCTTCAAATTGCCATCAGTTTTTCAGTTAAGTACATAGATTATTGTTGCAAGAGCAGCAGCTAGCTGTAGCACTTCTGGTGCAGCCTGACATATTTCCATCTGGAATATAATAATATTTCTGCTAAATGTAATGGACAACAAATTTTATTTTTGTTTTTTAATATGACAGCAGTTCATTTTGATTTGGTCACCACTAGTTGTTAGCGGAGTGTGAAGCGCCTCATTTGCACTTAAAGAGACAGCACCAAAACGAGTTGCTCTCAGACACAACACAGAAAAGAGGTGAAAGAGGGGCTTGTAGAGTTACAATAATGATAAATTCAGACCAAAGCACTGCAGTTTCACATATAAACCCAAACTGAATGATTTAAATTTGAAAAGGATGGATTTTAAAGCATGATATGTCCACTTTCAAAATATCTGCTCTATCCCTTTAATTAAATTTCCAACAAGTCAAACTCTTTGAATGATTTACTTCTTGATGGTAGTTATTCTGAACATTTAATTAACCAGACTAAATATTCCATTGAAATCCACAAATCAGTGACACCTAGTTGCAGTTTCATTAAGTGAATTCTTCATAAAAAATAGGTTTAAGGAAACTTAACATGACTAGTGATTAAATACATCTATAGAGCTCACCAACATGAACAGTTATGGAAGACTTGTTGTGTGTTTTTTTTCTGAATGCCCTTTCTGCATCTGAAATACTGTCATCATTAATTATCCTGCAGGCATGCAGTATATACACATCATTATTCATTTCTCAAAGAGAGAAAAAGAACCACCGATGGGGTCCCTCTCTTTGAATAAACTGCAGCGAATAAAGCTTCTCAAAGAACCGGGAATAATTTTCCAATTGCTCGTGGTTTCTCACAGGAAAGAGCACACTTCTGGTGTGCATGACGTTTTTTTTTCGAACTTTTAAAAGTGTGGCAGCAGCTGGTGTTCAGAGTTCCTTTTACATTAGTCTGCCCTGTTACTCATGAACGTGGGTGTCCAATCTTCCTCAGATGATTCTTTTTGGCTCTGCTTTTTCTTAAAAAAATGGAACAAAAATATGGCAAGTAGGATGCATAACTGTTTTATCTGGCAGCACCAGACAAACCTGGCAGGACAGAGGACAGATAGTTCAGATTTTAAGTGTTGTTCTGTAGGAAGATTATAAACAACAAATATCTTACCTGTTGTAGATAGCTCCTTGAATGACTTGAGTTTGGAGAAATAGAGTTCAGTTCTCACCAGACTGACAAGCTAAAAACTAATAACTACTAATTACTGCAACAATCTCAAAAATTTTACATATGCATTTTTGTAAATCTTTACATTGTTATCAATTTTGCAATAAACATAAGATTGCAATTCTGCTGTTCGTGTTTGCAGATATTTATTATAGGTGATAAAAAGTATTCACAACCTTTCTGGAACTAAGCCGTGCATTAAAAGTTGGGAACTATCCCTTTAAGCTTAGTCCCAGAGAAAAAGGGAGGCCTAAGGAGAAAAAGAAAGGGAGGGTCAGTGGTTAACCGCAGATTAAAGCACGCAGTTTAGGCCTGAGGCCAGGCGGCACGACATCACAAACACAACAGGTCCGTTTCCCCGGCAGTCAGAACCAGCACCTCCACAAGATCAGGTCTTGGCTGACCAAATGACACCCTCAGCATCATGAAAAACAACACTCTGCGTGACTTTTATCCTTCTGTTAGCAGTTCATCTGCCAAAATCCATCCTGTTCTTGTTTTTGAAGGAGGTTATGACTTGCAGTGACTCGTGTTGTAACAGAGGATGTTGCAACACGCTCATTAGGAAGTTCATGTTTCTTGTTTCATTTGAGTTTTTAAAGACAAACACAAACATGCAAGAATGACTTCTTTACTGGACAAATAAGTAACAGACACAGTAATTCATATAATATTATGCTAATTCAGCATTCACACTATTTTCTTATTTTTCTATTTTTTTGCTGCTTAATGATTTCTGTGTGCATTTATTTATCAGAACGTTCATCTCATTCTGGAGATGGGTGCTGTGATTTATATTTATTTATAGCTTTTATACTTAAAATATCAAACTTCGTTTACAAATGATATAATATATGCATAGAAAAACAGTGAGATTTGTTTAACTCTTCTTAAAAATCAGCTTCAGCATATCTGCTCCGTTTTTGTCTTTTATGCTAGTTTCAGCTTTCAGCTACTATTTTGCTACTTTTAGCTACTATTATTATGCCACAGTTAACTGGACCTATGCAATTGTTATGGCTCTTGGCTACTGTTCTGCTACTTCTAAACAACCCTTTGCTACTTTAATCCTCCGGTCTTTTGCTTCCTTTAGCCAGCTTTTTACTGCCTTAGTTTTTAGCTAAACTACTTTCAGCCATTTTTTTAGGTTTAAAATTTTGTCACTTTTATCTGCAGCTAGCCTTTTGCTAATTTTATTTTGAAGCTAGCATTTTGCTACTTTTAGCTGTCTTTTTGCTACTTTAAGCTTTCAGCTAATCTTTGCTGCTTTAGTTATTTGTTGCTTGCAGCTTTTTTTTTTAGCTTTTTATTTTTTAGGCAGTGTCTTACTCCCTGTAGCTTTTAGCTAATGCTCTTTTTTTACCTTTAACAACTCAGTTTAAGCTTTTAAAGCAAGTTATTTCCCACCTCTGGATGTTTTTCACAAATTGCCCTGACAGTTTTAATCTGAGCTGACGAAGAAACACTTTATTTTGAATAAAATCGTCCTGAAGCTTTACTTCCACTTGTCAAGTGCCACGACTCATCCTGTTCGTCATCGCGCCTCTCTGTATGTTTCTGTCTTTGCTCTGAGGAATAAAACTCTCTCTGTTCACAAGTTGCGGTATCTTTGCTGCTGATGACAGCACTACAGAGCGGAATCATGTTTCGCTCGTGGCTCCCACGGGCATGAAGGATCTGTGCTCTGCTTGGTCGTGTCAGGTTCCTCTTAAAGACAAATGTCACTCTTCTTCTTCTTCTTTCCCACTGTGGGAGTGCATTACTGTCTCATTAAATCAGTCTCATCACTCTGTAAATCCACAGTCAGACATTTATGAAAAGTCCCCCCTACACACAGGTTATCTTACTGACTTGTTGTGGTGCCTTCACGGTCACATGACTCTCTTTTCTGTCTTTATGTTGCTGTTGGATTCAACTTTAATAAAATATATTTTTAGTATCATTGAAACTTGTGGAAATTATTTGTGTTGTGACTTAGTCAGGCTTTAAAAAACAAATAATTAACACCCTGAAAGGCAGTTATGTAATTGCATGTGTGTGTGTGTGTGTGTGTGTGTGTGTGTGTCTGTCATGTGACCAAAACATCTCAAGAACCACATGGACAAATGTTAAGTTCAAACTTGGGCATGAAAAGTGGCGGGCAACATGTGTTCCTTCAAGCAATGCTAGGCCTTTAAGTATTTGTATTTTACTAACTTTTGAAATATTAACACTTCTACTTTTTGGGGGTTAACTTGTCGACAAATGTCATTTTTGTTTTGATGGACAGAGATCCGTAACCAGCTAGTGGAGCAGTTCAAGTGTTTGGAGCAACACTCTGAGTCTCGCATCCAGCTGCTGCAGGACCTGCAGGAATTCTTCCGACGCAAAGCCGAGATCGAACTGGAATACTCCCGCAGCTTGGAGAAACTAGCCGAGAGGTTCTCCTCCAAGATCCGCAGCTCCAGGGAACACCAGCAGTTCAAGTGAGTTTCCTGAGCAGTATTTCCCGCTGGCATCACTTTACAAACACACCTTGCTTTGTTTAGATCAATGTTGTTAACTTTAGCAGCTGTATATATAGCTATGTATATTCTGATATATCGAAGTTTAATGGTTGTGGTTGCATTTGTTTGATTTTTTTTACGTTTTTAATTTAATCCAAAGATAAAGAAAGCTGGAAATCTTCTCTGTATTCTGGATTCAGTGTTAAGGCTGAGAACTTAAGGCCTTTGCTGAAACTTGTTAAAGATGGTGAAACTGAACTGTTAACATGAAAACAAGCAGCAAAAGGATAAAACCAACAGAACGGCAACTGAAAGCTGTATGATGGGTCAGTGGTTAGCACTTATGCCTCACAGCAAGAAGGTCCTGGGTTTGATCCCTGGTTCGGACCTGGGTCTTTCTGGGCAGAGTTTGCATGTTTTCTTTGTGCTTGCTTTCTCTGGTTACTCCGGTTTCGTCCCACAGACCAAAAACCTGCTCAACAGGTTGCCTTCAGGCCCAGGCCTCACTTAAAAAAGAACTCTGTGATCTTAATGGGATAAGTCTGGTTAAATATTGGTCAATAAATAAGTAAATAAAATAAGTAAAACAGTAGCTAAAAGTAGTAGAACCGGTGGCAAAGCTGCAAATGTTAAAAACTGAAACATAAAAACATATTAGCTTCTTAACTAAACAACTTAATTGGACTGGATTGGAGTTACTGGGGGATGGCATCCTGTGAAGGCCCAATTTGTTGGCTGTGCTGAAATCTGTCCATCTTTTGCCCTGATTTGAGGGACAGGTCTGGTGAATCCTCCTTGGCCCACTCTATCCCAAGATGTATTGTGGGTCGACCCGGAGATATTTTTTTTTTTTGCTTGTATAGGCTGACAAAACAAGAAATGGGAGTACAGTTCAAAATAAAATCTGGCGGTAGAAAAATTGAAAGTTTAAAGCGGTTGTTTTGTTAGGCTTTTGTCATTTGCATAAACATGATTTTAAATGTTATTCTTGTCAGAAATCATCGTAAACAAGCTCGTATGGCCCCTTAGTTCTTCATGTATTGCCTCTTAGCTAATTATGTAAATTATAATGTTAATAAAATTAATATTTTGCTAATTTTGATCTTCATTGCTTCTATTTAATGCTGCCACAGTTTCTAGGCGACAGGACATATGCTGGGGTAAGAGTGGTAATAAAGCTGAAGGCTAAACTCTCCAGGTTTACAGCCACTTTCTTCCGGTCTTTGCGGCTAACACTAGGTCCTTCGAAGGACGAAGCCCCTGAATTTGGACACAGCCATCATCAGGAACACTCAAAGAAAATTTCAAACATGCTGATCATCCTGTTCCATCTTAAGTACTTTAAATTTTACTTTTAAATAATTTAGGAAGTGAGAACATGAGCTGGTGCAGTTTAGCAACAGGAATTTGTGGTCATTCTGCCAGATTTCTGCTGCTCAGCAGTCTGTGGTTTGTGTTGTTTGATTGTCCTCTTCCTGATACATTTTGCAGCACTCACAATCTGTCTGTTTGTAAGCTGAGCAGAATGTGGGCTGGATCTGTGCTGCAGGAAATAATGTTTCAAGAAAACGATGTCACCTTGGTGGCCACACGTCTCTTTAAAAATTCCAGTTTATGTTACCTCTCATAAATGCTAATCTCTCAGAACGTGGTGATGCCCCTCCACATGCTGGCTTTTGCACTTTTTGCTAAACATTTATCTTTGGCACAATAAAACTTGGCATCTGTGTATTTCCTTTAAAAGCAAGCTGAAGACTTGTGCACTGTGTTCTCCTTTGACGGTCTTGTGTCCAGAGAAGTCAGCAGAGATTTCAGACCTTTCTGGTAAATTTGAACGTCCATCTTTATGGCTGCTGTTTTATGCTTTGCTTGCAGGAAGACTGTCTTGTAATCTTTTAAAGTGGTTTTGATCAATATTTCTTCAGGCTTCCTGAAGGTCTTTCTTTTGAATTTGGCTGCTTTTTCCCCACTTATTTTCAGTCATTGAACATTTTCAGAAGAATGCTATAAAAGATTACAGGAAAATAGCCAAGTATAAAAAGTTAGGGGTGGTTTTAAACTTGTGTGTAGTATTGTGAATGTAGGGAGGAGACAGATGTTTACATGAAGCCCACATGGCTTTTCTGGGATAATTGGATCCAGCTGTGAAGATGTACTGATTGCAGACCTTGTATAAATCTTATATCAGTGATGAGCTTTAGTTTGAGTCCAAATGCAACCAATGCACTTCACTCTTATTTCAATAATGTCAAAGAAAACTGTTATTCATGCTTGAGCTATGAACCTACAGGTAGCCACACATTCTGATAATCAGCTCTGACACACCCTTTAATGTGTTTTTTTCTTAACATGTAAGTGTAGTTAAGGTAATGGTGAGCTACCAAAACACCAAATAGACCCAGGCAAGAAAATTGCTCGTTTGTTCAAGGAAAACACTGCAGTTTATACCATGAAAAACACAAAAAATAGTGAAGGTAATCCTTTCATTCTGACAGCATTTTGAACTAGTGTAAAATTTGTTCTATTGACACAAATTAAAATCAAGTGACTAACCTGCAAAGCTTACAATTACCTCACAATTTTACACCTTTACAGGTTTATTTGTTGCATCCAGTTCATGGTAGAACTGTTTTCTCTGACGTCACAGTGTTTGCGATGGAAGATCAGGAGTTACTAGCTTGCTCTGGGTCAGACTGTGCCACTACATAGCCGTACCCCCTCTAGAATGGATCGCTCTGGAAGCTCCATGTTGGATCTAAAGAAACAGCACCAAAACGAGTTGATCTGAAACGCACCTCAGAAAAAAGGATGAAAGAGAGGCTTGTGGAGTTACAACAAGGAGGAATTCAGACCAAAGCATTGCAGTTAAACTTTATAGACCCCAACTGAATGATTTAAAAGCATGGTATTTCTACTTTAAATCCAAATGCTGTTGTCATCGCTGACTCGTAATCCTCTAGTTAAAAATGTCCGGAGCACAGAACACCAGTGCTGCAGTGAAGCCTTTCGACTCTTTCCACAAGACACAACAATTCAAGATTTTGTTCCTGCATGTAGTCGTCTGGACCGATATAAAAATAAGATTGGTGATTGTGGGCTGACTTTTTGGGATGTCACAGCCTGTCATTTTCAAGCCACTACCTGGAAAACGAACAAATTCCTTTTATAAAGCAATGTTGCATTAGTTTTTACACATGCAACAGAACATAAATGTTCATTTTTTATTTCTCCATCATATTTTGCTGGACATACAATAGGGTGAGTGTAGGACTTTAAATGTGTCTAACTCAGGTTTCAACAGAAAATCTTAACATCTATTTTTCCTACAGCTTTTATTGCAGCTTTCTCATCTTGTGCTCGGTCACATATGTAGCGATAACCCACTCTCTTTTTCTCTTTATCGATTTATTTCTCTTTTGGAGAGACATGAGAACCTAACAGCGCAGTGGACCCATGCTAACCAGGACACGCTCTCATACTGTTTGTCCTGGATCTTAGCCCCGCAGCGGTCTGTTGGCCAAAACCCTCCACTGCTGATTCATTAGCGAGCTGAACGCCTTTGTGATTTACAGCTACTGCAGCTCCAGACACACCGCGGCAAGAGCCTTATTGCTGTTTCACTTTGCCTCATTTGCAACAGTGAGAGAAACAATTAAGCATAACTTAGCAAGGTTCTTCAGTTTTCTCTGTGTGCTATGGTTTTTTACTAAAAATGCCTGACTGACTTTTAAATATGAAAGCATGATTGTGTTGATCAGAGTGATTGGTGTGAGAGAAACCGGGATGTTGTGTCATAAATCTGTATGTGAGTTACATAAATACATTGGAGTCTCGGGCTTCTTGCACAGCTTTAGGCTCATATTTAGCATAAGGATGTTGTTGAAGCCCTCTACGGTGGCCTGAAGTTCAAAGGGTAAGAGGCTGTGCTCCATCTCTCCCTTTGTTTGTTTGAACAGGGGAATTGGTACTCTGCTCTTGTCAGGCCCAGCTGGCAGAAGTCAGCTCCTACCCCATGAAGGGATGAGCTTCCTTCTCGGTTTGTTTTTCAGATCGTCCCTGAGGCTGCTCTGGCCTTGTGTGTGTCTGTGCAGCTGTTCCCTGTCAAATGTTAGCCCTTGTTTTTTAAAAGAAAAATAAGGTAAGTGATGTGCAAATGCAGCTTATTGAAGAGACAAAGTCAATTTTAATACCAAAGCTCGCAGGAAATGCGTGTGCCTGTCTTGTTTTTTAAACGATTTTCTTCTCTTTCTCCTTTTCTTTGGTTGGTTCATTGATAAGTGGCAGTCAGGCGGCGTGTCGAGGATTAAAGGCCTTCACACAGCCAAGCCCTGGTTTGATAAATACACACACTTCCTCCTGGAAATCCTCGCTCAGACACATTAGAGGCTTAAGATGGTGGTATTGAATACATAACTAACACACCGACTTGGTTGGTTACAACTCTTGCTTGTTTAGTGTGCGTGCATCATGGAGACGGCTTCAGGGATTTACTGCAACATTTTCCAGCCATTCTCTACCTTCTTTGTCTCCTTGATTCTGAGTCTCACAGCCAAAGGACAAAAACAAATAGTTAAACATTTAAAACTAACCAGAGAAAACACATTTTGTTTGAAAAAGCAGGGTGAGTACTGAAAATTCTGAAGAAATCATATGGGGAAACAATAGTGTGGATGCTGAATCAGCGTTCACTCTAAAACAAGCATTGTTTAAGAGTTAGTCAACACTTTGATGAGAAGGATACAAGATGCTCTCCTCCTTCACATTTCTCTTTTCTTTACCTCATCGTTTATCTTTTTATCTGTGCTGTAATGATAACCTGGGTGTAAAAACTGGGACTCTTGGATTCATCTAACACCAACCGTTCCTCCAGCGCTGGAGACTGATTGATCCACAGGTTTTTTTTTGTTTTTTTTTTAGAGAGAAGTGGCAAGAAAATAAGAGACGTGTCAGTTTCTTTGTGTTCAGTAGTCCTCTAGGATAAATAAAAGATTGTGTTTCGGTGCCATAAAACAAGTCCAACAGCTCCAATTAGTGCAGCGTTCACAGGCTGGTCTCTCAGAGACGCTGCTGCTTCGGTTCTCAGGCCTAATTAACGACCCTCTGCTCCTAATTTCTGTGAAACGAGGGCGGCAGTGAGGGAACAACAAATTCTGGGCCCTCCATTTTTTTTCACCACCAAGACTTTCGTTTTGAACTTAAGAACTGAAGTCATTTAATATTTAGACTTTCTCATTCTTTGACTTACTTTTCCTCCTAATTATCATCATTGATTTTTTTCTCTGACTTGTTTGGGCCTAAAAACAAGTTGTACCTCTAAAACTGACTAAAACTGAGGGCAGTCTATATGTAAAAAAGCATACCTTAAAGGAGTACACATCACCTACTTCCTTTCATGCAAGAATCTTAGACTAAGATCATCTTATGTTGACAAATGACAGGGTTGTGTTACTTAAAGGGGCGATGTTATGTGCTTTCCAAGCCTATATTCCAAATTTATACTAAAATAAAGTAACTATGTCAAATTT
>JARVGW010000682.1:17947770-17969087 GCA_031762495.1 Anablepsoides rubrolineatus
AAAGTAAGACTCTGGGCATGTTTTTGATGAGAGGATAACATTATAACATGGTATAAAGCTCCAAAAAGTGGATTTTATATGATATAGCCCCTTTAAAAAGAAATACAATCAAATCTACAAGAACTCTCAGCAGGGATAATTAGCAAATGTTAGTATATTTACCTGCTAAATTTAATGCTAACCAAATAAAACTTTATTCTTTACAAATTGGCATTGTTAAACTGAATGTTTACAAGAAAATATTTTGTGATTTTAAGGGTTGCAGATAAAACAGGGTTCTGCTAAATCCCAGACCTGTGCAAAAAAGTTGAAGCTGAGTTCAGTTCCTGTGAACTCTTCTCCTGCGTTCTCCCTGCTGTGTGGTGACATTATTATCTTTCTAACAATGCCTTGTTTAAGAGGAGGACTGTAGGAAGTGAAATACATTTAAAGGTAAAAAGTAAAGGGTGTGCTCCATTCTGCACAGATCTGAAAAGGCCAACGAGCCCATTGGTCAAAACAGTCATTTTTCAAAGTGGCATTAATTGTGTATCGATTTACGTTGTGAGCTTTTATTTTTTAAAGTGATAGCAATAATAACTAATCATTGTTTCATATTTGATATAGGAAACTAAGGTTTAGTTTTATTAAAACATGAGGGGATCTTTAGCCACATAACCCATATTAATCACAAGCTGCTAACATAGATGCTAATTTAATTCACCATTAATAGATTTAAAATAGACAAAACCATGTAACACTTAAAATTTCCTAAAATGCAAGCAGTTTAAAACAGTACAAGCCTTTCTTGTTCATCCATAATCTATGCCCACTTCTTCCTTTCAAGGTCACAGTGCGGGGTACACCCTGGACAGGTCGAAAGTCCATCACAGGGACAAACGAGACAAACAACCATTCACGCTCTCACTCACACCTAGGGACAATTTAAAGTTACAAATTAACATAAAAGTCATGTTTTTGGTGTGTGGGAGGAAGTCAAAGTGCCCGGAGAGAACCTGTGCATGCATGGAGAATACATTCAAACTCTACCCAGAAAGGTCCCTGGGCCGGGATTTGAAATGGCAACCTTCTTGCTGAAAGGCATCAGCTCTACCAACTGAGCCACCGTGCCACCAAGCCTTTAGTAAAAAAGGATTGCGTCTTACTGTAAGTTGAAATAAAGCCTTTTGAGGAAATAAAACTGTAAATGTCTTTCTAATAATTTCCATGTAGCCTGACTCTGATACTCAAGTCCGGCTAAACCCTTATTAATCTGCAGGAGAAGTGTATTGAGTATTACAGTTGGGGACTCAGGTTTACATGCACTTTCAATTATCTGAGGAAAACCAAATATGTCTTTGCAGTGCTTGAACAGAGAGCTGAGAAGGGTAAAAATAAAGGAGACAGAAGAGAGAGTCTGTTAGTGCTTTGGGATAAGATGGAACATCTGCGATCACATTCTGAGCTTTGCAGAGAGTAGAGGTGCTGGTTCCCTGAACCCCTCAGCAATAAACGGTATATTTACGCTCTGGCTGGCTGTAATCCTTACAGGCAAAGCAGAGCTGCTGCTCGGTGACGGATGGTGAGACTCCAGAGGAATGTCATAGTTTGTCTTTGTTAGGTGTAAAATACAGGTTCAGCTGTGGAATTCCTGATAGAGCCATATGATTTGGTGTTTTTGTTCTGCATCGTTAAGTCACAGAAGCGACGGGGGGGGGGGGTTAAGCTGATATGCCTCTGAATAAATGACCAGATAAGTTTACTTAAAATACTTTTTTTTTCTTCAAATTGATGCTTTTGGAAATGATGTGCTGTTTTTGCCTCCTTTCAGCCTTTTATAAGTGTGTTTAGTGCGGAATAATAACAAAAGCTCTCTGGTGCAGCTACATATCAGCATCATTAACTGTGATTATGGAAGCTCTCTGTAGAGAATGTCTTTTATGTTGCTGTAGCTCATCCCTTCCTCCCACAGCCCTGCTCTAGTTCCCTTCTTCCCTTGCTCTCATTTCCCCCCTCGCCCACTTTTTCTTTTCCCCTCATGGTTTGGCTTGTTGAGTCATTAAAACCCAAATAGTGTCCAAAATGGGCCAACAGTTGGAAACATTTGATTATGTGTCGAAGTCTTAATCAGTGTACTCATATGTGCGTTTGTGTTTCTATTTAAAAAGCTTCAAAGACCAAGATTATTTAAACTGATTATGCAGCAATCAGAACTCGTGACTCTCCGGGTTGTTATGATCATCATCAGCATTAAAGATCTATTTCCCACAAGCCTTTGCGTTGTTTGCATTGAGAAAGGAACTGATAAGAGGGGGTCATATGATCTTAGTGAAAACAGAGATGGACAGAGGTGTATAAAGTACTTGAAAGGAAAAACTAAATAAAAGTGAAAATACATTCACAGAAAATAACTTTTGTAAAAATGAATTTCACTGATAATAGAAATAGTTAAGTAAAAATCTGCTCACATTAATCAGGAAAGTAAAAGTATTTTTACACACACTGTATTCACACTGTTTAGTCTGCTTTAGTCAAACTCTAGTTTGTTTGCCTGTAACGTCTGGTTTGTTTGGGGAGCTGTGAATGTGTAATCAAACTCTGATTCAGACCAAAAAAGCGAATTCTGGTCTGCCTGCAAACGTAGGTCACGGTTTGGGTGAAGCAAACTCTGGTGCTGGAAAACCAGAGACCGCTCCGAAAGCAGGAAATAGACTATAATGCAGAACATTCTGAGTATTAACAGTGATAAAGTTACTCATATCTTGTAAATGCCTCGTTCAGTGTCTGTATGAAGAGGACATCACTTCTCAGTGAACGCTGCCTCATATGGAGCCGTCTCAGCCGCCTTGTGTGAAAAACAACATTCTCCACATTTCCACCTCATCTTCCGCTCATACTGAGCCCATTGTTAGGCTATTAGGCACAAAAAATAAATCCTACAACCACTAAAATCTGACGTTACTCCATGTTTGTTTACATTTTGTGAAGACGGACGTTGCGCTCCATGTCTTCTTCAGAGGTTTTTGTGTCGATTCCTTCAGTGAGTCTTGGTGCAGCGCCCCCACAGGCGAGGAGGGGAACAGGTTGTTCACAGGGTTTAGTTCGTTTGACAAACTGCAGTGTGAACGTGAACCCCACCAACATGAAAATGTAAACAAAGCTTGCAGTTTTGGTTCCCAATCGAACCAAGTATACTGGACTATCAGGTGTGAATGCGACCTAAGAAATTAAGTATTGGATTTACCTAACCAAACTGGTTCCACTAAACCAAGTTTAGTAAATTGCTTTTTAATAATTCAGCTCGATTTAGTGGAACAGTTGCCATAACGTAGTGAAGTCAACAGATCATATTCTTAGTGTAGAAAGCTCTAAAGGTCTAATTCAGTTCATTTCTCAAACATGCATTATTGAGTCAAAACAAAACTGTTGTTTTTATGTATGTTTTTATGATATAAAGCTCAAAAGAGACAATTTTGCATAATACCCCACGCCCAAATAAGTTCAGAAATTTTAAAGCATTTTTATAACAGTATCTGTGTTAGTGACAGTTTTGTGTTCCTGTTTTCATTTCAGGAAAGACCAGCACCTGCTGTCCTCAGTAAACTGCTGGTATCTGCTCCTGAACCAGACCAGACGTGAGAGTCGGGACCACGCCACCCTCGGCGACATCTACACCAACAACGTTATTGTTCGCTTGGCTCAGATCAGCGAGGATGTCATCCGTCTGTTCAAGAAGGTCAGTGAAGCTGAGGCAAAACCAAACATTTGTGTGTTTTAAATGCTTTTAGGGGCTGAGTAGTTTTTTTATTTTGATCTCTGTGATTGTGAACTATCATTGCCAGTTTTTTTTAAAAGTGTGGTTGCAGTTTTCAGATGAATGGTGGCGTTTTCACATCGGCTGTTTGTATTTTAAGACATCTTTAAAGGAATTTGCACGAGGGCGGAGCAGCACTTATTTTATCCTCAACAGGCTGGAGTTTAAAATAATGTGTTCTGCTTGATGCTTTAATAAATAGGAGTGTGAGGATATGTAAGAGGCATTTTGTGAGTAAATAATACAACTATGTCAAGAAAGCTTAGAGTGCTGGACTTTAAACACACTCTGTCATTTTTTATTTTTCATTTTATTTTATTTTATTTTATTTAACCAGGCAAATCCAACCGAGATTACAGATTTTTTTCAAGGGCAACCTAACTCTAAATCAAAATTTAAAGTGCATGAAATGCTATTTTATTTTTATTTGTTTAACACTGAAGTTGTTTTAATAAGGCAGTAATTCACTCAGACTAGCTTTTATCTCATCAGTCCAGTCAGAATAAAATGTATTTCTCCAAACTGAGGGCGTTCAAAGAGCTATCTTTAACAGGTAAGATATTAATACTTCCTAACTTTTCCACAAAATCCAATATCAAAGTCTCAAACTGTTTCTAAGCATCGTATGTCAGTGGATTTGTGTTGATGTCAGTATCCATGTTGTCACATTATGTCAGAAATACCTTTGATTTAAAGATGATGTTCACCATTGCTGCCATGTCCAACTTGGTCTTTCTGATTAATTCAGCTCGACCTTAGAATAAAATCTGATGGTTTGGTGGTCTAAAGTTAGTAAACTACCTGACTGCTTCACGGCCTACAGAGCATTAAACATAGTTTGGGGGGAAAATGAAGCTGAGACCCCCCTTGGCCCTGGACTCTGCTTCCCCTGAGCAACATCTGGCTGCTTGTCAGCACATAGCAGGGATAACTGAGGTTTAATTCAAACACCAGAACCCTGTTTTCACCTTGCAGGCTTTCCTGTAGGTGAGGCTCCGCTCAGAGACTTTATAGGTTTCCACAGTGGAGACTTTTCCCAGAACTAAAAATGGAGAAAATACTCCAGGTATTTTCTACCCCGAAGTGCCTTTTTTTAAATTTCTTTTTTAAGATTTGAAAACATGAATGAATGATTCTGCTTTCGATTCAGCTGGCAGACAAGTAGAAGGCAACAGATACTTTATACTGATACAGATACTTTAAAATGAATTGGATAAGATAAGTGAACAGAAAACGGTTGAGAGAACTGCTGCGCAAAAGTTATAAAAATCAATCATTCATCTTATTGCTTATTAAATGTTTTATTTCTTTGAATGGTTTGTTCAGTGTGTGGTCATACAAAATGTAGTGGACTTAAAAAACAAAAGTGGGGATGATATTTTCTCTCCTTTTTAAAAGATTTATTTTGCAGCTGAGAGGTTAATCATAGTGTTTAAAACAGCAAGAAGGAAAATTATATCATATAATTATGTTATGTGTGGGAAGTGTAACTGTATATAGGTCATTAAATCCTGCTGCTTAACCCAAAATGTCTCACCGGGTAGATATTTTTTGTAATGTAATTTCTCATATATTACTCTTTAGGGCTGTAACAATAAGACATCCAGCTCTTGTGGTGTGTTGCATCAGTTTGGGTGAACCCCCCCCTACCCTGCTCCCCCCATAAGCCTCTGCAGTGCATGCTGCAGTCTGTCTCACCTCAGAGCCACTCATGCATACAGATGCTGCTCACCAGCTGCTGGAGGCCTCGGAGGATGAATCCTATTTAGTGCATTCAGTCTAACGCTTGTGTGAGCAAGACTCAGTGCCTCCATTTATGATAAAAACACTGCAAAAAAGCATCAAATCATCTTTATATTACAAAGATTTCTGTATTGTCCTGGGTTCATTTCATACCTAATGTTAAAAAAATATAATATTAAGTCAAGGTTGTTGCTTATGAATGCTCCCTACATCCTAACTTGGGCAAAATAAGGCCTGAGGGCAGGAAGAGAACCTTGAACCATCTCTGTTTTTTTATGCTCTCATATGAAAACTGAACAACTTGTAAATTAAAGGTTTAGCATTCCTTAAACAAATGTACATCATCTGCCACCTTTTATGCCAGAGTTAGGACTAAGATCATTTTAGGACTGAGTTAGAGATATTTTTGTGTTAGCTAATGATTATTAGCTGTGGCAACCATTTAAAATTGGATCAAATCTTTAAGTTAATCAATTGTAGATGCACATCCAGTGATTATTTCCTGAGAGTTTCGTTAAAATGCATCCAGCGCTTCACGAGACATTTTGCCAACAGATTAATGAATCTTGACAACAAGTAATACCAAAGCTTTAAGCAAAGATGTTGCACAACGTGTAACACCTGAAATTTGTGTTGTCAGTGACTCTCAGCTTCTTCCATATCAAATCTGAGCTGAATATCTGTAAAGCTGTAAAACAGTTTTTAGGAGTTTTAGGCTTTTTTGTGTTTTCTCAGCTGGCTGTGGCGGCCATCATGAATTAGGTTGACACCAAAGTCAATGAGTTGTAGCTGTGCAGGTAATGATTACTTTCTGAGACTTTCACTAAAATCTATCTAGTGGTTATGTAGATATTTTGCTGACAGGCAGACAAAGCTGAAAATTTTATTGCCTTTTTTTTGCCTTTGTTTCCAGGCAGTGAACTTAACTGAAAACTCATTGAGCTTTCATATTTAAAATGTTCCAACTTAATAATATCTGTGTTGGCAGAACGAGACAAACAAAATTTACTTTTAGTATCTTTTAACCAAGAGCTAAATAAATCTAAATATTAACCACATGTTGTAGTTTAGACTGTATGTTTGAGGAGAGTTTTGTTTTCATGCAGATATTTGTCCTTTGAGGACATAATGTCTCCCACTCCTGCGCTACTTTGATGAACAGGTTAACCTCTGACTCAGCAGGTTCAGGTTTGGTCAGGCCCGGTTATTAAAGCCCAACAGGGTGTGAACTGAAAGGTTAACTTTCATCTACCTTTAAATTTCTCCGAACTGTTAGTGGATGTGGTTTGTTTCAGGGTGGGTGTGTATGTAGTACTCACATCACCAAAAAATACATTTGGTTTCAGTAGTGTTGTGGTTTTATGCCTCTCATCTGGCAACTACAACAACAAGCAAACTTATTCAGTTTTTTTTCCTTTTCACACATTGCCTTCAGTGCTTGGTAAACCTAAAGGCTCTGTCGCACTGTGATGTTTTAAACAACTTATGCCAACTTATGAAAAGTTTGTTCAAAACTAAAGATGTCTAAGCTGAAGATGGAATTTAAAAAAATCTACTGGAAGCCTCTTTTGGAGCTATACATACTGTAATGCTAACAATTAAATCAAATACATAGCTGTTACTAGTAAAATAGTCATGACAAACTTTTCTTAAGTTGGCATAAATTGTCTAAAATGTTATAGTGTGACAGGACCTTTAACACTCTCACTTGTGGAGATACTCCTAAATGTGAAAGTAAAATGTAAATGAGACTAACTTGTTATTGTCAGTGTGTTTTTATCAGTGGTATGGACATCACAAGGATAAAGGATTAGGTTTGGGACCACAGTTATTCAGCTTGTACATCAATGATCTTTTTCTGTTGTGTGACCACCGTATGCAGACGACACCATCATATAACAGAGGGTGTGCGTGAATGAGAGGGAGGCAGGTGGAACAGTGAGGCTAGAAGGAGCAGAGGTCACAAAGACCAAGAGAAGATATGTGGGTGCAGTTAGAGGGAAGGAAGGTAGTTGGAAAGAGGGCAGAGGACAAAATAAGTTATAAAGACTTTTCTGTTTTCTGTTTTTTTCCCCAAATTGGACTTCTTAAACAACCACTGCCATCCTGATTTTTAACTGTCCGTATTATATAAATGTTTTAAATTAGTTGTTGTGCAGATGAGGTGGTAAAAACTGTGATGAGCTTTAGTAAGTGTGACTGGAGTTAGAGAGGAATTGGTTCCAACTGCTTTTATTTTTAATCATGTTGATGTTTTCTAGTATGTTTTGTGTTTTCAGCCAAGAATAATAAATGGAAAATAGCCAGTGGTTAAATCTGACACATTATATATTTTTTATTTCCTAAGACTAATATTTTGAATGCATGGTCCCTTTTTAAAGAAAATGAAACTGTCATCATGTAACATCTAACACATTTCCAATGTAGCTTTGTAATCATGATGGATACAGTACGTGTAGAGCTGCAGGATACAGTACATCAAGACTTTATCATTGCGATAACAGTCTGTGCAATAGGCATAAAAATGCATAAACTGCAATAAGTGGTTGGCTCAAAAGTTTGCATTTTTGAGTCTTGTCACTCAGACAGAAGCTTGGAGTATTTCACCAATCAAAAGGAGCCCTTCATGTATTTGGCCAATTGGATAGATCTCTTAATATTTTCTAAAAATTCAGAGCAAAAAGACATCAACAGTACATATTTATTTATCTATTTATTTATTTATTTATTTATCTATCAAAAGTCATATTATTACAATATTAAGCACTGTTATCTCACATTGCAGGTTTTCCTAATATTGTGCAGCCCTTGTCTATTGTTGTAGAAAACTACAGTATTCCTGTGTTGGTGCATCAACAATCGATGTTTTGGTGGCTGTCGATTCAGTGTTTCTCACCAGTGACTCACCAAAGTCTGTCAGCACAAGCGAATGAGTTTGTTCAGTCAGGTCACTGCTGACAAATATCACTGTTATATTCAACCCTTTTCTTTCTTTCTTGCTGTTTTTTTTTCCAGAGCAAAGAGATTGGGATCCAGATGCACGAGGAGCTGGTGAAGGTGACAAATGAACTCTACACTGTGAGTAATAGACTACAGCTCCTGCAGATTGATCTCTCAAACCTCATCTCATCCAAAAAAAAAAGCTATTTTTTTCCTCCCTTTGTCATTCTTACACTTCAAATTGTTTTTCTTTAGCTTTTTGTGTCACCAATTTCATTCTCTTTTTTTCTCTCTCTTTCTTTTTGTTTGTTATGAAAAGCTCCACTTTTTAACATTTGCTTTGTATCTCATCTCCACGGATTGTTTCATTTTTTGGTGTTTGAGGGATTACAGAGAACTGTTCCTTGTAAATTGTCCAAAGATGGTGTTTAAATTAATTGCTTTTTGCACTCAGCGTACGAAGGGGGATTATTTGATTTGTTTCATACATTATTATTTTTTTTACCTTTTAATTCAACCAGGCTGATGATTGGTGTTGATAAAGAGCAGCAAGAGAGTTAAGTACTTGTAAGCTATAAAAATGAACATGTGGGACAGTTTCTGGGCTATATCTTCATGTTGGAAGCCTTTTTAATGTTCTAATCAGTTTAAGATTTAGGGCTAAAGGAAAATTGTTGAAATAAGCATGGAGCCCGGGGAAGAACATCTTTAGACAATTCAAGGATTTATGTGTCAGAACATAAATAAAATTTTAAGATTGTTCATCAGATAACAAAAGAAAACATTGCAGGCTTAAAAACGACATTATAAATAGCCTGGATTCCTGTAGGAGACCCCACAGATCTGACCAAAGTTAGTCCCTCCGGACCCCAAAGCATTTTGTACTTACAGACATTCACACACACGGTAAGCTACAATGTAGCCACTGATAGAAGCAATACACTGCATGCACCACCGGACCCTCTGACCACCATCAGTAGGCAAGGCAAGTGAAGTGTCTTGCCCAAGGGCCATTTTGTCGGGGCAGCACTAGAAAAGAGTACTGAACCTATACAACATCAGCAGAATGGATAAAACCATAAAGGTGCATTATAGAAAACAGACTCCAAGTGGCTGAGAAAAGAGAGGGTTATTTCTTCAGAAAGCCCCTGTTTACCACAGCAACCATGTTCAGGTTTTAAAGGCATTAACACATTCACTACATGCACTTGTGTTTAACACATGCTGCTGATAACAGTCTGCTGCGGCGTCCCAACCTACAGATGGCTCCATCAGGGAAGGTTGCCAGCGCTGCCCTTTGGTATTTTGACTCTAATCATCCTGCGCAGATGAATAAGTCATATAAGGCAGCTCTGCCATCTCTTCTGTCTCACCTCAGGGGGCAGGAGACTGCTGATGTTGCTTGGAGTTTGGCCAACATTTTGGACACTAAGCTCCTCTCAGTTAGAGCTGAAGTGAGAGTATCACTGCAGCAGCAGAACTGTGTGTTTTAATCCCTAACATACGGTTAGTATTGAAAGTGCACAGAAATCACTAAAGTAATAGTTTAACCTTTTGATGATAGCTTCACTGTGTAACTTTCTACTATAGCTGGTAGCAAAATGTTGCAGTGGGCTGTATGTATACAACAACATAACATGTTGTTTTCAAAGGGGAGATAGATAAAATGATCTCCATCTTCAATTTTCTCTCTGGCTTGGCATTAACGCCAACTCTGAAATGAGAAAAAGAGGGAAAGGTCTGTCGAGTCAGTCCCTTCTCGGTGCTGCTTTTATCAACACGACGCTGCTGAATTTTGTTTTCCACGTGTGTTCATTTCCTGCCGCAGATCAATAAACTTTCATCTTATCTCTCCGATCTTCCACCTCGTGTCTGATGTCTGCTCCTCAGCCTCACAGACGATTATTCATTTGTCAACAACAGAAACACTGACTCTAAACGAGTCAAAAGTGTTTTTGTAAAGAAATTGGGTTGTTTTGCTTGCCTCATTTACATTATTTGTTTTATTCAAAATATGAAGGGGTATGGCTTGGAAAGAATGAACATTTTCAATTAAAAATTTGCAATATCAGTATGTACTGTATTACAAGATTTTTATGTTTTTTTATGCAACATTAGCTAATCAGATGCTTATTGTGGCAGAAACTTCACGTTAAAGGGGTGTATATTCAATGTATTTGGATGACGAAATAGGGGAGTGTCTAAAACACGTGTCAAACGGTCACTCTCGTGTGGCCCACCATGGAGGGTACCCCTGAGCTGTTGGCTTTAAGTAACTGAACAATTTATTTGGATAGTTCAATATTAATGTCTGAAAATAAGCTGCTTTAAAGTCAACATCAGCCATAAACTGAGTCTGCCTTAATGCATACTAACTACTCAGTAAAAGTGAGTAAAACTTTATTAGTTTTACTTTTCATAATATTTCTGTATTTATTTCAGATTTAGTCAGTCGTACACTTAGTTCTTATCAGTGTTTAAAAGAGGAAATATTAAAACACTGTTTAGTCAAAGTTAAACATGAAAAGTCAAAGTCCATTAAAACTGGCCCTTAAAGGCCACCATAACGCTCATGTGGCCATCAGTGAAAATGAGTTTGACACCCCTGCTCTAAAAAGTCCATCTTTTGTTTTGCCCCAGGTGATGAAAACGTACCACATGTACCACACTGAGAGCATCAGTGCTGAGAGCAAGCTGAAAGATGCCGAAAAGCAGGAGGAAAAGCAGTTCAGCCGGTCCGGAGATCTCAACGTCAACCTGCTCCGGCATGAAGACCGCCAACCGAGACGCAGCTCTGTCCGAAAAATTGAGAAGATGAAAGAGAAGGTAAGTAGCTGTAAGACAGAAGTGTTTTTTGTTTTCCTAGAATTCAGCTCCAGAGTTAGGTTTGGAAATACCTTTGATGAGCTTTTCGACAAAGCTAAATGTCAACGAGGTACGGCTTTGCTCGGAAAGTGCGGAAAAGGAGAAACTCGTAGACAGAGAGCAATAAAATGTCAGACAGTCTCAGGAGGACACTGAGGTCTGCAGCCAGATGCACTCAGAGCAATAAACCCTCTCCATCTTATGCAGATTTCTGCTTTTCTCTGCCAACCATGTCAGGCTCTTAGTCTCTGGAGCATTCTCCACTTCAGACACCACCATGCGTTTTTATATTCTGAGCTCGCTCCAGAATTTCTTCATGCAAATGAAGAAAATCCCTTATTACCTCTTAGCTGCAGAAAATCAAAAGGCTGCTTTCTTCCTTCACAGGCCACTAACTTCAGCGGCTTCACCTGCAAATGTAGCTGCACTATTTATAATACAGCATTGCAATAGAAGTTTTGCTTTTTTTATGTCGTCTTTTTGCTCATTATTCTGCCAAGAAGTTGGTTTGAATTGGTTCTTTTGCACTGCAGCGTTTTAAAATTAGAAATATATAAAGCCAATCTGCGATGAGACTGAGCTGATCCTGAAGTGGATGAGGCTACTTTTGCACTACCTTATCACTGTTTCCTTTAATTCAATGTAGGGAGTTCAGGTTTTGGCAGTGTAAATACACAATATAACAATGTTACTTAAACTTAGAATATATCCTATTTTCATGAGTGTTATCAGTGACGTACAGCTTGACTATATGCAAATAGAAGAAAATCACTTGCAATTTTTGAATGTATTAAACAACAAAATTTGATTTCATTAAGCTTTAGAGGTGCAAAATTAAAATGTTGTCTTTAGACAAGCTCCTAAACATGTTCAGTAGGCTTGGCTGGTATGACGGTATTGTGGTATAATTCTGTACTGAAATGTGGTGACAGTATTTAATAATGATGATGGTACATGAACCCAATGGAGCCTAGCCACAAGAACTATTTAAATCGCTCTAGCCGGAAAGATACACCTTCTCTGAGACACTGTTTTGGTTTGTGACAAAAGTAGAGACTTCAAAGTATACACTAACTTTTAAATTGTGTTGATAGAACAAATAAAACTGGAGTTATGGTAAATAATATATCCCACTGTTTTTTTTTTAACATGACCATCCTATTTGATGTGTGTTGGATCGGCAGGCAGGAGGAAACACGATAGTCTCGTGGAAAAAACAGCTCAATCTCCCATCAGACTCATCTTTCCCTCAAGCCAAAAAAACTTAAATCCCCTGACCTCCTTTCTGACCGAGGCTTAAAGTTATATGACGAGAGCCAAAAAATCTACAAGAAGGAGAAAATAAAAAGACGCAAAATTTGAATGAAGTTCGGCAGTGATGGAAAGATGGCGAGAGCGTTAGAAAGCAATTCAACACACCGCAGACCATCCACCCCACTCCCTGCATCTTTCTGCTCTGCCCTGATAATACCATATACTGTATTATCTAAAGATAATATGTTGGTATGAAAAAGATCAGTACCTCCCAACCCTACTGTTCAGATATATTTAACTCAGAGGGAAGCAGGCAACAGAGAACAGTCACAAAATGTCAATTTACTCCTTTCAATCCATTGTTCATGAAAGTTTTTTTGTGCTAAAATTGAAGATTTTTAACTAAATGTAAGCCTGACTGTGTCTATTACCACATCAAAGTCAAAAGTTTCTCTCTCTAGAGTCTGTCTCTTCAAACTTTCCAACTATTTCCACCTGTACCTGTTTCATGATCCACACTCTAAAAACTCCCCCACCGCTGCTCCATTTTACTGCACTGATGTGAGGTTTTTTTCCCCTCATTTCTTCATCTGCTTTTGTCTCTTCTCTTTCTCCTCAGAGGCAAGCCAAGTATTCGGAAAATAAGCTGAAATGCACCAAGGCGCGGAATGACTATTTGCTGAACCTGGCAGCAACAAATGCAGTGGTGGCGAAGTATTACATCCATGACGTGTCTGATATGATCGATGTAAGTCTGAGCGAGGAGCATGTGTTTGTTTGTGTCTCTCAGCTGGGACCTCTGATGTTGATTTAACTCCGCAGCTCTGTCACTTTCCTCACCATCTGCTCTCATTCCCTCTCAGCCTGTTCGCTGTTTGTTTTTTCGAGCTGCTCTGCCGGTGCCGGTAAACCTAGTTGCCACCATTTTTGCAGCATTAATTGCTGCGTAACAAACTTCAACACTGACATGCTTTTTATTTAAAAATTATTGCTATGTAGTTCCACACAAGCACATTTTATTACTGATGATTTCAAATGATTTCATCAGTGTTGACAAGATGAGTCGTGCTCTGCCTCTTTGTGCTTCTTTTCCTCGTTCAGTTATGTTTATAGATGTTGGTTTTAGGAGTTTCTGCACGGACATACAGCTTGTTGTAGCTGCCTGCCTCTAGCTATCACTAGCCACATTTACATGGACTTAAGTAATCAGAAAAAATGGCCAATCAGAATAAAAATGCATCATTTAAAAGCTCCAACTGAAATATTCTGATCTAATTCAATTTGATTGGAATGAATTTGTAATCTGAATGAGAGGGGTGGTGCTTCAAATCTACAAGTGTGCTTAGATATACCGTAGTCTAATACTGCATCTCCTTTAGTTACTTTTATTTCATATTTAATCTCAATATTATTCAAAGGTAAAGTCAACTATCTACATTACAGCTCCTTAAATAGACTCAATTTAAACCCGTCTCCAGTTTATTATATGTTTTTGCACATGCATCTGTCTTCAGGGTGCATTATTTGTTTTTCAATCCAAGTTTTTCATAACTGACAGAGAGTGTAGCATCCCTCTACAGTCTCAGTGAATCCAAAAAGGAACTAGTGTCATTTTATGCTTCCAGTTTACTTTATCATTATGAATACAGACAAAGGATTTCCTTTCTTCTAATCTTTATTTTTTAGCAATTTCTGCCAAGATGAGATGTTTTCCATGACATCGTTTTAAATGTAGGTTTGAGTTTTGATGTGTTGTAGTTTTATTTTCTGCTACATAAAAGAAAGTAGGAAGTTGTGGTAACAAATAAGATTATGTTTTTTTTTGATCTAGTGTTTTTCTCATGTGCTGTTTAATACTGACTACTGTTCATTTACATTCTTTTGTCAGAATACACGAGTCTCTGCAGGGAATTATTTTCTTTAGCATTCTGTGCTGCTGGAGTCGAACCTGCAGAATTTGCATTTCTGCCAACAGCAAACATATTTCTGATAATAAGTTGTCCTTGTGTTTGTGTATGCAAAAATACATCATCCACACTTATATACAGGCTGTGGCTAAACTTGTGTGAGAATATTCGGAGTGTAGTCATTTTACGAAGGCTCTAGATGAAGAATACACATTCTGATTCTTTCCGCCTCTTTGCTTGTCAGACAGATCCTGTCTGCAACTTTTACAATCAAAAGAGCCATTTCTGCTACATGACTCACTAATAAAATGTGTCTGGAGCCACAAAACGTGCTACAACTGTGATTATCAACTGGTGGTCTATGGGCCACTTGGATGAGCCTTTCCGACCATTAGGGAAGACATGATAAAACTAAAAATGTAGCACAAATTTTAACGTTTATTATTAGTTTTACACCTTAATTCAAAAGAAAAGACCATATTCCTTTAAAGGAGGACAATACTGTGTAGTTTATACCAAATTTGATAAAAGCTACAACTATTTCTTTCAAATTCTTATTATCCATCCATCCATCCATCCATCCATCCATCCATCCATCCATCCATCCATCCATTATCTATACCCGCGTCTTCCATTCAGGGTCACGGGGGTCACTGGTACCCATGTCCAGCAGTCACAGTGCGAGGGGCGGTTAGTCTAGTCTTAAAGGTCTTTTAAGGTAACCCTGATGGATTTGAGAAAACAATCATGCTGTAAGGCTGGAAGTTGAATTACTGAAGTGGCCGACAGGCTACTAGCATGATCTAATCCAACCCTGGTCCTCAAGGAGCCCTATCCTTCATGTTTTATAACAAGCAAAACATGAAGACCTGCTTAACGTTTCTCTGCTTTGACACCTGATTTGACTGAATGAGTGATAAACATGTTTCTGTAGAAAAAAGAAATTGAATTGAATTGAAAAAAAAAGAAAACAACTAAAACATGTGATTCAGCAGGTCTTCAGATCCTTCAGAAGATTGTCAATCACTCATTCATTCAAACCAGGTGTGTCAAATCAGGGAATCATCCAAAACATGTTGGACAGGAGTCTTTGAGGACCAGAGTTGGAAGCCACTGTTTTAAATGTTGACAAACATCTCAAGAGCTTCTCTGAACTTGATGAAACAATTTTAATGTAATATTGATTTAGTTTTATGTTTTTTAGTGTAGCCTCTGGAAGCCTTTGATTCTTTGCCATTTATTTGTGAATAATAAATTAAATAATGTGGGTTAAAGCAGTGGTTCCCAACCCTGGTTCTTAAGGTTTTATTGTTACCCTGCTTTGACACACCTGGGTTGAATAAATGAGTGAATAAAAATCTTCTGACCTGCTGAATAGCAGGGAAACAAGTAAAACATGAAGGGGTTCTTGAGGACCAGGGTTGGGAACCACTGATCTAATCAACATATTTTACTCGTTGTATTATTGATCACATATATGGAAACAAATTGACATTAAAACTTCTAAAGCTAGCTTTTTCTTTTGTGATTATAAAAAAACAAAAACTGAATCTCGATCTCTTTGGTCCGTCTTCTGCAGAGAGACCAAACAGCTGCATGTGGCCCCAGAGCCGCAGGTTGCAGACCCCTTCAGTAGAATGAAATGAATCTTACTTTGAGCCCAACTTGTTGTGAAAAATGTGCCTGAATTTTTTTATATTGGAGGTTACAAATACAAACAAAAGATGAATTTGGGATGGGATTATTGAAACAAAAATGACCTGTACCCATACAACCAACAAATAAACACTTGTTACCTGCACCAAACAGCACACTCTGTTTGAAGAAGGCTTTATTGATTTGTTTTTAAGCCAATCTGTTTTTCAGAAAATATTCAAATTTGTTAGAATTTCATCAGATAACAGTGAGAAATGTCACAGAAATCTAATCTACTGCAGTACAGGAAAAAATAATATAAGAACAATGTTTTGTTAATTTGTTCATTTTGCCTTGTAGAGTTGATACAGAAAACACACGAAATGTAATAAATATGTAAGAATTCAAATGTAATCAAAACGCAGCTGTAATGAGAAAGATGAAAACATGAAAATGAGACGCCGACAGGGCTTGAATTTAAGCCTCAATCATCCGGCACTACAAGGTGCTAATGCAGACACATGAATGTGTTTTTGCTTTGTTTACTTGTTGAAAACGAGGCTAATTTTCCCCCTTCAGACTTGGGTGAGTCAGATTTTGACTAAGAGGCGCAATGAGGCATGTGCACAGAGAAGAGAGCCGTCTTCTGTGGTGTTTAATAGTTTTAAAGAGGGTTTACTTAGTGATTTACGGCGCTGTCGGCTGCCCCCAGCTCCCTCTAAACTTCCTCAGTACTGTCCTCTACTTAATTAGGTTGCTTCATACAGCTTGGAGTGATAAGACTCTGTAATTATCCCTCGTGTCGTACGGTGTCAAATCCTGTAATTTTATGAGCTCTACCTCATTTTCCCCCCTAACATTTAGCACAACATAATCAGGCATTTAGTCAATTACAGAGACCCATAGATGTGTTAAGGTGCTCTGAATAATGTACCAGACAAAAAAAAAGAAAAACTTAAATTATCTACATGTACATTTTTATTTTTCTTTATTGAACTGATCCTAATTAAATTTAAGTGAAAGTCATCAAAACCTCAGTTGTTTAACTTTCACCTTGTGAATTAGCCACACCACCATGTTGCTAACAGTGTTTGTGAGCTTGACCTGCAGATTTAGAGTTCACTTTTTTTTCCACAATTCTTGAATTCTCTGCAGCTATAAGCAACTAATCTGCGCTGGCAGTAGTATGCCTGGTGGAGGTTTTTACATAGGAAGCTAAACTGTTGTTTTTATAATCTGTAAAGTGTTTAAAATAAAGTCAGAGGAAGCACATGACGTGTAAAAAACTACTAAAAGGAAACATGTAGTTTCCTGTGGAAGAATGTCTGCTGCAGACTTTATTGCTCAGTGACATTACTGTAGGATAAAGTGTTACTTTATAGTACCAGCTGCCACTTCTCAGCTGCCTTTATGAAACCTGCCATTTGCAAACTGGGCACAAACATAAATAAAGATTTTGTAGTTTAGTACTTAAAACGATCAAGCTGTGATTTTATGTTGAAATTAATAAATGACACAAATCTAACAGTAAAACAAGAATTTTTGTGGGAAAATCCTGCATTATAGTTAAAATTATGAAATTGTGAGATTGTAAAAAATGTTGAGAGATTGTAAAAAATGTTGATGCACTTTTATATATTGTGTAAATGATGGAAATGTGAGTGAGCTAAGCAAGCTAAACTGTGAATCATTTCCTAAACGTTTTTTAGATGTGGAAGGGCCCGGCATCATTTTAGAGATATTAACTGTTTTTGTATGCTTCTTTTATAAAAGTTATTTATTTTAATTAAAAAATTAATTAGAGCAGCACAACGGCTCAGTGGTTAGCATTGGTGCCTCACAGCAAGATGGTCCTGGGTTTGATCCTGGGTTCAGACCTGGAGTCTTTCTGTGTGGAGTTTGTTCTCCTCGTGTTGCGGAGGTTTTCTCCTGGTACTCAGGTTTCACTCATAGCACAAAAACATGTACGATAGGTTGACTTCAGGCCCAGGCCACCCTTGAAAACAAGATCTGTGATGTCAGTGGGTTTTCCCTGGTTAAATAACAGTAAAATAAAAAAATAAATGATTGTATCATTAAATTAAATATTTCTGATTGCTGTTAATTATTGTTATTAGAAATAAAGTTTGAATCAAACAAAGCTGTCAGAGAGATCAGAGCTTTGCAAACATCTGAAATTGAATTCGGCCTATAGATGCATAGGTGCATCTCTGTTTTTAAGCTGCATTTTGTCTGAGAATTCCTGCAGTTGTTTCAAGTTTCAAGTTTATTTATCATTATGCATTAAAACAATGTACTAGATAAAATGCTACACATTCACAATGAAGCACTCATCCATTACATAGTAGTACAATGTGTTTCACCAATTCCCATTTTTCTGTCTAACTTGAATATTTAATGTAATGTGTTTTTTAATTCTTGTTATTTATCTTTTTTTTCTCTAAAGTGTTGTGACCTGGGCTATCATGCCAGCTTGGCTCGCACCTTTAGGACCTACTTGTCTGCAGAGTACAACCTGGAGACATCGCGCCACGAGGGACTGGATATCATTGAGAATGCAGTGGACAACCTGGACTCTCGCAGTGACAAGCACAAGATCATGGATATGCATAACCAGGTGTTCTGCCCTCCGATGCGCTTTGAATACCTGCCACACATGGGAGACGAGGTGAGAAGATCTGAACCCTTCAGCTGCTGTAAAGCTTTCTCTCTCTGCAGAAAAGCAGTTTTTATTGAGACTTTTTACATCAAAGATTGATCTTTTTTTTTTTTTTTTTCTCCTCAGGTATGCCAGGTCAGCGCTCAGCAGCCGGTCCAGACTGAGCTCCTGATGCGCTACCACCAACTGCAGTCTCGTTTAGCAACCTTAAAGATCGAGAACGAGGAGGTTAGAATTCATGATTTGTGTCTGCTCCCAATTTTAAAAAAGCCCTCACACTTCTAAAGGAGAAAATACCAAAGTGAAAGGACACATCACCATCTGCTCACGTTGCAGTTGCCCTCTGCAGGAGCTGAGAATGCTGTATGTGCAGACTGTCACAGCGCTGTTTTACAGAAAATTGTCTGTTTTGTCAGGAAGGCAATGCATTGTTATAAATAGACGGCACAAAGATGTGAATAGAGGAGGTTATGGCTCTGTCGCTGTCTCTGTATTGTATTCTGAGGGATAATGGAGCAGCCATGCCATTACAGGGGATGACATTTATTAATCCAAAAAACCCTTCATCAGTAACATCAAAAACATGTTCTGTCTTTACCAGCATTCTGTTTTCTTGTAGTCAGATGTAAGTGTTGCTCTTTACTTACATCATGATTACATTTTGGTTTATTGTTCAAAGATAAGATTGCTTTCTAAATAATTCCATCTGGCTCACCAGAAATTTAGATAAAACAGAAAAAGCATGATCACTCGTCACCTTCTGTTGCTTTTTTTTGACAGGTGAGAAAGACCCTGGATGCCACCATGCAAACCCTGCAGGACATGCTGACAGTGGAGGACTTTGACGTGTCGGATGCCTTTCAGCACAGCCGGTCTACTGAATCTATCAAGTCTGTGGCCTCGGAGTCATACATGAACAAGCTCAATGTTGCCAAGAGGAGGGCCAACCAACAAGAGACAGAAACATTTTACTTCTCGGTACGTTTGCATTTGCATCAATCAGGCGGTGCCCACCCCCACCTAAACCAAAGGACAGAGTGGACAAGAACAGAATACAGAAAACTGAGGAAGACGGAGGATAAATGAAAAACAGGACTTTTTTTGCCAAGAAGGAAGGATAGTTTTTAGCCTAATATGTGTTGGTTAAGACCCTACACCTACTACCACCTAAACCTATAGCTTAATATCCCTAAATTTGACTGATTTAGAGCCATTTTTGTGATTGCCATGATTGATGAGGCAAACATTTACATCATAACCCACAAGGAATAAAGCTGAGGCGTAAAAATATATTCATGCTCAGTTTGTGTTTAACTGGACTCATATATCCTTTTAATATTAAAACTCCTTCTTGTCTTTGCCTCTCCATTTAGAAATTTAAGGAATACCTGAATGGTAGTAACCTCATCATCAAACTGCAGGCAAAGCACGACCTATTGAAGCAGACGCTGGGTGAAGGTAAAGGGCCTTTTTTTTCTCTGTGTTTCAGATGTTTATTTTTATTATATGCACAAGAGTTAGTTTATTGTTCTGTGATAATAAACCACAAAGTCCTCTTCAAAAACTGCTGCTTTCAGTTCTGAAGCCGTGTAGGTCTTATCACAAAATGAGGTATTAAGTCTACAAAGACATGAGAGATTTTTAAAAAGCAGACGGAGTAAAAGAGAAACTAAATAGTGATTTTCAAAAGAATGCTATCGCCCTGAAAACAGACTGTTTTTTTCTTTGAGGTGTTCATTTTTCTTTTGTGCTTATCTTTACTGGTTAGCGTGTTATCTGGTCAGCGCTTTTATTGGAGGGTTTCCATTTACAGAATTGTAGGACAAGAATAATTTCCTTGGATTTTACCTTTTTTCCCCGAGGGTGTCCTTGTCATGTCAGCTGTGATGAACTGTTTACACCCAAACAATCAGCTGGACCAATCCAGGGCCCGTTTCTGCAGCTGCTCCCGAGTCCGGGGCTCACCTCATATGAGAAAACCCCACCTCAAACCAGCTGAGGCTACACGGATCTCTCACATAATCCCTTTATTTACACTTCAAATCTAAGATTCATTATAACGTCATCTCAGGGCCTTATCTCACCCCGGTGATTTCATCTGAGACGAGGAAACAATCAGCTGCATGTTGTCATCAAATCTACTGCGGTCAAACGTCCGCGTCGGAGCGGAGCATATGGTGCCTTCAGGTACCACCCGTGTTTAATTATTCAGATGATCAATCACGGCTGAGTCGTGCTCATTAGCTGGCCTGCCGTACGTGTTTGTGCATGTGCGTGGGCGGCGTCGGCGTGACAGAAGGAATGAGATGAGAGCGGTGAGGCCCACATGGCGTTTACATCTTGCTGAGTTTTTTTTAATAAAAACATAATATCAGTGTTCGGCATCAGAAAGGACGATGCAAATATATCCTTCTGAAGATTCACTGATTCATTCAAAAAGTCACCCATCCATCCATCCATCCATTTTCTGCCGCTTATCCGGGATCGGGTCGCGGGGGCAGCAGCCTAAGCAGGGAAACCC
>JARVGW010000682.1:17969187-17980199 GCA_031762495.1 Anablepsoides rubrolineatus
CCGACAACATAGCTCCTAGGATCATTGGGACACTCAAACCTCTCCACCACGATAAGGTGGCAGCCCAGGGAGAGGTCACCCTTAGAAAAAATTACAGTTGACTTTCTAACCTTTTTGTTTAAAGGTGTCTATTATTTTGAGTCAGGTCTGTCAGAGGTAGAAAGATGAATAATGTATGGGGAAACTTTTTTCTTCACGTGAACGCTCAAGAGACATAGTCCCATTTATTCTTTTGTTGCTTTTGTTGAAAAACATATAATCTCATCCAAATCATAAACTAGTTATTGTTAAATATAAAAAAGTCATTCAGGGTCATCTTTGCGTTGAGTGTTTAATTAGGTTTTGTTATGTTGCTTTTTTTAAAATAAATTAAAAATAAGAACATATGTAATCTGTGCATGTGTTGTTGGAAAGCCATAACAATAGGCTTAATGAACCAGCTCTGACATTGTTCGGTGACACTGCTGGACCCCCTCTCCAATCAGGCACACACATTGCAGCTGCCGCCCCTGTGTCTTCGCTTCAAGAGGAGGTCTGAGACCCTTTGGGGGTGGGGGGGTGGGGTGGGGTGGGCGATGTCTGTGTCCCCCGAGGCCCAATGACGGCTCGGTGGCTTTGTCGAACGAATGGCGTTAGCACAGCTCTATTCATTCCCCTCCTCAGCAGGGATGTTGTCTGTCGTGAAATCTCTCAGTGATTCAGGACACCGAGAGGAGTCTGCATAATGTGCCCCATAAAAACACAAGAATATAACAAGTCCCCCTTTTGTGTGTGTGTGTGTGTGTGTGTGTGTGTGTGTTTTCCCTCAGGGGAGAGAGCCGAGTGCGGAACGACAAGGTAAGACGCTGTTTTAAAAGTGAGCTGTTTCTAATCCCTGCTTTACTGTCACCAACATCTGCTTATTCCATTCATCTCTGGAATTCACTAGGAAATTCCACTGTAGTAGAAAAAGGCAACATTTCACCAGAGTTTATTTAAATGGTTACGTAAAAATAAAACAAATAGGTAATATGTAAAACAGACACAAGACACGTTTAAATAAATATCACACTTAAACAGTGTGTTTTTGTAAAGGTATAAAAGTGGAAGTAAAAATTATAAATGTTGTCATTTAGTGTCCTATAATTTTATTATTATGCAGCTATGTTTTTTTTAAAGGAGTGATGTATTTTATAGTTAAAAACAGGCCATTTTCTTCAGGATTCACATGTTGCACAGTTGGTTTTTTGAATGTTGTAATAAATCAGCTAGGCCTGTCGCTATAAACAATAAATCAATTAATCACAACATCGCAAACGTAGCCATTGTTCTCTTCGTTTCTCCTGCTTTTCTACTCCTTAGTGTAAGGAGGAGTAGACTCATATTCTCATAACCTCTGTTTCATGAGAGCCCTATGAACAGACATTTAGCCAGGGGAGGCTCAGGACACCATTAAGGCACCGCGCCAAACCTTGGTTTCGCCGAGAGTTATTTTTTTTTTTGTTTACACTAAATTTTGTAAGTGGCATGCGGGTGAGCGCAATTATTTTATTAAGCCAGAGGATGATCAATAAATAAATTGTGCTGGCTTAAATAGAAGAGGTGTGTAGTGATGTTACAGCCTCAGTAGCTGTTAGTGTGTTTTATTCACAAACTCTGCTCCGGGTCTGTCCATAACTCTAAATTTTGTAAAGTTCTGTAAATTTGACCACAGTTATTTATGAAACCAGATGGAGACCCAAACAGAATAAATAGACTGGGATAGAGGAGGTGGGAAGCAATTTTACAGCTTCAGCAGCTTTAACGTGTAGTTTTCACAAACTCTGATCCAGGTCAGTTTATAAAAAAATGTACGTACGGATATATCATAAACTTTTGTAAGCTTTGTAAGTTGAGAGGAGTATCATTAAATTGGTTTAAAATGGTCTCGAACAATATTAGCATTCATAGCAACAATTTCTCAGACAATTTATTGTTCAGCAAAATTAGTTTTTCCTGCAGAATGCAAATCCAAATTACATAGTTATGAATGTGATTTTCACAAGTTTCACTCATGCATCTCATCTGTAACATTCAAAGGATTCAATTTGGTCAAAATTGTTTTGGTGTTTTTTCCTACACTTTATTGTTGTTGATGTCTTTCTGCTTGATTGTTATTCCCGTTTGGTGCAATAGTTTCACAGACTGGTGTTTTTGTTCCCCTTGTCCGTCACTGCCAGGCCCCCCACCCTACCCCCCAAGCCACAGAAAATGCGGAAACCTAGGCCACGCTCCATGTATAACCATAAGCTGTTTAATGGCAACATGGAGACCTTCATCGAGGTACCTCCTGGTGGTGATGTTTGTTTGACTGAGCAGCCCATGTGGAGCTGCAGGGAAGGCAGTTTAAGCCTTTTTCGCTCATTCTCTTTTTCGCTTTTTCCTGTTCCATCTGCTCCTGATTATGAAATAACACCTTAGTTTAACCTCTGATCCTCCCTCTTAACATGGTTCTGTTGCTGTAGACAGACAGAGTGGCTGTAAGCTGTTGTTTCATCTGTTGAGCTTTTTTTTTAATAAAAAAAAGTCAGAATCCAGTCACATTATAGATGACAGCCGTCTGACAGCCTTCCTGTTGTCGTTCCCTGAGTTTAACCGTCTTTAACCTCCAGAGGGATCGTTCGTTGTTTGAGCTTTGATCTAACTTTGTTTTTCTGTCCTTTGCTTCTCTGTGCTTTTGCTGCTTTCTGTCCCAGAGGAAGAAGGAATGCCCGTACCCGTATTCAGGTATCATTTATGTTAGCAAATGTTGCAAAGGCTACAAAGAAGCCCCCAAAAACTAATATTTTACTAACAACTTTAGCTCATTTTTTACAGCTGTACTGAAACTTGCAAAACTTGCAAACTATTTTCTTCTGTTCGAACTGTTATTTTAATTTTTACTCTTTTTTTTCAGTTGTTTATAAAGAACATGCTTTAGTTGTTCATATTGTTTACCAATAGGGATATTTTTGAAGTGATGTTTTGTTACATTATTATTATAATTAATTATTATTATAATAATGCTTTAAAGCTATGTATTGATAAGGCAATCATATAATGTAAAAGCAACATACAACATTAAATTACACTATTTAAATATGCAGTGTTTTATTTTTAATTCTTGTACTTGAATATAAAATGTGATTTATTCCGTAGGATTCAGGTCAACCAATACCTCTTGTTGTTGAAAGTTGCATCAGATACATCAACCTGTATGGTGAGTTTCACATCACCATAGTGTTTTGACTGATACTTTTGTCCAGAATCTGACCCTCATGTCTCTCTCTCAGAAGTGCTAAGCTGGTCGTCACATGTTTGACAAACTGAGTGCTGAGACTGCAGCTGGTCCCTGTGTCCAGCCCGCCTCCCTCCACACTGCAAAAACAAGCAACTGAAAACTAAGCAATATAAAATAGTGTTACAGTTCGAACATGTTATTTAGGTAAATTATAACGAGTTGAAATGACCTTAATTGAACTTAAATCACAACTAAATAGGTTAAATTTCAACCAGTTTTTAATCAATTTCATTTTAATACCTATAATATCTCAAACATGTTGGTAAGTTTAAACTAATTTTTTATATTACTTTACTCAGCTAAATCTATTTTTTTAGTCTTTTAACCTGTCAAAAACATGTCTGTTTCTAATTTTTAGAAATTTTAATATAATTTAGTCAATTTAACTAGTTTTCTTCATCATTTAATTAAACTTTAAAAGAGACATATCAAGCTTTTAAATCCTTCTTTTCCACATTGAAATCATTCATTTGGGGTCTGTATAAAGTGGAATTGCAATGCTTTGGTCTGAATTCCTCCTTATTGTAACTCTACAAGCCCCTCTTTCACCTCTTTACTGAGGTGCGTCTCAGATCAACTCGTTTTGAGGCTGTCTCATTAAATCCAAACAAGGTGCCTCACACCCTGCCCCCGTCCAGCGGCAAAGGAAACTTGCGACTGAATAACTGAATTTTAGATACAGTTTTATATTTTATTTTTTGTGATTGGTTGCAGTTCTTTACTTTAAACTTTAAACTAAGAGAGTCAACATGTCTGTTTAGATTCCCGCTCCTTCAGTGCTGATGTAAGAGGTACCACCCCCATGGGTGTTACCAGGGTATTCTATAAATATTATGGTTAGCTAAGGACACGTATCACTTAGAGCAGGTTCTGACACTGGCTCTAATAATGAAATGAACTTCTTACATCTGGAAAATAAACCTTTTTACTGGAACTGGATTGGGTATTCTGCACATTATTTGGGCTTCCATTTTTAAACATTTTCTAACAGCAGTTTATTCCTGTTTGATTGTTGGTTTACTAAATAGCAGTGCAGAAACGTTTTATTTGCATGTTGATTAAAAATGTTGTCTTTGCATCACCGGGAGAGACTAAATTCAAATTTTCACAAAAATGTATTTAATGGCTAAATAATGGCTTTAGCATGACATGGCCGCTTTAAACAAAAGAGAGAGTTAGAGTCAAATGTTGCAGAGTGTAACTTATATCTTCAGTCAGCCTTTAATCAATATTAGGAGCCTGAAGTTGCTACTGAAAATAGTTTGTTCAGTTCTAAATGGACCACTTTTAATAATTTTCTTTATCCAACATTTCTTTTTACATCATAACCTCTTTTCAATTCCTCCCTGTTTGCCTTCAAATCTGTCCTCGGCTCATTGTTTGAGCCTGAAGGCCTCAGCTCTGGATCTGGACCTAATGAAGCTACAGAAAACTGATTAGATCCCTCTAACTAAAACCATATGCTGCAGGCTTGCTGAGGGGCCCCTCTCCTGGAAAAAATCACGCATCTCTCTTTATGACTAGATTACATTTCCTGCTCTGTGTTATGTGTTTCCAACGGTCTGTCGTGAAGCTGGTAAAGCGGTTTTGGAGGTCGCGGCAGCTCGTGTGGCTCCGAATCCGTCAAAGTCTGGTTTGAATTTCTCCTAGGGTTGCAGCAGCAGGGAATATTTCGTGTGCCGGGATCACAGGTGGAGGTCAATGATATCAAAAACTCATTTGAGAGAGGTGGGTCTGAATGTCTCAACTAAATTACTAAATGTAAAGTCAACTAAAATAAGGATTGACTTTGAGAGCTCTGAAATCCTTTCCTCCATTAGGTGAAGATCCTTTGATTGATGACCAGAATGAACATGATATTAACTCAGTAGCGGGAGTGCTGAAGCTTTACTTCAGAGGACTGGAAAACCCTCTTTTCCCAAAGGAGCGTTTCTTGGACTTCATCTCCACCATCAGTGAGTAAAAATAAATAACACTCTAAACAGCTGTGAGAGAACTAGATAGAAAAGAAAAACACTTTACACTTTTTTTTTTGGAAACTCAGCTTTACAGAGAAGAGAAAGGTCACACAGTTCAGCACATGGAAGTAATATAAACACCAGCACTTCGGGTCTGATGTCTATCAGACATGTGTGGGCCGCATCAGACTGCTGTGAGCAAGTTCACCAAAAAATAAGTTTCCTGCTGCTTCTAATTGGAGGAGCACTTCGCTTTAGTCCTGTAAATTTCACTTTGCAGGATGTTTACAACCCTTTGCTTTGGTGCTCTCGTTTTGGCTTTTGTGCTTTATGTCTTTGAATGTGTGTTTCAGAGCTGGAATCGGGGCCTGAGAGGGCGCATCACATCCAGCAGATCGTTGTGACTCTTCCTCGGACCGTCATCATCGTCATGAGATACCTTTTTGCTTTTCTTAATCAGTGAGTTACACGAAAACACCTCGAGCAACGAATCACTGGACTGTTTTTCTGCAAAAAACATGGCAAAGATGAATTCATTCTTTGCACAGTTACTATACAGAATATGTCCTTGAATACACTCAGATATTGTTCTCTTTGTATACAATAAACCAAACATAGACTAGAGATGCAGGTAAAACAATCGGGTATATAACACTACATTTGTTTTAATAGTTCCTTACAGGGCTGGAAACTCATAAGTCTGTGCAGTATTATAACTGTCTTTTTTACATTTGATGTCATTAACCCTTTAACTGCCTGGTGAACCGCTTGGTTGACCAGGCAGTTAAAGGGTTAATGACCCTTTTAACTTGGTTTGCCTACAGAACAAAGACGTTCACTTTGTTTTGTTTTGTTTCTCTGTTGGAGCCACTCCAGCTGTAGTGTTTCTTCTCAAACCCAGCTTGTTAATAAAACTCATAAGATTTATTCTGGTTTCCTCTTGAAAAATGTGGTTTTTGATGGTGACTCTTGCTGGATACGTTTTAAAGCACACATCCAACGTAGATGCGGAGCGTTGCATCTGGACTATGTGTGAAATCTGCATCTATTTGAAAGTAGATCTCTTTGCAACATTTCTGTTGCGTTGCAAAACCATCAGATCATGACACTGATGTTTTCTAAAGCTGCTGTGATCGATAGTTACATTTTGTGTGAGGAGAAATACCATGACCTGTAGGTTCTTAGTTTAACCTCTGATCCTCCCTCTGACCATGGTTCACCTTGGAGCAAAATACTTGTTTTTTTCTGCACATTTTCAGTTAAGTCTTGTTATATTATTAGAGTTAGGTAGACGGAAACATGGTGTCTGATGACTTGGCTGTAAAACCAGCTGACTTCTGCTGTCAATGAGTAAAGGTAATAGATATTTATTTATAGAGTACCTTAAATCTTAATTTAAATGTGCAGTCTCACAACAGAGAATTCAGTTTACAGTGAAGCCCCTACTTTTGCAGGTTACGTTCTTAGAGTACCCACGAATCGTGAAAGAAATGTGAATAGTGTCCAGAAAAGGCCTACAGGGTGTTTGGGGTGGCGTTTTGAGAGGAGCGTGGGCACAAGGCATGAGTCACGTACTGTACTGTGTTGTTGTTCTTTAAAATCTGTATTTATGTTAATATTGATGTTACAAAATGAGTCAATTATATTGTTCTTAATAATTATTTAGAAAACTCACAAACTGGTAGTTAGGTTCCATGAAAATCTGTGAAAGTCTGCAAACTTTACTTCACTGTAAGACATTTATTATTATCTGATGTCTTTCTAAGAGTTTCGTAGTGAAATCATTTGCTAGCCTGATAAAACCTGTGTCTCTCCTGCTCTGTCCCCTCAGTCTGTCCCAGTACAGCGATGAGAACATGATGGATCCGTACAATTTAGCCATCTGCTTCGGCCCGACTCTGATGCCCATCCCGGACGGCCAGGATCCCGTGGCGTGCCAGGCGCACGTTAACGAAGTCATTAAGACCATCATTACCCACCACGAGGTCATTTTTCCTAATCAACGAGAGCTGGACGGGCCGGTGTACGAGAAGTGCATGACCGGCGGGGAAGAGTACTGGTGGGTAGAACGGCTGGTGCAAATTACCATCAATATCCATGAAGTCCATCTCAGCGGTGCTTGTTTTGAATAAAAATATACAATTAACAGTCTTTTCACTTTGCATTTGCACCTTCAGCGACAGCCCTCACAGTGAGCCTGGAACCATCGATGAAGCTGATAATGGAACAGGGCCACACACCAGTGATGAAGGTTAGTGCAGTGATCAGTGTTTTCTCTTTGTTTGATTTCAGCTGGGTTGTCTGAGCCTCTTTTATTGCTGTGGGCTGTTATTGTTAGTTCACTTGGGCTTTTTTTTTTGTAGGCTTTTTGAACTTTATTGCCAAATATTACAACACTGGCTTCACATAAAAAAACATATGATGTTGCTTTACAAGTCCTTGTGGCCTTAAGAGCAGCCTGACCTGTTTTATTAAGCTCTCCTCTCTGGTAAAGTTTGAGCTGCAGCAGCTTCTGGTGGCAGAGGCTTATGTGATGTCTGAAGCTGAAGGCAACTTGAGTAAACAGTTCTGGCATGCAGCGCAGCCTCTTTGATCTGTGTGTGTGTGTGTGTGTGTGTGTGTGTGTGTGTGTGTGTGAGAGAGAGAGAGTGGTCCCCCCGCCTCCTGCTCGCTCTTTGTTCGATGTTAGTCAGCTATTCTCCTGGGAGTTTCTCTTTTGTATCGTGTTTCCCCCCCAGTCGTCCTCTGAGCTTTCAGTACATATCTGGGCCAAGCGTAAAAGCCAAAATGCTGGTATTACACAGAATCATATCTCCTGTGCTGTTGAAGAAAAGAACCTGTTTGAACCCGACTTTAATTTTCATCTCTGGAGCTGGCTTTGTTGGTAACGAGTGCTGACGCCATGAATTTTTTTCCCCATGTTTTTTACTTGGAAAAGAGAACAAAAGCATCCACTTCTCGGCCTTGATGCAGGGTTTTATTATTATTATTTTTTATAAGATTACAGGCTCTGGTGTTACACTCAATGTCCTCTGGCTATAGCTCATTTTTCATGAAAGAAAAACAGATTAATGTTAATTGGGAGCTTATCCCCCGCTGTGATAATGGTAGCTTTTTTTCTTTCAATTCGAATATATTTAGGGGAAGGAAAAAAACTGCATTAAAAATAACTCTCAAGCTTTTGTTTTTACATCCTTTTTACTTACAACTTACTGACATTTTTATCTTTAAATGGTGGTTTGTTTTTTTTTGCTCAGATATGAGTGCTGAAAAACAGTGAGCTCTGACTGACCCCTGCTGGATGGCTGGAAAAAAAAATAAGGATCACAGGCGTTTTATTAGGGAAAATTTGCTTAAAATTGAACGTAGTTGAAAGGTCATAATTTAAACGTAGTTTTTTTTTTTTTATGTAAATTATTTCTCATTTCAAATTTTGGTGTGGGACAGGTGTAGTTTTAGAGTGAAAATTTTAACTTCACATTTTTTTAGCCTGAGATTCTCTGCATATAATAAAAATATGTACATTTGTAATGTACATGATAAAGTCAATCCGTGTATGGTTCGTTCTTTTGTTTTTCTGTTTTAAAATAAAATTGAAAAACCAAAACTTGCTTGGTTAAACCAAAGAGAAACTTTTATTTTTTAAGGGACCTTATGCCCCTGTCCGTCACTCATCCGTCCTTTGTCCAAGAGATGATGCTGGGTGCAGTTCCATGTCCAAACACTAGATGCACTAAATGAGACCAATAGAAATGTCCAGCATGAATCAAGCTGATAGAAGTCTTTTTCTTTTCCTAAAATTTGCACAATCCTGCAGAAAAAAGTCTCTCAACTCACCAATGATGACTGGATTTAATCTATGTACATTAAAAAATGCATGTAAAACTGGTAAGGAGAATTTGCTTTGCAAGCTTTTTTAAAATTACATTACAAGTGTAAATGTGTGACTGGTTAAATATATACACCTTACCAAAACCAAGGATTTGTGTGCAAGGATACTGAAGACAAATACTTGGTCCCTCTATGAATACTGTGGCCCCTTGATGGCCCCTTACTTAGAAAAATCCTAGATCCGCCACTGTTGCAGCCTGCAGACTCCCGTCTCATGGCGCCCGTCTGGTGAACTTCAGCCACGGGCCCCCGTGCGCTTACTTTTCAAAATAAAAGCTCCCGTCACATATACCTCATTTTCTCAGATTACTTTTCAAAATAAAAGCTCACGTCACATATTTTAACCTCTCCTTTTCTCGAGTGACCAAATGTCCAATCGTAATTGTTTCTCACAGGAGAGTTGCGGTTTGCAGAGACTAGTACTTTTAGAGTAGTACAACTATCGAGATTGTATGTCAGCAGATTGGAGCTCCCCTGCTCCTATAAAAGGTGAAGTGTTCAAAGCTGATTCATCTGTATCAAATAATAAAGGTGTAATCTGAAAAGGGGTGCCATTGTGTAGCACGTAAGATTTTTTTTAAGAGTTAAATATTTACATATTTATTCAGTTTTAAGACGTAAAGGGTAAAGGGAGTCTTTATTTAACTCTCTTGCTCCAAAAATATTGCGTAAAAATAATTATTTTTTTATCAAGGCTGTAACACTCATTGATTACTTTTATTATAAGATTAAATTAGATGGGGATAAATGACTGCTAGCTCTGCTAATAAAGTTCCTATGCGTGCATTAGAGAGCATCTGTTTCCTAGGTTCCATGGGAACTCTGCCACCAGGTATGGCCTGGAGAATGAGGAGGTGGTTGCAGGTATCTGTAAATTGTTCCACTGACCCTTTGGCCAGGGCCTTAACAAAGGCCCTCGTCACACTATAACGATTTAGACAACTTTTGCCAACTTGTGAAAATGTTAAAGATTTTTACATTGAAGCTGGAATTTAAAAAATCAACTGGAAGCCATTGGGTTTACACACTGTAAGGCTAATGAGTTGATCCAATATATAATTGATTTAGGTATAAAAAAGTTTATAAGTTGTCTAAAATGTTATAGCGAGACAGGGCTTTTTTTGTGTTTAATATCAGTGCAGTTATTCACATGAAGGTGATATTATTTTAATAATTATTATGATTAATGTGTGGCTTAAAATAATTTCTAATGTTTATATTTAGTAATGTAAAAAAAAAAAAAGGTGAGTCCTATGTGATGATGTCACAGGATCTATATGATGATGTCACTGATGACATCATAGAGCTTGCTTTGATGACAAGGAGTATAAATCGAACCCCTATGATGTCATCTGTGACATCATAGACACACCCCCTCCCCTATTTGTTTGCTTTACAATCAGAATCAGTAAACGAGTTAGTGACTTGGAATTTGCTTTAGTGTAAATTTGCAGTTTACCTTTGAAAATGACAGCAGACCCAAGTACAATTCTTTTGGCCATAGCTGTATTTTATTTTTTTGCAAATGAAGTTAAATCGTTCTTCACTAAAATAAAAGAATTTTTTGGGTTTTGAAAAGGAATAAAAAAAGCACAGTCAGGAGTTTACTATAACTGTCTTGGTGCCTGACATTACAGTTCACACAGATGAACAACTGTAAAGCAACAGACAGACAAGAGCTCTTAAGCAGAAATCAACCCAGGTGAGCCGCCGAATAGCAATTTGAGTGGTGTTCAGACTCAAATGATCATATTAAAGGGGCTATATCATGTAAAATCAACTTTTAGAAGCTTTATACCATGTTATAATGTTATCCTCTCATCAAAAACATGCCCAGAGTCTTACTTTGCTTCATTCATGCATGT
>JARVGW010000682.1:17982674-18003414 GCA_031762495.1 Anablepsoides rubrolineatus
CTTGGTCAATAAAAGTAACATTCACTGACTTCCACAATGTTTTCTCTTCATTTCTTTGAGTGTTCCTGAAAGCCAACGAGTTGCACTTTGGAATAACTTTATTATTGTATCATGTTTTTGATCTGAGTTTGTTTTACAGAATGAAATGTGTGAATGAGTGCTCATCCAAGACTGCTGATTCCATACTTTTTGCCAGGGGTTGTAAAATGAGAACATGGGTTCATTTCCTAAAAAGTACCCACTCTCAGCTGCCACCCCACCAAATTTGAGCTCAATATTATTAGAATTAACTGAGTTTTAGTTATTTTTGTGCGTCCTAAAATCAGTTGGCTGTGGCGGCCATTTTGACTTGGGTTGAGTTTTTAAAGTTAATCATTTGTTGATTATTACTTTCTGAGGGTTTCCTTAAACTCCAACTAGTAACTCATTAAACATTTTTTATCTTTCGTAGGACAGTGGGTGATACTGACTGTACTGTCCTGTTCTCCTCCTCTCTCAAGGATATAGAGAAGACCATGACGACTGCACTCCATGAGCTGCGCGAGCTGGAGCGGCAAAACACCGTCAAACAGGCTCCTGATGTGGTCCTGGACACCCTGGAGCCCATGAAGAACCCCGTTAGCTCCGAGCCAGGCAGTCCTCTTCACACCATCATGATCCGTGACCCAGACGCAGCGATGCGCCGCAGCAGCAGCTCCACCTCAGAGATGATGACCACCTTCAAGCCTGCCCTCTCTGCCCGGATGGCGGGGGCTCAGCTGCGTCCTCCATCCATGAGGCAGGCGCGGCCCTCTCCGACACAGCACCGCTCAAGCAGCTCCAGCTCCTCAGGGGTTGGCAGCCCCGCCGTGACGCCCACCGAAAAGATGTTTCCCGGTAACACCGCGGCCTCGGGCTCTAACATGAACGTCTCCGGTGACGGCGGGGAGAAATCTGGGAGCATGTAGCAACGGGACGGCTCAGACGAATGCAAGCAGCTGATAAGGTTTCTGTTCAGGAATATCTATGTTAATATGGTGACAGAGCAGCAGGGGAAGCTTTAAAGAAAATGTAAAACGTTGAAACTTGACTAAATGTGTACTTGTATTTTCAGTAATACCTCAGCTCGAACAGAAATTTGTGGCCATGCTCTCCTCACAGAGACACATCAAATTACAGTGAAGCAATACTAGTGAAAAAAAAATCTGGTTCCCGCTGACGATACAGAGTCCAGCCGGAGCCACTTCATCTAAACTGGTGTAGGCATTCAGGCTAAAATACCACCTCTTCTCACTGTGTAGGGCACAGGCCTTACTGCTGTAAATACAGACCTACTTGAAGTCACCACGCTTTTTTTTTTTTTTTTAAATCATATTCAGCAAAGCAACAAACCCGGTGACGTTTGTTTCTGCATGAAGGGATCGGAAATAATACGGGGAAATGTTAAAAATGATGAGAAAAATGTCAAATCTTTCCAAATATCGTTAGCTAAATTTTTAAATTGGCATGTGTGTGGCAGCGCTGCAGTGATGAAGCATCTTGGCATGAAGAGGACTGCTCATCATCTGCCTCGGTAATCCAAAACAAACCATCTGTGAGCACCGTGCATGGTTGGACAGCGGGGCAGATCCTATCGCTCTCGTTTCCATGTTTTCTCTTCATGCGCTGTAAATGAAACTCCGAAGTCTAAACTCACCAACAAATATAGGAATTGTGTTGGAAGCTTGTACATAAAACATAGCTAGCTAACTGTGGTTCAGGTCGTGTACAGGTTAATGCAGATAATCATGAAGGATTGGTCTGAGTTGCACGTGTAAAGACAACAAACCACTTTTTAAAATAATAATTTACAGTAAATTCAAAACAAGACAGTAAAACTTTCTGTGTACGTAGAACGCATTTGGAAAATAGTACTGTAGAGAAAAAAAACAACTGAATAAATGTGCTTTTTAGTGTCCTGAAAGTCTTCAGTTTGGACCATCTTTACAGCTCAAGTGTTTCATGTTCAAATTTGATTTGGGTGATGTTTTTTTTTTTTTTGGCTCAAAAGCAATAGTGTATCCTTTAAAGGTTCTCCTTCAGACATAAAATGCTGTTCTTATCCAGTATGGCACTTTAGTGTGAGCTTAACTTTTGTGACAGACTGTTATCAGACCGGTCTCCTTACTTTCTGCCTTTTCATTCTCAGTGTGTCCACTCCTCCTTCACTGCTGGGCACAATATTTTACTGTTTTGCATTTGTTGGACCACTTGACTTCTGACAGTTTTACTCTGAGTGATTCAAATCAGGTCACAGTCGCTGAATGTGAATGTGCCTTGCCTTGGTGAAATGATTCATTCAACTTGAACTCAAAACTGTCCTATAGTTTTACGGGGTTGAGACTATTGCTGTGTGAAGCAGTTCTTGCAGTGCTGCTAGTAAATGAGAACGGCTTAATTTAAAAAAGTAAAAAAAAAATAAGGCAGGAGTTTAAATCACTTGAAATAGGTTTCTGTGAAAAGAATATTTATTATCTAACTTGTTGTAGAGAACTGTTTGAATGGTTTCAGTTTGGAGAAATAAAGTTTAGATCAGTGGTTCTCAATTCCAGTCCTCAAGGACCACTGTCCTGCATGTTTTAGTTGTTTCCTTGTTCTTTAGCAGGTCTTTAAGTTCTGCAGAACCATGTCAATCAGTCATTCATTCAAATCAGGTGTGCCAAAGCAGGAAAACATCAAAAAACATGCAGGATAGTGGTCCTTGAGGACTGGAATTGAGAACCTCGGGTTTAGATAGATAAATAAATACTTAAGTGATTCCCAACTCAAGGCCTGCAGGCCAAATCTGGCCCTCGTTAGCATTTTATATGGCCCCAAAGGTAATACTTTAAATACCAAATAGTTTTATGGTTTCTCTTTTTGTCACTGGATTTAGTGCATTTTTTCATGAAAGCAGGCCAACTTTCAAGTCCAGAAAATAAATAAATAAATAAATAAATAAATGAAAAAAAAAAATAAAAGTAGATTTGCTGGATTGTGATAAAATGTATATTTAAGATATATTTATTTTATTTTTACCGTTGTTTAACCAGACAAATCCCATTGAAATCTTTTTTTCAAGTATGATCTGGGCCTGAAGGCAACCTATTGTACATGTTTTTGGGTGTGGGGGAAACCTGAGTACCCAAAGGAAACCCATGTAAGCACGAGGAGAACATGCAAACTTCACACAGAAAGACTCCAGGTCTTAACCGGGGATTGAACCTTCTTTTTGTGAGGTTGTTTGTTTGATGAATATTTCTGTTGAATCTTTGAGAATCCAGCATCTCTGCTGCTCAGTCTCAACCAGGCATGAGGCAAAATTGGTGGTGGTGTAAAGTTTTATAAAACAATATTATCATCTGCTGTAATGTTGTTGAAATAAGAGTTGTTCTGAGATGGTGAAAATCCATTTTGGTCTATTAGCTTGTCAGTCAGATCCGAATTAAGCTCTAGTTCTCCAAACTTGAAGCTGTTCAAAAAGCTATCTAGAACAGGTAAGATATTGTTGTTCATAACGGTTCATAAAAGGCACTAATTCCACCTTCAGCTACAGATACGTGCTCTTGCTGGTTGTTTTGTTTCATTGTGCAGAATGAGAGCTTCAAAGCCAAAATAAACTGAAGCATTTAAAGTGGTCCACTCCCACCCTCTGCTGGTTCCTGCTGGTGTTGCTTCATCTTCAAATTAATCAGCAGTTAATTAATCTTTTGTGGGCATTATGAGGTCAGTCTGGAGCTACTATGATGCTTACATGAATCTGTGTTGCTCCTCTTGTCTGCTATAGTTGTGCACCTGTTAAAAAGCACATGGTCATATGAGGTGAAACATTCACGTTTAACTAGATTTTTTTTTACACACTTGTGTAAGTGAAACATGACATTTGAGTGCCTTTTGTGCACAACATCCTTTTTTATTGAACTCTTGCTTTTTTGTATTTTCTTTTTTAAATCTGTTGCCTATTGTTTATTATGAACTGATGTTGCCTTTTTGTTGTCAAACCAACCGAAGTGAAGCTAACATTGTGCAAAAATATCCCTCCTATGAATGATAAAACCATCAGAAATGCTCATCTGAGTTTGGATGAATCCTGTAGAACTAAAAAAAAAAGAAAATAGAACTGCTGTAAAGAGAATTTACTGGTAGAATCATCTCTGAATATTTCAGTTTTTTTCTTTTCTCTGTGGTCTGCTTGTGCTGTGGTTGAGCCTCTTGTCATTTCAAAGAGAAGCTGTTACAGATACGGACTTCTGTCGTGTTTTAGCTACAAGGTGCACTCTCATTTTCCCTACATGTGTGATGTGATGTACATGTGATCCAAAAAAACAAAAAAGAAAAGAGAGACGAAAATAAAAGAAGAAACGTTGAGCGTTAAAAAGCAGCGCAGGGCCACATCAGGTGACTGGAGTGTGAATTACCTGTCACCCCCGTTTTACCTTTTCTCTGTTCATCTGGTGAAGCCGTTTGTTGACGAGTGTCTGGTTGGTTGGAACCTGTGATGTGTCGTAAATCATCTCACTGATTGAATGTGGAGAACTCCTGCGTTGAAATAAACCATGATGAATAAAATCTATTGTGCTCTGTGATCTGTCGTTTCTGACTCAAGTGTTTTGTAGCTCGAGGCTGAGCCTGAAATCAAAGCTGAAACAGAAACAAGAAAGCAACACAGTGACTGTTGTTGTTTTTTTTACTGAGGATTTTCTAACACAAACACAACAGTTTGATACCTAATAATTAAAAAAAAAACTTGCTGCATTTTAAAAAGAACAGTAACTAAACTGTTACCACCTAACCAGCTGTGTTTTTGCTGCTGCTGGATTTGGCTTGAATAAATAAATAAAAAATAAAAAAAATAGGAGAACTTTGCTACTTAGTAACTTTTAAAGTTAGCATTTTCTTCTTGTGTTTATCATTTTTATAACCTTGCAAAAACAATGCTTTAGCTATTTTTTTGTAGCAATAGGTTATTATTGTGCCCATTTTTGTTCCTTCTTTCAGATTTGTAAGTTGAAAATCAAGACAATTTTTGTTGCAGGATTTAAACAAAGAATGCAGTGAAAAGCTCATTTCAAATGTTATTTCACATGTCTAATTGAGGACTCCAGAATTGTCTTTGTAGTTTTTCTAGCTTTGGCTAAAGAGCATGTGAACAACAATAATTGAGATAGTTGAAACAGTACAGCTGCATGGTGGATCAGTTGATTTACAGTGTTGCCGCACACACACACAAAAAAAGAATAAAAAAGATAAGGAATAAATAAATAAACACAACAACAATAAAAAAGAAGTCGATCATAGTGTCAACCTAACCCTTTCTGTATGGAGTTTGTTCTCCCCATGCACAGGTGGGTTTTCTCCAGTTTATCTCAGTTTCCTCTCACAGACCAAAAACAGAGGTTTAGTTAACTGGCAATTCTCATTAGGTGTATGTGGTTGTGTGTGTGTGTGGGTAATGTTGTGGGACAGTTTTTTTGGCATACACACCTACTTGTGGGGACGTAAGGCTACTTATGGGGACCTATGGGAAAACACCATTGGTGGGTCGAGGGTTAAGTTTAGGGCTAAGTTGTGAATTGAGTTTAGGTTAGTTTTAAGGTCAGCTACATGCCTGTGATGGATGGATGGATGGATGGATGGATGGATGGATATATGGTAATGAAAAAATGTAACAGTGAATAAATGACATTTTAGTTATAACAAGTGTGATGTTGAATGTATTTATGTCCCAAGAAGTTACAAAATACATAGTTAAAAAAGTGTGAGAATATTTGCAATAATAATGGGGTTTGTAACCCAAACATGCATCAGGTCAGATTTCCATTTAAGTAATTCAAATAATAATTGAATATTGTTTAAATGTAAACACTCTGCTTTTCTCCATTTCAACGTCCCTGAATAGAAAATTTTGATGAAACATTATTTATTTTTGAAATTCTTTACAACACAAGACGCGGAGAAGGCAAAAATCAATGATTAAAAAAGCTACTATTCTACATCTATTACAAGGAATAGCAAGCATTATTATTATTAGGCTATATTGACTTGTTTTTATCTGAGAAATTGATGGGAAATGAAAGGTTTTGAATGTATTCAGGGTAGCGGTGTTGGTGAAATGAATGATAAATCTGTAGTTCATTCAGTGGCCACATGATGGAGAAACTGCAGCAGAAATGTGAGCTTTACATTTCTAATGAGCTCCATTGTTCTAGAAATAATCCTTTAAAGATTGACAACAAGAAAAGTTGTGATGACTTCAGGAGTTTTGTAGTAAAGTTGCATAAATTAGTTCACTGCGTCTCTATTTAAAATGTTATGACCATTAAAAAGACAGCTCTGCAGCAGCACTGACAGAACATAAACAAAATTCAATTTGTTCCACCTGAGAAACCACAAAAACATGTTGGACAAGCAATGTGCAGGCTTTACATTGGACCGGAAGGTATTTCACTGAAAAAATAAATAAATAACAAACATAAATTATACAAACAACATGATGCTGTAATTAAATTAATAACAACACATCAGGTTCTAAAATCATCCAGATTTACAGATAAAAAGAACTGCCCTTTACAGCTAGTTCTGCTTCAAAATGTGACATTTACCAGAATATTTTGAAGCAGAACCAGCTGTAAATATACAGAAAGCATTCCAACGAATGAGAACACATTCCCTGATATTATTTTACAATTTTAATGGAGCTATTTTTACCTCAAGTTACATTTTGTTCCTGAGATAAACGTATGATTTGAATCAGAATTTGCACTGAAATCCTTTGGCTCCAACGTCAGCAGGGTTTAAGAGACAATCAGAGGAATACGTTGAGTCTTTGTGGATGAGAAAGAATCGGAGCAGATCAAGAAAACCTTTCATAAAAAATATTTGAAAAAAAGAGATTTTTACGTTTCATATCTTCTCAGCCTCGCCGTGGCAGACGAAGCTCTGAAGCAAAGGAAACTCCCGCAGGTGGTTAATGTTTTATGTTGCAGAAGAATCAATATATTTACTCTTAATGCAATTCAGTTTCCTTTTTTTTTTCTTTGAGTTTACACAAAAACTATAATATTTCACCAGTCCAAACCAAGTAGGTTTGGGATTTGGTTCCAAGAGGATAAATGCAACCGAAGTCAATCAATAGTCTTTTAAGGTAACGGTCGATGGTGAAACCTTTATTTTCAGTGACATTTCCAAAGATGCTGGCGTCTTTGAAGTGTACCTGCTGCATGCATAATAAATTCAACTAGAGGACACGGATATGTTTATAGACACACATGCTAGACACGATGCTCTAATTGTGTGCAAAAATATTTGTACTTCAAAGTTTTTAACACAAAAGTTGACTCAACTCTTCAAATAATGTATATTTGTCAAACTATTGTATTTTCCATAGTTCAATTTTATACCTCAATTAAGTAGCTATATTACAATCAGTTGCTATGAAAAAGCTATACATCAACAATAAATTTGACTTTACATCATAGTCTATCTAAACACTTTGAAATTGGCCTCTGTCTCATTAAGAACCTCCTACCATTTCTGACACTCCCACTTCAGCACGTCTTCACAACAATGCTTCCAGGGAGGGGTGCTCTGTGGGACATGAGCACCACTGGAGACTGCGCTCCAGGGGAGGAGCTTTGGGTAAGTAGGTGGTGCTTTGTACAAGCAAGCATTTAGGCAGCTCCACAGGAGATTCAAACATTTCTCAAACATGCATGAATGAGTCAAAACAACACTCTGGGTATGGTTTTGATGAGGGGATGGGGTTTTAACATGACATAAAGCTCAAAAAAGTCAACTTTGTATGATTACTTCCCCCCTTAAATCTTTGTGGTTAATAAGAATATTACCGAGGTGTAAGCCATTAGGAAGTAAAAGCCAAGAGTTCCTTGAAAGAATGCGTAATGTTCTCTGTGTTTTGCGAGTTTAAGTATCTGGGTGTCTTGTTCATGAGTTACAGTAGGATAAAGCAGGAGATGGACTGATGGATTGGGGTCTTATCCTCAGTAACAAGGGCGTTGTTTCGACCCAACTACAGACATGTGATAAAAGATGGACCAATGGAGATATGTGTTTTGGACAGGTTGCCTTCAGGCTCAGACCTCTGCTGCAAAACAGATCTGTGAGTGCTAATGGATTTTCCTGGTTAATTAAAGGTTAATAAATCAAAATAGCACTTCTACATGTCAGACATAATATAATACAACTGGTTTGAGAAGTGGCAAATAACCTGTTAGACAAAAATATGTTTCACAGAGATTCCAGGAGGAGTTTAAAAACTGTTCAGCTGAGAAAATAATGTCTTTTGGAGAGTCCTTTTCAGCTCTCCAGCTCTCCAGAGTCTGTAATATACCTGAAAATTCAGGGCATTCTTGAGAAAGGTGGAAAATCTCCAAATGCAAAACAACCCTCTCAGAGTTTATCACTAACAAAGCTGCTGACAAGCTCTTATAGCCCAGTAGTTTATTAGAAACTGGTCTGCATGTCCTCAGAGGCTGATGGGTGGCTTTCATCACAGCTCACAGTGACACAGCCACACTGAAGCGCTCGAGCGTCGCCATTAATTGCTCTACACTAGTTTCACTTTTTCCATGAGGAGACATAGATAATCCTAAGCAACCACGCAGTTCTTGTTTTTTGTTGTTTTCACTGTCTGGTGTATTTTTCTGAGCAGGAGATTGATCCAGGTGTTCAGCAGCTCGTTCATATGGTTACAGTGTTTGGGCTGTACAAAGGCAGCAGAGGAATCCTCCCAGACTGATACAAACAGATATATTTAGTTAGGAAATGTATTACAGTCAAGCAGATTCTGAAATCCCATTTTTTATATTTTCAGTGGCATAATTTTATTCATCAGTTTTTCGTCAAATTACCAGTTTACCTTCTTTTAATCTTTTTTAAATTTGATATTTTATTAAGTAACCACGTTAAAACAATTATAAAACACATTTGACAGAAAAATACATGTTCTGATGAGATCTGTTATAAATTGTTTCATCAAGTCAAGTGTTCCAGATTTAGTTCAATAGTGGGGTCACTGTAATGAACACTGCAAGTCATTAAATTAAGAGCATAAACAAGGAATTAATAAATATTTGCAGCAGCTCTGGAAGCTCAGAAGGTGTTTTTCTGCCACAGAAACATATTTCCTTATGGTGAAAAAATGCATCCTTTATTTAGATAAAAGCACAAAGACAGTGTTCTGTCAGAAAGATGTGTAAAGAGAGAGCTATAAGGCCACAGCTTCATGTCTCTTCTCCATCTGTTTCCCGTAATCCTGCTCAGCTGCAGCTGCTGTTAGGATGCCAGACAGGTCTGACCTCCTGCACTGTGCAACGCGGGGCTCCTGGACTCAGAGCTCAGGGTCTCATTAGATGTAGATTCACATGTAGAGAACAGATAACAGACGACACGGCAAAGCACAGAGCACTATTGTGACATCTTGTCAAGTGAATTCAGATCATGGTGTCGGCCGAAGGAGAAACCTGATGAACTTGTGTTCCAGGGATTACCTTCACATGGAGATGCTTTGAATCAACAAGATGCTTAATGTTATTCTCCACATAAAGTCATATGGGGAGAAAATAAATCCATAAAAATGCTACAGAGATCCTTCAGTGTGTTTGCTGGACTTTTCTGAACAGCAGCTGCATGTTTAAACCAGCAACTCTCCATTTTTGAAACAGCAAACTATTGTGTTTTGAATCATGTGCCAATCAAAAGTAACAAGTCACCAGAAAGTTACATAAAACTGAACCAGATGTAGTTTTTTAATGTGTTTGTCTGACTGAATTCACATCAAACTGCTGCAACATAAATGCTAAACAAAACTTCCCCACTGATCTCTCTTAAGTGACTTTATCCTCCTTTAAAAATAAAACCCCGACTTAAATGGCAACATTGTGCTAAAACAACTATATAATAAAAAGGAGGCAACAATGTTTTTGCCTGTGTTTGCAAAATATCTCATGAACCACAGGACAAATTTTAAGGAAACTTTCACAACTGATTAACTTTAGAGTCAATCTAATTTAAAACGGCCGCCACAGCTAAGTGATGATCATCAACACAAAAATAATTTCTGTAGTTGAAAGTCATTTTTTACAGATATTCAAATGAGAGTCACTTATAATGTATACTGAGTGTGACTTCAGGCAATGTTGCATGAAATTGCACATAATTATTTTTAAGCTTTATTTTTGCCATTTCTGAAGACATGATGATCTTAGTCTAAAATGTTTGCAATAAAGGTGGAGGATGATATTAGTTCCTTCACAGAATACCTTTAATTTATGGATCTGGAAATATGGAAATGTGACATTTGATCTGAGCTTTTGGTTTATAGTGTTAAAAAAAGGTTGGCTTTACTATGTATTCTCGTTATTAATAAAACTAAACAAGATGATTCTAAGACAGAAAACTGTTAAAAATTCTGATGATAATGAACATAAACACATCTTCCATCCTGCAGGGGAAAAACAACAAACAGAAACACTTATATCAAATGTTTTAATGCTGTGTTTCTGCTTGTTAAATAAATAACTTGATATGTAAAAAAGATATCTTGTGCGTCCAAAACCAAACATCAAATGCAGAATTTTACCGATTTGAAAATCTGCCTGCAGCACAGCATCGTTAAGGTTAAACCAACCTGAAGGCAGGTCTTTAATTCATTCAGTTTCGAGAAACTTTTAACTTCTGCAAAAAAATAAAATAAAAAAACAAGCATTTTTTTGTATAAAAATCAATACAAAAAAATTATTAACAAAAACAATACCGAGACATTTGAATAATAGTCTCTAAACATACCAGAACCATTCTGCTCTTTGAAACCAGCAGCAGCATCCAAGCAGACGTTTGTTGATCTGCATTATGATAATGTTTTCTCCATGTGAACGAAAAGAAAATCTCTAAAATCAAAACAGAAACTCAATCTCAGGTCCAGTCCAGCATAATATCAAAAGACATCTAATAAAGCATCTAAGAGAGGACTGGATCAGGAACAGAACTATGATGATCATTTGGAATTTCAGGACTGAATAAATTCGAGGAAAAAAAAAACCCTAATGGGTTTAATCTGTAACACAGTTCCAGTAAAGCTGAAAGCACGAGCCGAGTCCCACAGACACTCATGTCATCTTGCCAGTATAAGCATATACTTGTGCTCGGCTGAGCATTCAGTGATTAAACACTCCCACTGCCTAAACCCATCAGAATGTCTCTGGACAGTGAAGGAAAAAAAAAAGAAAAGAAAAAAAGAGAGATTTTGGTCCAACTGAAAACACCTGATGGAAACACAAAAATGCTTTATGACTGTATGCTGTTAATGTTTTGCGTATTGTATGCAGTTTGTGGCAACTAAAACACAACAACTTATTCATTATTATTTTGAAATCACACATTTAAATGAAACTGTGGTGTCACAGACAAACTCATAAAATATTGTTTCTACAAAAAGATGTTAGTTAAGAAAATGCCAACTTAATGATCATTTTGACAGCATGTAAACAAACATGAGTTTATTTACCTGTGAGACACATTTTGCAATTTCTTCTTTATATTTTACCCAATTTACACATATTGCTTTTGTTCATATAATAGCATACTGTTTCTTGATTGATTTCTATTTATTTTATTTTATTTCTTTGTTTTATTTTAAAGCACAGAGCAAAGGAATAATGTAATTGCTTGCATTTTAAGCCATGCACAATGTTATCTTTAGACATTCTTTGATTCTTTGTCCTGAAAAATCACAGTTTCATTGATATTTGAACCATTTTGGATGAAACTCATCTGGTGACATTGTATTAAAAATAATAATGTGTGACCACAAGATCATTTTGAGCAGCCATGTCTCTTTGTGAGAGATTATGGAGTCAGATTATAAATGAATACATTGTTGTTTTGTTTAACTGTTTAAAGCTACCCAACACTTGTGATTAATTTTTGGTGTATGTTTAATCCAAAGAGTATACCTGGGGATGGGAGGAAGGTGGGAGAAGTGCTTTATTCTGAAAGTGATGTTTGTACATATTAGGTTGGACTTTTATAAATAAAATAAAATTTATAAATATAAATCTAAATAAAATATTGTTTCTTTAAAAAAAGCATATGGCCTGCCACTTTGCATGTCAAAGTGTTTTGCTAACAGACAGCCACAGTTTTACCATCAGGGCTGCAAACTGGACCTGAGTCCTGAATTCCTCCCAATTAGTCACTCACTGTCAAATATAGTAATATATTTTCATATAAATTTAGCTATTTTAATGACAGTTAAATGACAGAAAGTTTTTGTAATGTCTATAAGGACACTCAATGCTGTATATAATTATGAGTAATGTCTTTTTCTGAATTACAGTTGCCAGATTAAAAATGTTTTCAATGCTTCATATTAATCTAAACTATAAAGGAATTAAAGGTCAAAATCCTTGTGTGCTTTTAAAAATGGCTTCAATAGTATTTTGCAATATGAACCAATTATCCTCTCTTAACCATTAAATTAAAAAAAGAATACCAATACCACACAATCAATACAAATGGTGGTCATTTAAAATTAACCTTGCATGTACAAAATAAGATGAGTAATTAAACTCACTTCAAGAGCAAATTTTTCAATAAAAGTGTCCTGGGAACAATCGAGCCCAGAAAACAGAGGTGCAAGCTCCTTGTTAGGGCTACAAGATCAATGATACTGGTCACTGTAATGACTGTAAGTTACAAAGTGTCAGCAAACACTTGAACTACATCAGCTCTTTTTTTCAACAGGTCTAATTGGGGGAAGTCAATTAAACACTACAGTGGTTTCATGGTCAGGGTCAGCAATTCACCCAATCACTTCGAACTTGCAAAGCTATCTTTAAAGCTGCTTATCTTTTCTGTAGGGGAAACTTGAAATGGTGGAATTTTGAAAAAGAAATTGTTGTAATTACTGCTACTGTCTTCTGCAGAGGTCGCCGGACTCAAACCTGCAGCCTAGGTCCTCAAGAGCTCCATTTTTGGAAAAAAAGAAAAGAAAAAGATAATTTGTATAAAATGTAAAAGAAAAGTATATATATATTGTTTTCATTCATTCATTCATTCATTCATTCATTCGTTCATTCATTCATTCATTCATTATTTTAGTTGGTTGTTGTATTTGACTTTTTGGTTTTGTTTACTACTTTGTGTTCTTAGAATTTTTCTTGCATTTCTTGCATTCTTATTGTTTATTTTTTTTTTTTGTTTTTGCCCCTGCTCACAATCTCCTATTGTTCTCCTTCTTGCTGCTCTTTTTCCATTCCATCCAGGCTGGTCCAGCTCCCACACCTCAGTATTTATCGTAGTATACCTTAACAAACATATATGTATAGGTTCATCTTTTACCTTGGCCTCACTTTTCCCTCTTTCCTTCCCCTGTCCCAGGTCTTCAGGTGGGTGGAGGTAGTGGTGTGTCGGGGGGGTTTAGGTGACACATTGCCAAACCAGCTGTGAGAGAATTTCTCCAGCATGTTCAGGGTCTGCCCTGAGGCATCTTTCCAGCAGGGCATGCTTGAAACATTTCCTTTGGAAGAGGGAGGCATTATTCCTAACAGATTCGTTTACTCTGAGCCACTTCTCCCATAATGGTGAGCCCACACATATATTTTGAAGGAATTGCATTTCTGTTTTTATTTGCCTTATTAATACATTAAACTAATAATCATTATAGTTTTGATATATTACTTTTATTGAAAACTAAAAATAATAGGTATGTAAAATCAATTATTTTCAAACTTTATTGCTGACTCAAGGTCCACAAACAAAGACAATTAATAATCTTTTATCAATAATTATATGGCCATGGAAGTCAATTGTCCTTGTGTTGCATTCACTGTACCGCGGAATCAAAAACATTGACTCAAACGAGTTAATTTTCACCATATAATCATTTATTTCAAATTAAAGTATGAATTCAATTATAGTCAGTAGAAAGAAAGAAAGAAAGAAAGAAAGACAGAAAGAAAAAAATAATGACACATTAGCTGTTGAACCAATGCATGCTAATATTTCTATTAAATAAATTGTTTATTTGAGATAAAAATCTCAACCAGATTAAGAAAATAACAATAATAAACAAAAGATAAATAAATACATAGGTAAATAGTGTTCGGAAATCCCAGCAGTCCGTCGTACCGCAAACGTCTCACGTGCTCAGCGGAAGTGAGTTGACGTCAGTTTGCATCCTGAGCGGGATAGCTGAGCTCTGAACACACAGCTGAAAGTTGGGCAATAAACTTTCTCAGATTTCTGCACTTTTTCTCGTAGATATGGCCCATCAAATCGAAGAGGATTTACCGCCAAGTCTAGCATGTCTGAAAGTAAGATATCGCCATTAATGTTCATGTACGGTTTTGTTTTGGTTACGAACTTAGCCTACACAGCTAAGAAAGAGCTAATATTATGAAGATTATAAACATTAACTCTTAGCAAAAGCAAACCAAAAAATGATCAATTTAGACTGTTGGACTGTTACTAACTCAGGCCTGCCGTCATTTTGTTTTTTGCTATGCACTTGAAATGATTTTACGGAAGGCTTGTTTACATCTGAAGAGTTAGTTAATCAGAACTTAAAAAAACCCAAATAAAACGACACCTCCGTTGTGATAGGTTAATCCTGCAGGTAAAATGTGTCACTAATTATAACACTTAAGACAATAGGAAAAAAAGAATTTGACTTGAACAATAAAAGTATTAGAAAATAAACAATTTTCGGGGATAAAATCACAGAAACGGATGTGGTTTTCATTTTAAGATATATTTTCTTTTACAATGGGGGATTACCAAGTGCCCATATCTGTGCTTTCATCTAATATAATGTAGCAAACAAACTTGTGATTTGAGCTTCAAAATGTTAACATTAGTGATATGAATCATAGCTGATACTAAACTAGTAATCTAACAGTAATCGTTCATTTTAATGTATTTGAATTTGCAGGAAACTGTTCTGATTTATTAGCTGTGTTTTTGGATTTACAGATTTACCAAAGTTTTTTTCTTCCTGTAATGCCTCAAACTTTTACTGTCCCAGTGAATCTCTCAACAAACTGATGGATTGCCTTTCTTAAAGACAATGTCAAACATCTCTAACATATCCTAGTGGTCTTCTGTTCATTTTATTTTTACTTTGGTGCGCTTTTCATTTTTTATATATTTGCAGTAGATTCAACAATTCTTCCTGTTATACATGCAGTGACAAAAATATGTGTAGTTGTTTTTCTTTAGATCTTTGGATACTATTTGAACAAACTTTTAAGACATTTAGATAATTATAGCACTAATTTTTCATTATTACACATTTGTTGCTGTTGAAATGTTTTTTAAAGCATCTTAGTTTTTTTACAGCATAACGTTTAAATGGTGGTAAACATTTTGTGATTATCCTCCACAGAATGTTGACGCTCTGCTTCGCTGTCCGATTTGCTTCGACTTCCTCAACATCACAATGATGACTAAATGCTCACACAATTGTAAGTAATGGGCACAGCAGGTTTTTTTTAATAACTGCAATGCCAACAACTCTCATTAGAAGTTCGGCAAAGTTTTATGTGTATGAAGGAAAGACTCAGTCATCCAAGACTGGTGATTCCATATTTTTGCCAAGGGTTGTAGGATGTGAGAAGAAGCAGAATGAAAAATTTCTGAAAGCTGGAGTGAGAAGAAACAGGACTTTAACAAAAGAATAGCTCTGTCTGCTAAATCTATTATTATACCACGTGGAACTCAACATTTTGTCACATCGTGGTCTCTGAGTTTCATAACAATTGGTTAACTCATCAGCAATTTCTATAAAAACTGTGGTGAGATCGCTGAAACTGCCTGTCCCTCAGTAATTGATTAAAAGTTAAAGTTGAATCTATCAAAGTTTGGGTAAATAGAACTGAACTGGGAGAAACTGGTGCTTCATCAAAAGTCCATTTGCTTTATATTTCAAGGAGCAGCGGAGTGTATTTCACTCGGATAATAAAATTCACTGAAACAACTTCTTTTCAGGGTAAAATCATAACTCCTGTTGACAGTTTTTCCTCTGGGATCACCACAAAGCTCTCATGCAGTCCCCGGTCTGACAGCGCTTTTTCTGGTGCAGTTGGTGCACATTAGGGTGAATTAAAACTGAGGCTCTTTTGCTTTTTTCTAAAAAAAAAAAAAGTCTCCCAATTTGCATTAGTTGTTTTAAAACGTATTTTGAACTTATTTTTCTAGTAGAAATCTGACCTTTACAGCAATCCAGCTATTTTGCTGCAGAGTTGTATGAAAGTGAAAATAGAACATTGCATTATGTTTTCTACAATATATAATAAAATCAATAGGAAAAAATTACAGAAGTTTTTACTGCATGACATGAATAAAACATTAACATCATAAATTACATGAGTAACTTTATTCTTACATCATGCATTTCACTTTTCTGAAAAAGTCAAGTGTTCATTAAAATCTTCCAATTTGTTTTAAATGTAGAATAAAAAAATGGGAGTAAAAACATTTATATTAACTCTTTCCCTATGTGTACTTGCATATTTTAAAAAGTAATTGTTTTCAAGAATGTTTATTTTGATGTGAATTTCTTATCAGACTTGAAAGGTGAAAACACACAAACGTTACTCCACGTTTGAAAGGGAGATGCAATGCTAATGTTTCACCCAGTCTGAATGACTTAATGCAGTGCAATGAGTCCAAAAACACCAAACACACGCTTACTCTGCCTTTCTGTGGCAGAACTGTAACTATTTCACAGCCTCTTTTCAGCTATTAGACTGGCCCAGAGGGACAGGGAGAGCCCTGTGCTTCCCACAGTGGGGACCAAAGTACCAGAGCTTCTAGGCAAATCCATATTAATCCATGTCTTTGGTGTGCATGGCATCTGTTTATGCAAAGAAAACCTCCCTAATCTTATGTCTTCTACCATGCTTAAATTACTGTGCACACACAGAAACTTGTTCCTTCATTAATTTATGTACCTTTAATTAAATAGCCTATGCTTTATCACAAATACAATTTATGTAGTGTTGGGGTTGATCCAAGCCTGCTGCTGTTTGCCATATATATATATATTTTTGGTTCCGGATACTCTGATTTCCTCCACAGAGCAAAATCAAGCATGTTAGGTTAATTGGTAACTCTAAATTGTCCCTTGGTGTGAGTGAGAATGTGAATGGTTGTTTGATCTTTTAATGGACTTGACCTGTTCAAGATGTAGAAGTTTTAGCATTACAAACAAATTAAATACTAGATTGAAATAGCTTGATGTAAAAATTATATAACTGTTTGTTATGGAATTAAGTTGAAAATAAATTGTTCTTTTATTTTCTTCTACAGTTTGTTCATTGTGCATCAGAAAGTTTCTTTCCTATAAGCTGCAATGTCCAATCTGCAATACAGTAAGTATGAATGTGATTTAATGTAGTTCAGTTGGTTTAATAGTGAAAATTAATAACGTAATAATGATGACACATTGAAAAAAATGATTAAGTATTCTTATATCAGCCAAAGAAAAATTGATCAAGCAAATGTTCTTAATAATTGTGACTGCTTCAGTAATGCAAGTACTTTTTTAGATGTTTTGCTGACTTGTATCACTGTAGATAACAGACCTTTGAGTGTTGGTACAAAATACACATAATGTTTTGTAGAAATGCTAAAAAAATTGATAAAATAAATGCGGTGTATAGCAAAATGTGCTAGAAGTTATACTTTCCAGAAATTCATACGTTGTTCTTCTTCTCAGCAAATGACAGAACAAGACCTAAGAAACAACCGCTTGTTGGATGACCTGGTTGCAAACTTTCAAACTGCAAGGTAACACACAAAAAAGAGCAAAAATGTATATTTTACTGCAACTGAACTCAATATTTTAACTGTATTTTTAGGGGGACATACAGTACAGTCACAGTTAACAAGCAAGAATTAACTCAGTTCTCATAGTTTAGCTGTTTAATTTAGTTTCAAATATTGTAGAATGAGTGTTTCTGGAGGGTTTCTGCTTTGTGGAAAGACTAAAAGAATGAACAGCACATCAGGAAATTAGTCTGACTCCGCAATGAACACAAATGCATTGCTTTTGCTTCAATATCTTTTTTCCATTTATGCTTTGATTCTCTTAAGACCAGAGAAGAAAACTGATTAGTGTGGTGATGTCATGGGATCATGTTGTTATTGACCGGAGATCTCAGTCTGACCATGAGGAAAGTCTGTTCGTTTACTTCAACACACCAGCAGCACCTGAGGAAAACAACCCACAACTCCATAATTGCCTTTCAGTAATCTACTTATTATTAACAGATTTTCTGCCAATCAAACAGGGATTTAGTTTTCATCAGACATGGTCATTTGTTGTATTGTATTTTTGCACATATTTGTGTGTTTTTATTTTTATGTTTTAGCTCTAGGGTTATGTTTTTAATACAAAAGAGGGCACGGGCTGGTAGCAGTGTCCAGGGATAGGACTGAGGAATGCTGGAACGACTTGTGACACGTAACTCTGTTTAGAGAAGCAAATTCCCTCAGATGAAGCTGTAACACCTGCCACATGGGTGCAGCTGCTAATCTGTTTTAGTCTCAGGTAGGATTGATAAATGGTGGAATTTTAAACAGGATGTTCAAAGTAGTTAGTCATATCAAGCCTTATCTTTTTCTATTTCTTTTTGTAATTGTACGTCTACAACTTATTAACTTTTGGAGTTGACCTCATTCAAGATGGCTGCCGCAGCTTATCAACCTTAGTCTTGAGGGCGGCTGTGGCGAAGCGGTTAGGGGAGTCGTCCTGGAACCGGAAGGTTGCCAGTTCGATACCCGGTCTAGCCGTCTCAGTTCTTGCGTCCTTGGGCAAGACACTTCACCCTCCTTGCCTACTGATGGTAGACAGAGGGTCCGGTGGCACCGGTGCATGGCAGTCAGTGTGCCCCAGGGCAGCTGTGGCTACAATGTAACTAAAACTTCACTATCAATAGGTGAATGTCTGTAGTGTAAAGCAGTTTGTGGTTTGGAGGGACTTAATTTACCATTTTTACCATTTAGTCAGCACAAAAATGGCTATAACGCTGTCAACTTTACAGTTGTTGAGCTACATCTTGTGTGGAAGTAGCTGAAATTCATCTTCAGTATTTCAAGTACTAACAAATCTTGCAATATCTTATGAAATGACTCATGACATCATCATTGCTTTGTCCTCGTCATTGTGCATCATAAAATATTTTTCTTTGGCCTGCTCCATCCTGTAGGGGTCGCCACAGTGAGCGATCTTGCATGGATGATTTGGCAAGTGTTTCATGCTGAATTTCCTTTCTGACACAACCTCAGCTCGAACCTGCAGTCTCAGGACGGCACTGGCACTACGCTACTTCAGACCCCATTTCTCATCATCAGATGGTTTTAGTTTCTAACTCTGACGGCAGGCAATATACTTTCCCTCAAGGAATGCAATTCATTTAATTAACATTCTGTCTTCATTTTTGAGCTACGTGTTAAATATTTTATCAGTCAATAATCAGTTATGTTTGTCTTCTCCATCAATCACCATGCATCATCAGCACTCTGAACGCTCTCTCTGTTAGTAGTGGACCCTCTGATTGTCATCGCTGTTATGAATAAGTGAATTACGCTGCTGTTCTGCCCTCCACTGTTTAATTTCCTGTTGTCAAACACTGAGCTGGTGAGAGGAGAAACTGTTGTTGTGTTTTAATGTTGGAATCAACCTATTATATACAACTCAGTTGTGAACCATTTTTGAAATATTAATTTAACACATACTTGTATTTAGTTTAATTTTTTGTTTTATCCTTGCATTAATAACAAGTCTGTGTCGATCATATTTTGGGAGAATGTTTTAAATGCCTGCCCAGTACAGGTACAGTTTCTGCTTCAACACGTGTGTGAGGATGGCCTCTATGAGTGGGTCTCTCAACGTAAAAAACACTGCATCAGGCACCTTTTGGAAGATAGCGCTAATTTTCTGCCATTAAACTAAAGGCCTTTTTCTGTAGAAAGCCATTAGCTGTTATCACAGGGCTGCATTTTTATATTGCCACAGCTGGCTCTTAGTGTGCCGTTTCTGCTCACATTAGTTTACTTTGGCAAGAGCTGAGCTTCTACACCGAGATACGGATTTGCAGCTAAAATATTTACCATAATTACCAAAGGTGCAATGCTGTTTTCTGTCCTAAACAAGCTTTCTTTATTGTGTGCACACTTTGCTTTAGCTCTCATCTTACAAATAGATGAATGCATTTCTTATTTTGTTGTTAATTGTTTATGCTGTTTTTAACAACATTCTGATTACTTTCTTCTTTTCTACTCTGACGTTTTGAAGCACCCTCCTAGTTTCCTGACTCTGTGCAAAATGCTGTAAAACTTCCTGTCAGAGGTACTAGAGGTAATATTAGGCGAACACATCTCTTCATAGTGAGACTAAAATTGGCATTCTCAATTTGGCTCCATCCATCAATCCAACCATCTATTAGTTCACATCCAAAACCTCGTGCAAAATTCAGAGAGTTCTGAGCTGAGGAAGAGGAACAAATCCTACCAGGTGAAAGGTAGAAAGCTTCACAATCGAAGAAGAAACTTATCAGTTTTTCTGTCTGGTTCATAAATCTTTGTTTTCTTTAAAAAGATTCCAATGAAAATTTTGTATGATTTTCTTTTTTATTCAATTTATTATGCATGCATGCATCCATCCATCCATCCATCCATCCATCCATCCATCCATCCATCCATCCATCCATCCATCCATCCA
>JARVGW010000682.1:18003514-18015462 GCA_031762495.1 Anablepsoides rubrolineatus
TCCATCCATCCATCCATCCATCCATCCATCCATCCATCCATCCATCCATCCATCCATCCATCCATCCATCCATCTTACCTGTTTCTTCTTCACAGTAGTCTCAGGTGCCCTTATCCAGCAGTCACTGTTCAAGAACTGGACAGTCTGGACAGGTTCCAAGTCCATCACAAGGACACATAGAGACAAACGAGTCAAACAGCTGTTCATGTTCACACCTGTGGATGTTTTAGTTATCAGTTGTTTAGATCAGCCTTGCTCATTTTATTCAATTTAAAACAATCTGAATCCATGCCAGTTGAAACTTTGAATTGTATATTTGATGATTTTAGTTATCACTTTTTTGTCTGTTCTGTGTTACAATCATTTTAATTTTGATGATGTTGTTACTTCAGTTATTCAAAGAAGATGGATTCACTTACAAAAGAAAAAATAATTCTACAATGGAACTAACGATCATAAACTAGCTGTTTTTATTCATAGTTATTTAGTTAAAACCCAAATTTCCCCAAAATAATGTCCGATTGACTCATTTCCTTTGCATTTATTGGATTTGCTAGTAATAATTGTAAAATTATGAGGTGATATAATTGAATTATTTAGCTTAATGTTGAGTAACAATGCAGCTGGGTAAGAGTAGATTTATCATTACAACTAAATGTAGTCTAAGTCACTTCAGGGACTAATTTAAGGAAGACCTTATTTCAGCAACTCATCTCATTGTGACATTTTTAAATGGTTTTGTGGACTATAAATCCTGGAGTGTCTGCAGCGTTACAGATGAATTCTACCAGGAGTAGTTTGTCACAAGAAGAGCTGTTTCCACATCACATTCACCTTGACGTGCGTGCATCTCTGGGCACACAAGTGCATGAGCTCTAATGGGAACAGTAAGCACAAATAAGTTTTAAATATGGAAAGGAGGACATCACACACCTCATTGATTCCCTTTTTATTGCCAAGCAATGGCCCAGCTGCAGTTTGTTTGCGTTCCACTTTTCCAAGACTGTAGCCAGAGCTTCTCCTGTTTTTCGTTCAGTAGAAAAGCAGCAGGATAACGAAGCAGATGGGAGTTCTTTCTTTAAGTGCTCTTTACTGTCATTGGCATTTATAGTCTTTTTATTTTAATGAGCTCAGTCTGTTTTTGAAGTACTTTTTTTTTCTTTGTTACCCTACATAAACTATGTGCGATTTGAACTTTTTCATTCACATATGCTTTTTGTTTTTGTGCTTTTTCCAGACAACAGTTGTCGAAAATACAGTTTGAGTCTCCTCCAATATCACCAAAGACCCCAGCTTCTACTGTCAAATGTAAAACCTCTAGAGAGAGGGGCCAGAAATCCAGCAGCTCCATTCTAAGCAACTTTTTCCAAAAGAAGCATAAAACGTCTCCCATTAAAGAAGCTCAGCAAGATGTCCGACGCGAGGGAATACAGAATGTACGAACTCACAACCCGAATGATTCTGACCTACATTCAGGAAAGTCTCATGTTTCATTGGTGGTGAAGGAAGAACCTGTTGATGTGGAGGACATGTCTATGATGGGTTTGACACCAGTAAAACTGGAGGACACGGCTTCACACAGTCAAAGCCTTGGATTTGAGATGGCACATTCTTCATCACCGTCAACAGATGTGAAGCCAATAATCAAAGGTGAATATTACTTTTACACCTGTAAAACCACTTAAACCTAAATGAAAACAAAAGTAATGCCAAGGCAAATTTAGAGCTGTAGATGTTGGAACTGTTTAACAGTGGTGCAACGGATCACGGTTCAGCCGTGATCCGTACGGATCACTCGCCACAGTTCGGAACGCATGGGTACCACGGATTGGGTGTTTTATTCTAAAACGTGATGATTGGTTGATTATTTAAAAAAGCTGGTTGTATGTTCACGTGAGCAGCCCATTTTGCACAGCCGCGCTATATCAGAACCTCCTCCAAAATAAAGTAGGCTAAAGTCCGAACGGTAAGACCACAACTGCTTTTTTTTTTTCTTTTTTTTGCTGCGGACTTTCCTTCCACAATCACATCCACACACACACAGCACCGTGACAAAAACTAAATAAATAAAACGTGAAGTCCTAATGGTAAGGCCAGAATGGCTTTTTTAATTTATTTTATTTGCACCCCTACTATATGGACATCTTAAGTTAAAAGATTGTTGTTTTTTTTTCTAAATTCTCAATGGGTAAATGTTTTGCTTTGTTATTCTGGCCTGTTTTTTTCCCCCTTTTGCTGAACTGAAAAATAATTCGAACCGTGCCTCAAAAACAATATATATATAAATCAGGCTGCAAATTTAACATCCCTCACCTTTTAGAAAGTGATGTAATTTATGCAACGTTTTCTGTCAGAGCTCCTCTAAAAAGCATTTTAACTGGAGCCTACTCAGTCTAAATTGACTTGTTTGGAGATAATTACTTGTTTAAAACTAAAAAGCACATTTTATTAATAAACTTCTGCATTGTTTATTCGACTCACACTGATATCCTTTGTTTCTCACCTGTTTGGATGACCGGAGTTGAATGAGTCTTTTTGTGAAGTTAATATTTTATTACCACATTTATTCAGTTTTTTAGTATTTGAATGATGATAATTTACTTGACTTTCTATATGTGTTACAATAATTATTGCAGGTAAATAAACAGGATGCTACTCAATCAAAGGATTTAATTTGTGGGTGTTGCTATTTATAGATTTGTGGTTTATGTTGTTCTAGGACCAGCTAATCATTTCCTTTGAATCTATGATCAGGATCCTGTCGTGAATATAATTTGTGTTAACTCTTTCTGATTGAGTACGCTCTGGCGGCATAATGAGTGTCGATTCCCCGAACCAAAGTGGGTGATTAGTGTTGAGTGTTGATTAAGATGCTAACGGCTTCACCATGTGCATCCTTTTTTTCTCTTCTTTTCCAGTTGAGTGCCCTGTGTGTTCTGTGAGCGTGGCACAGCATTTTATCAACAAGCATCTGGACACGTGTCTTAGCAGTGAGGAGAAGAAGGACAGCCTGAGGAGGTAAAATATCTACTGAGGTCTTTACTTAAATAAAAATACCTATTTTCTGTATTTTCATCAAGTTATGCCCAATAAGTAAAAAGTCTGTGATGTAATAAGTATATATTTGTGTGTTTTTGCTTCTTTTTTTCTGTACTTTCGTTTTTCTACCTCATCCTCTCCTGTATTGAGCTGCAGTAATGTGCAAATTTCCCCACTGTGGGATCAATAAAGTTTTATCTTATCTTATCTTATCTTATAACAGTGACTTAAAAAGTTAGGGTAATAAAAGAACAACATTTGTTATGACCTGGCACCATTTGGCAAAATACAGCCTGTATATAAACAAGTTTCCATCTCATCCACTTCTACTTAAAATGCATTTACTAACTGATAATGTCACAGACCTAATTTTTATGTTTGTTGCATAGTAATGAGTTCTTTGACATTATTTAAAAGGCCAAACTTTTTTGCTTGCACTTTAAACTTGATGATTTGTACTGCAGTGCTGTGGGTTTGTTTGTTTGGCATTGAATAAAAACATTCATTTTGTTACACTTTATTAACGTCCTAATAGTCTCACTTTAAACATGCTTTAGTAAAATTTTGACGCATAGCGTGGGATATTTGATTGATGTATAAATATAGTTTTTACTGAATGTAAACGTCTGTTTGTGTGTTTCAGCTCTCAGACTAAGAGCAGGCGTCCGATGCCGAAGCTGGTCTACAATCTGATGACAGGTCAGGAGCTGAAGAGGAGGTTGAAAGAATGCCATCTGCCAGTGCAGGGTTCTCGGGATCAGCAGATCAAACGGCTCCAGGATTTTATCCATTTATACAACTCTGAGTGTGATTCTCTGAATCCTAAATCAGGTGAGAGAATTTGGTGTGTATGAATGAATGAAAGAAATGGTTTTAATTGATTAATAATTTCAACAAAGGGCTGTGAATAAGACAGCGTTGAAGATAGATTGGGTCTATTTGACATGTTTATCTCCAATCATTGTGAAAGAACTGTGCGGCTGCTTCACCCAAATGACTGCATTTTGAAGTGTGATGAGAAGACAGCCATGACAGGTTAGAGACAGGAGATTACTGCAGAGACAGGCTTAACTGCTCTATTAAGGTTTCTACTGGTAGACGGTTATTTAACTGCACAGAGTTGTTCCCCGAATGATGGTCTCTGAATAAATAGCTAATATATAAAAAAAGAAAGAGTGGAGAGATTAAAACTCAGAATATTTTCCACCCAGCCTGCTGATCATATGAAGTACAGCTAAATGTCAATCGTTTAAAGATGTGGGGGAAGTTTGGCTGTTAAAACACTGTTTATTTCTGTCAAACATTATTTTTTCGTTCTTTTTGGCATTTTTCATTAACTCAGGAAAAAAAAATACAACATGGAAGTTATGGATTTAATGTAATAACCTTTTGTTTGTTTGATGTACGTTTGACAGGTGAAGAGATCGCTAAAGAGGTGGAGGCCAATGAGAAGATTAGAAATCAGCTACAGGGGAAAAAAAAACCTGTACGTACTTATCTTTTTATATATTATTTTCTGTCTGTTCAGGAAACATTGTTTTTTTGAAAGAATGCTTCATTTTATAAAAGTTAAAGAAAATAAAATGCCTGTTATTACTTTAGTAAAAAGCACACACTTGCTTTACAAACAGGGTAAATGGTCGTTTTTTTGGTTTATTTTTTGACATTTACATAAGTTTTGAGTTTGATTTATTCTCTTATAGGCCATGGTTTTCACCAAGCATCATTCTGAGAAAGAGATTGAGGACATGCATTCAAATTATAGTAAGTACTTTGTTTTTCTCTTTAGTGTTCTGCGATTCATACAGCTTTTAAAACAAAAGTAAGGTTTAAACACTTTGTCTTTCTTAACATGGGTCTACTCGAGAAAGATATAAATCTATTCCTTTTACCGTTTGTAGTGTTTATCCTTAGTACTCTGAGGGCTCCAACACACATCTGGGAACCACAATTACCAGGAAGGAATCTGTAAACTACAACACATGGGTGACATTACACTCCATGCCCTGCACTGGGGTGACATACCGTTTCTGAAAAGCACACGTTTTAAAGTAGTTTTAAAAAGCACCAAGAGTAAGATACAGGCTGTTTTACTGGGAGGTAAAATCTATCAAAGTCATCATTTTGTCTACAAGTTTTTGCTTTCAGTTTAAAAGTATCCATGTTAAATGTGTGAAAATGTAAAGAAAAAGTGGGGTTATTTATGTGGGACTGATTGCAGACTAAACAATGTCCCATAGCGTTTAAAAGCCAAATGTTAGCAGGTGTTTGGATTAATTTTAAAATAAGCTTAATTGTTTGGTTCAAACTCCCAATCTGACGGCTAAAGATCAAGAACCATGAAGGTCATTCTGCCATTGCAGGAACAATGGATGGACTGTGATAAATTAAACTACAGGGTGAGTCAAAAGTCACAGGACACTATTTTATTGGAGAAAGAATATCCCAGCAATTATTGGGTGGGAGGTGAGAAAAGGCAACGTTTGCCACAGCTGTGGATTTTTTTTCCAGGAAAAAAAATAAAACGAAGATAAGATGAGTTATAACATGATTGTCTAGGAAATAGTTTGCAAGTTATTATAAATAAATATACACGCGCCGTAAATCTATATTTTATTAATCAAAATGTATACAATATTAAAACTGTTTGCAGAATATAATTTAACAAACCTCTTATGGTAAATGGACTGAACTTTTATAGCACTTTTAAGTCCCTCCGGACCCCAAAGCGCTGTACACTTACACACATTCACACACTGATGATGGTAAGCTACAATGTAGCCACAGCTGCCCTGGGGCACACGGATAGAAGCGAGGCTGCCATGCACCGGCGCCACCGGACCCTCTGACCACCATCAGTAGGCAAGGCGGGTGAAATGTCTTGCCCAAGGACACAACGACTGAAACGGCTATTTTCTGTATTTTTCCCTAAATCAAGCACATTCCAGAAGTCTATCATTTAGCTCATGCAAATGAGCTGACAGTACGGATTGTGCTACCAGGATGGATCGGGCAGCCACAAGGGGACTATCTTTTAGGCTATGTCCAGACCATGGCTGCCATCTTGAAAGCCACCATATTGGATCAAACTTTAAAGGGTGTCCTTTTGTCCCGTTCTTTGGTGAGACACTACAAGAAATACACCATTATTTAAATAATGTGTCAGGAATATACCGGTACTTCTGACTCACCTTAATGAGTAAGTAAGTAAGTAAACTTTATATCTATAGCACCTTTCACAGACACAAACATCACAAAGTGCTTAACAGAGATCAAAATAACTAAAAAACAATAATGAGCCAAACCAACTGGTGTTAGATGGGTTGGAAATCATTGAGCTGACCACTTCAAGTGGCAAAACTCTAATGTATCGCTACATCAGTTAGAAAAACACTACCTCATTTTATTTACAGATACTAGAATATTTTCCCGTTTTAAAACTTCTTTCACTTTTTTCAATATTACTTTGATTTGTTGTTGTCTTGGAGTTTCCTTTTTGTTTTATTCTCACTTCTGCATTGGCACAAACTGTCTTGTTTGAGGCATTCAACTGAAAATTGTCTTTGATGTGACAATCCCAGAACTGAAGATGGCACTTTGTTTTTGATCGGGGCTTATTTTTGAGAATGTCACACAGGTAGTAAGTGCTGAAGTACTACTTCTGTTTATTCTTTTCTCTTTCTTCCTGTAGGTATGTGTTTAATTTGTATTTGTGTTATTTGTCACAAAACACTGCAGAACACAAGTTCGGGTTTACAAAAAACCTTCGAGATCATCCTGTGCTTGAGAAATGTGTGTCTCTCAATGAGAATCTCTGACAGGATTCGTTTCTAAAGCAGAAGCCTTTGTGACTGATCAATGCATTTATTTTCTGCTCTTGCGAGTACGTCATTCAATAGGAAAAAAATTCTTCCAGTATCTTTTATTCTTGAGCTTTATAGAAATGGCCGGATGTTCTGTTTTGAATAGCGCTACAGAGAATTAATCTGTTCTATTTGAAAAAGCTGGATTTTCACAATAAAAAAAATACAGATATATATTTTATGTTTCTGACGGTGTCATTGCAGATGTTACATACTGTAGTTATTTGGTCTTATCCCAACTTATGTAGAAACCCACATCCACACAATATAACACATTTTTTATTAAGGATTACATGACTACGTAATAATTTTAAATATTACAAGACAATATGTCTGACATAAAGAAACACTTCCTGTTTTTTTACTGTCATGGCTCAGGGTGAACAGCAGCATTAGAGGACATAATTCATGTCATTTTGATGTGGATTAAAGGCTTGTTGAAAATAGCTATGTAGAGGTAACTTTTAAAGTGTTAGAGAAATGGATGTGACTCACAGGAGGTGGGTTCTATAAATAGCTGCTCTGCCGTGATAACCCCTTGATTTATCAGAGGAGGATGTGGATGAGTCACTCTGCCAGCATGGGGAATGGTGAATGAGCAAATAGGAATGTGAACGTGACATGTACACATGAAACACAAAATCCACAGAGACCTTGCAGCCTCTCCCTGTTCTCACCTGCTCTTATTTTTAGTGTCGATGGGTGTTGATTCATAAATTACTCTTGTAGCCCAGAACAACTATATGGTAAAACCTGGAGTTTCTAGTCTGTAAGAGCATTCAGTCCCTAATGTGCACTTCCAGGTTAAAAGAGGATATAGGTAACAAATTGGTTTCAAATGAATTAGAAAAAAACAAACAAATCCCTCCTTACTTTTAGTATTATTTTCATTAAATAGTTTTCTGGACATATTGAGTTGGAAAAATGGTTCAATTACAATATTAAAGCAACAATCTTTCCCCAATAAAGTTGTTTTTTTTAGTTATAATTTCATAGGAATGTTGTTGCTGTGGCCCCAGAATCAGCAGTCACTTTATCATCCCATCTATTCAAAGCCAACTCATGGTTGGTCAGGACCAAGTCATGGTCAATCTTAAGTTCTTTACATGGACTGTCTTATCAAAACAAGCATTAATGGAAGTTCCAAAAGACCAAATTGAATGTTATGGATGCCTGACAATAACATGTTACTTATGAATAATTTAGACAGCTGAAGTAGTTTTTTTTAACTTAGCTGTCACACATATTTATATGTTAAAGTGTGTGTGTGTGTGAGTGCTTTTCTGTTTGTCCTACCTTTTGTTAATATATTAAAAAGTCATTGGCATGTCTACCTAAACATGTTGCAGCGTAATGGAAATATTTTAAACCTCACATGGTATAAATTGAATACTGCTGCCTAAAATGAAGTAAAATAAGCCAAAAAGTCTTTCTACTCCTTGTCTGGTTTATGGGGACGGTAGTCCTAAGTAGATCTGTCCACCACTGCCTATCTTCATCCGCCTCCCCAGGTTTCTCCTGGAAGGAAGAATGCTGCTTTTCACAGCAGCCAGCGAGACATAATTTCTCCTGTGTGTCACCGGGCTGCCCCAGGAAGGCTCTTCCTGGAAAAAACATGACTTAAATTATTCACCTGGAAACTGTCTTGAAGGCATTCTTGACAGATCTCTGAACTGCATCAACTGGCTCTGTGAGACACAGAGGTGCATTCAAGTAAAAATACTCAATTGTTTTCCTTTCAACAACATTCCTGAACTTGTTTACCTCCCATCTGCCAAAGGAGGTATTCTTGATAGTTTTACTAATACAAGTTGTTTTGTTTGAGCATATATATTAATTTAGTTTTTCCCTACTGTCATGGTTCCTTTCTCTAATTATTCTGAACCAACATTTACATCAATTTACTTTGGAATCGCTGCCAAACTGAACTCCTGGTTTTTTTTCTTTGGAAGTATTCTTAACAGAATGAAGATGGAGTAATTTTCTATTCTATACCACAAACATGAAAAAAAAACGACTACACTTATAATGTAGCTTGTATCAACACCATCATACAGAAAAAGAAAATATAATTTCCCTTCTTTTCTGTCTTTTGAATTATTTGAAGGTTGAAAAGAATAAAAATCAATAGTAATCTTATTCAAAAGATGTATTACAGATACAAAGTGTCTGACAATGAAAAATGAATCCTCATTTTTTATTCTGCATTAGTAGTTTTCTAAAACAATCTTTATATATGGTGTTGGTTGGCATTCATCCATTCAAAGCACTTCATGAAATTTACATTTTCAGCCTGATCCTCTTACTGGATCCTGTTATCTTTTATTAATAAACGTAGCATTCCATGAAGAAATGCAAAATGTTCACCTTGAAAGCCTAAGTTTTAAGCAAAGATATTGTCCAATTAGGTCAAAGTCAGAGTATGTGTTGACGATGAGTCTTAAGCTACTCCAACAGCAAATTTTAGCCTACTATTAAAAATATATATAATCATTTTAGTGTTTGCTAGGATTGATTATCTCTGATATCCATTATTAATATGGTTGATGCTAAAAGTTATTCAGTTATAGATGTACCTTCAGGGATTACTTTCTGAGAGTTTTATTAAAATCTATTCACCAGTTCTTTAGATATTTTGCTGACAGACAAACACATGCAATTACATGATTGCCTGCTTTTCACGATGGTGATCAGTAATGAGAACATGTCTTCTATTAGGATTATAGCATCAAGGTGAAAGATAAGTCATGCATAGATTACTTGTTGCAAAGTATATTTAAAAGGCCTCAATATGTTCTTTTTAAATAATTTTATGCATGTTTTTATCATGTTTGTTGTGTCCACAGGGAAGCAGAACAGCAGTGACTTTTCTCGGCTGATTGCACAGGTCAAAGGTCGCATGGAGAGCACAAGACAGGCTCGTGCCAAACCGGGAGTTATAGAGGAGAAGAAGGATGTTGAGAAGTCAAACGCTACAGGTACGACAAAACTCAGCCATTTTATATAAAAATGAATCGTCGCTCAGGTACCAGACAAGCCTGAGGTCACCTGTTTGACGAAACGTCTCCTGTTCCTGAGAAAACTTTCTATCAGTTTCTTTCTAAACTGTTTTACTTCAAGTTATTAATGAGTTGAAAAACTAGTGGCTTTGGAATAGGAAAAAAGAACATAAAGCAAACATTTTCAGAATTTTTACAAAGAGAAAACCTCTCAAACAAGATTTTAAATCTGCAGGTTGTCTGAGTTCCACCTCAGTAGATTAAGTATCTCAATGTGGGATTTAATAAAAAACTGAACAGGTCAAAGTATGTTTTCCAGGTCAAGATTGAACATACCTGTTTAACAAATTAAATGTGTAATGATGAATGCCAAAATAAGTTTTTAAAATTGTATTTTTCTCTCCTTGATCGTTAAGTGTTTGTAGAAAAGTTCCAGCCACAAAGCTGAGTGAAATAGGTATCTTTTGTTTTTGTTTGTGTTTTTAGTTTTCTAGATTTTAGCATTAGTTTTTTGCCTGAGACCTTTTGACAGGCCGTCATCAGCTGAGTCATCTGCCTGGAAGTTCAATATGACCGTGTTTATTCTTCCCTCCATCAGTACAAGCTGCAGAAACCAAAAGCTCCATTGTGATAAAGGTGGAAAGTGGAGAGGATGACGAAGATCAATCTATAAGAATCGATTTGTCATCCAGTCCTGCTTTAAGTGACGTGTCCGTCAGCAGGTAAGGCAGAACCTAATCTGAACACGAGAGCCTGTGTTTTAATGTGTTCTGTGTTTTTATTTTGTTTGTTTAAATCAATGGACAGAGTGTAATTACACCCAAAATTAATCTACTAGCTTACATTTATATAACTACATATGTTATATAAAGCAGGGGTTTTCAACCTTGGGTCCCAGCTTTTTAAATCTAAAGTGGCACGAGGCCAAGTTCTCCTAGGAGGGCCCAGATGCATACCCCTGAGAAAAATTCAAAAAGAAATATACTCAAAATGATGCCTTTTCCAGCCATTTGAAGTGCATTTTTCTAAATACTTAGGATTAATAAAAAAAATAAAATTGTTAAATGTATATTGAAAAGGAAAATAGTGATTTACAATTAGTCTTTGAGATTGACTTTATCTGAGCTCATAGGCCCTACCTGAAATTTGTTCTACTCTTATATTGTTGTTTGTTAAACAATGAACACCATAAGTTTGTCTGTAACAAAATAAACTAGCCTGAGAAATCTAATGACATGGAAAAATTACAACATAGAAAATACAACTTGCCCTAAACAGAGGTGGAGGCCTTCTTGTCCAGTTGTCCCCCTTCTACAATGCTGTTATTGCAAGTATGACTCAGCCCCCTGTGAGCAAAAGGTGTGAATCAGGACCCCAACGATAGTCAGGTGATGGGGCACATGACCCTCTATGAACAATACAGCCAATCAAGGCACTAATGACCTATGGTTTGGCTGATTGCCCTCTTTTACATGTGACTAACCTGTTTGTCCACCATGTGGAGGCAGTGCTTATAAGGCTGAGTTCACCTGAAACTCCTCAGACTGAAGAAGTCTCTTGGAGGAGAGATAAAACTTTTCATTAAAGAAGAACCCATCTAGAGGACCTACTTATTTTTTCTTTTTGGTTTTTAACTTGCTCCTAGTGTTTGGTTCAGTTTTTATGGTATTTATACATTCCCCTGGTGGCTCTCCATTATGAGCTGGGATATAGGGTTGTAAAACAAAAAGTCAGAGCTAAACTCTTGTTTTTAAAAAATAGCATCCCACTTCCACACCTCACACTATTTTCTCTGACAGCCTCAGCAACTCAAGATTAAATTATTTATATTTGCTGGAACTTTTACACAATTAAATTACCCCCACCACCAAAAACACACATTAAAAAATATATAGTTTAGTTTAGTAATTTCCTTAATCAGAAGCTTCTGTTGTGGCAAATTCTAGATGCTGTTAGTTTGGAAGGCTTAAATTAGGGCCCTATAATTTCCGCGATGCGGAAAACGCGGACGGAATCGCGGAATTGACCAAACAAAATGGAATTCAGT
>JARVGW010000682.1:18016782-18051620 GCA_031762495.1 Anablepsoides rubrolineatus
AAAACGGAAAAAACGGAATTTGGGAAAAAATAAAATGGAATTTGGGAAAAAATAAAATGGATTTTATAGGGCCCTATTAAATGCTTTGTTGAACAACTAGTCCTATGGCTAACCATATTTTATAAAGTCTACATTTGACAAATTTTGGACTTTTTGGTGTTTTTTTATCTTTAGCCTTCAGCTTTTCATTTAAAATAAGTTTCCATTTCTCTGACTTTTGCTAGCAGCAGGCTAAGATTCTTTTTCTACATATTAGGACAAGTTATTAAACATCTGAGTGGTGCACTACTGCTACTAGTGGTGAAAGAGTGTATTACAACTCAGTCAATTGAAAACATATGACATCCTGCGGCCGTTACGGCCCTCAGCTGAAAAACAGACTTTTCTTTTGAGGCCCTCAAGAAGGTGGTGATCATGTCTCAATTATGAGTCACGGGCCAAGGTTAATATTCTTTGTTATAAAGTGTATAAAGTCAATTTTCTATTTATCTGTAGTAAATTATTGATCAGTTAAGTAAAAGTGTAAGGCAGGCTTATTAACATAGCTTGCTTTTTAATAAATCGTAATATTTAAATTTTTCTGTTTTTCAGAGAATCAAATCTGATCAAATCCCTCATTTAATTCTGCGTGCAAAGTGAGTTTATGCAGTTATTCCATCTGTGTGTATTAGCCAAAATCAAAGGTAGATAAAACTCCAAATGAAAGATTAATAGGCTCTTTTAGATAAATAAGCTATTTTACTTCACTATTAAAAATAATATTGATTGCCTGTCTGTGCATACAAGTGGGAGCTGCAGCAATCAAAGCTGACAAATCTACTGTTGAAATTATTCCCCTGATAAACTGAGAGTCCTCTTCACAATTTGTTTGATCACTTTATAAGAGTCTGTCAAACAGCAAACATTGATCTAAGGAAAATGTACAGAGGATGCCCTGAAGGATGAGTGGAGAACAAATCAAAGATGTCTTCTTGGTTTAGCTTCAGCTTGGTACTTTTCATTGATGTCCTTACAAAAAGTTTAGCGAATGAAGAGTTAATCAAATATCACAGAGCGCCTGTCTCTGTTTCTTTAAGCATTGCAAGAAAATGACAAACACTGTTGGCATTACCTCAGTACAGGCTGAGGTGGAAAAGCCTGTTTGTAAGAACAGCCTCGCTCCGTTACAGACGGCACATTTTATGACTGCGCTTGTCGACAAGATCCTCCTCAATCAGCAACTTAGAAAAACTTGCTGGAAGGTGAAACGTAAAATTTTCAAACACATACTTTGTGAGAGGCTGGGATCCGTTCTGATCCAATTGTGAAACTCGTGTTTTTTAACCATCTCTCACTTCATGCTTCCAGTTAAAAAGAAATAATAAGTTTTACTCCCTTTAAAATAACATCTTGGATCGAAACCGTATAAGACGATTTGTTCATCTTGTAGATAATATGACTTAGCCACAGATAAGTAGGTTCATTGGATGTGTTTTACTTCTACTGAGGCTAACAGAGCAGGTATCATTCATCGACTGCAAATAGCAGATAAGTTAGATACAAGTCAAATCACCACCTTTCTGTGTTGAAACTTCAAATTCTGTAGAAGATAAAACTTTGTAAACAGACCTTTTTTCTCCCCTTTCAGTTCCATTTCAGACATTTTTGGGCCAGAGTCTTCAACAAACACTGAGTAAGTGATTTATGTAGTTTTTGATTTTTTATGTTCACTTTTTCTTCACTGTCTCAGTCGATGCTTTCTATGGACTTTCTATTTATTTGTTGTTATAGAACATATGGTGGAAAAGCACAGACTATCACTATCTCTGTCTTGTCATGAGTAGTTTTTATATAAAAACTTTGTATTTTTATTATATGCAAATACATAGACTCAAATAAGAAAGTTGAACCCTGATCAACGAATATATGTGATTCTTTGTCATTAGCTTGTATAGCTACAGATGCAATTAGAGGTTCCATTCTGAGCATGAATGTTGTAATGATTTTATGCTTTTAAAATGTGTTAATACAATTCTTATTCTAGTGTGGAAATGATTAGAACACACATAACTTAAATGAGTTTAAACACAAGAACTGGGTGCACAAGTTCTAATTTATTGTGGATTTTCTCTAATTTTATACATTGTCAAAATTATACAAAGTTATAAAATATTAAAAGTAGGGATGTAACAATCAACAACTGCTTAAAAAGTGAATCAAGTCATAAAAATTAATGATTTGATTTTATTGTTGTATAATAGCAAGTTTTGTCTTTAAGACAAATTCAGTTTGATACTTTATAACTTTTGATCACAAAAGTATTTGTGATGACATTTTTATTTATTTTGAAGTTATATTCTGTTATTAAGACCATTACAGTTTGATATAAGGACAAAAAAGCTGAAGCTAAAAGGAATGAAACACATTTGGTCCAAAAATGGCTAAAATTTATTTTGTTGAAAAAGAAAAAATGAAAATAATTGTAATTATGAACTTAAAATTGATAACTGAATCGAATAAGGGCTTGAGTGAAACATTACATCCCTAATTAAAAACCTGAAATAATTCAAAAAATATATAACTGGATTCTCTGTAGTGTATTTTATAAAATACTGAGATAATTACAATTAAACACAGGAAATATGTGTGACTCTTTGCTGAACAGTGTAACGTTTTAGTGGTCGTCTTGGTGCAAAACACAAAACTATGAGTGCTTAAGGATGAGCCATTAGCAATGTTCTAGTGGTTGTATTTTGTTTCGTACCTTCCACCATAAACCCCCCTCCACAGAAACTGACCCAAGGTTGATCAAGGCCCAGCTTGCACTTGAGCAGCAAGAAACAACAAATCAACCTTCAATATACAAAAGCACCTTGTGGCTTTCTCGCTTGCTTCGGTCATTGAATGCATGTTGCTCCGCTGCTGCCTCGGGTAATTTGTAGCCCGATCAGAGCTGGACAGAGTAATGGTGCTGCAATTCCCCAGCTTTGTACTTGAACTTTCCCAAAGGGAAATCTCTAGCTTCAACCTCTGCCTTATAAAATAACAGGTTACGCTTGTCAACAGAATAATGAATGTATAGTTTGTGCTTCTGCATTCTTTATATAGTTTTTAATAAGTTTCCATTCTTAGATATGTTTTCTGTTTTCCAATTGAAACCATCAAAAATTGTTGTCAGATTCAACTGTGACCACTCTGAAGTGTTGATGGGAAAATTATAGCTGGATTATATTAATATCTACCACCTTATAAAGAAGTCTCTGTGGATTCTTTTTTTAAAATCTTTTTTGTCATTGACATTCTTACTAGAATACTGTCATCTCGATCAAATGACTTTGACAGAGCAATAAAAGAGCAGCTCACATTCTTCTTCACCCCCGTAGGACACAAATAAATAACTGCACCGACTCGGAGCTCATTCACTTGCGGACCACGAACTAAGACACTGAATCATGGCTTCATACTGTATTACTGAGGTGGTGGTGCTTTCACTAAACCCTCGCACCACGTCTGCCTTTGGGTCAGCTGCTCTGCCTGATGTGGAGTATGAATAACAATTTGATGTTGGATGTTTTATGCATTGCATTATTAAAATTGATATGGTGTTCCATAATGAAAAGCCTTTAATTGTGTAGTAATGACCAAAATAAATAAAAACTAGAACATGAATGCAGTGATTATTTAAAATTGGGCTTTGTTTTTACTGTTTTCCTGTCTTTGTTGAGTATGGACTCTGTCATCATGAGCATAATGGGCTCTAGTAATACTTTGCTACATGCACTCATAATACATCAGAAGCCCCAAGCCTAAGAATGCCTCCTCAGATTCATAGATTGATGCAAAGGGTGTTTTTGGAGCAAGCATGAAAGGGATTTTTCTTTTATCAAGCATAGGTTTATCTTCATCCTCCAACTTGAGCTCATCAGTAATTCACAGTGCTCAGCCTCACCATCCTTTTACTACCCATATTTGTCCTTCTACTTCAAATTCCAATCCTGGAATTTTGCCCCCCCCCCCCCCCCCAACCCATAAATTCAAGATAAAAAAGGTGTAGACGTGATTTCTGGCTGGAGGGTGATGTATAGATCTATAATGGAATCAGCTAAAGAAAGCCCATCGTGCAAAGCTGTAAGTGGTTCCATGTGTGCGAGACACTGGTTTTATGGTTCCCCTTTGGTTTCTAAGTTGTATTATTTGAGCGTTTCTTTATGGTAAAGATCAGGGTGATGGTCAGCTAAGTTGAGAATGATTCAGGGATGGAGCTGTAGCTACAGTCAGAGGTGTGGCGCCCACCCGGGGGCCACACAACGACAAGAAATATTGATGTGGTGAACAACAGGAAAAACAGTGTATTTACAGGTATTGAGTGGCCAGTCTACATGTGTCCTCTGACAACAGATGGTGTTTATCAGAGGAAAAACAAATAATCATAAAGTTCAGACAGAACATTTTAAAGCTATGCAAAGGAAGCATGATGGTACAGAATGTGGTGATTTATAGGCTTTGATGAGTGTAAATAGTGTAAAAGGTGTTTTTATATAAAATTTTTGATAATTGGTATTACCATGTGACTTTATTGATTCACATGTGTGTTTATTGTGTGAATGATTTGGATTAGAAGAGGAAAGAAAAGAAGAGAGCCGAACGACATTAATTGTATTAATTACCAAGTACCAAATAATAACTGTTGATGTTTTTCTGATGATTATTTGTGCAAAATATGTTTTTGCCCAACCCTAATCTTCATCAGCACGATTCCTCATCCTCATGCTGGTTAACATCACATGCACCTTTTTTCTTTTCTGCTTGCAGTCTGCAGAATTGTATATTTTTGTCAAAGTAAAGAAGCTTTTAGTGTTAATAACCATGTGGTCTTCTGCAGGCAGAGTGTATTTATATGTTTCATTTACTATGTGCATTGTAATTAAATAGCAGGGCTCATTAGGCCTAATTCACTCGAGTTGTTAAACTAATCATTGTGCATGTGCCTGATCAGAAGAAAACTCAATCCTAGAGGTGATTAAACTATGCAATGTTTTTATACTCGTTCACGTTTGTTGTTGTAGTTTGATTTGGAAAAGAAAAGCAGCAGGTTTAAGGTGTCTGTTCACCTAAATTACAGCCATTACAGCTTTAGGACACTCCTCTGGGCCTTATAGCAAATAGACACAGTAGTTTATGGTCCTAAGCTTTTTGTGGTATTGATTTTGTTCAGATGCTGATGTGTGGTAAATGTGGGTGATCAGTAAACACCTGTGTGGTGGAAAATGGAAGAATGTGTCTCCATAAACAAAAAAAAGACACATTGCATTTGTTCAGGCTTCTATTTGTTTCTACTGTATCTTTTTTTTCTTAAACCCAGTACTTCAAACATACTACTGTAGTTTTGTCTCTTACTTTACATCAATAAAAAGTCTTTAGGAACTTTGCCTAAAACTTAATTATTAACTGTTGGAGTCTACCCTGTTTGCGAAGGGATTTTAAAGAAACTTTCAGGAAGTTATCATTTGACCTACATTTATAACTTCCAATTCAAGATGGCCCCACAACTAATAAGTAGCCAATGTAAAAATTGTTATAACCCAGTTAGTTTCACAGATGTTGAGCTAATAATTGGTGTGGTAGTAGCTAACATCCACAACACATGCTTTAATGATGATGTCATAATCTTATTATTTTTTAAAGATTTGATCAAAATAACCTAATTTCTCAGCACAAAATCATCTTAGTCTAAAACAGATGTGTCTAATCCTGGTGCTCAAGGGCCACGATCCTGCATGTTTTAGAGGTTTCTCTGCTCCATCACACTTGATTTGAATGAGCTGGGGATTAACAGGCTTCTGCAGAACTTGAAGAGGTAACTCAGTCACTGACTCAGGTGTGTTGGAGCAGAAACACCTCTCCCCCTCGATATAAAACTTTGGCATGACAGAGGCGGTTAGCGATATACACTTCTGCACTAAATGCTAGTTTATTCTGTAATTCCCTTTTTGACTTGTTCCTGTTCAGGCTCACAGGGAATCTGCACCTGTCTCTTGTAGTCATGACCAGCTATTTCTAAAAACGGTGAAAGTCACTTCTCAGAATTTCAGCCTGTGTGACTTTAATTACAAGAATGAGTTTTGATTGTCGTCATAACCCAAATTGATTTTGACAGTAACAACAGCGAGGGCAGATGTGTCAGTGCTTTCCGCTCCGCTGCGAATCCCAGTGGAGCAGAAAGTGAAGTGGAACTCCAAAGATCATTTCACAACTTTTTTTTACAGGACAGTAACTGAACCCAGAAGAAATCTCATCATGATTGTCTTAGTTAAAGTAGAAGACATTGGAATTTTTGTTTTTTATTTGCCATTATTGGTAAGATCATTGATTTGTTGTATGAACACATGGTTAGGAAATTCAACTTTGGGCAACTTTGGGAATTTTTTCCCCATTTTTATTTTCTTGCTCAAAAAACCATTTTCCAGCTGATTTACCTTCAAAAAGGACAAAGCTTAATTTGAAAAACAAATTGACTTTGTGATTATTCCTTTATAAGCTCAAGTTCGTACTGACTTTATTTTAATTCTTTAGAACTAATGTTCCAGTGTTGTCAAAAAAAAAAAACAGTTTTTGAACATGTTTATCCACAGAGCCACAGGAAAGACCTCAGCCCTAAAGCGAGCAGCCAGCTCCAGAGGAAGTGACGACAACACGTTACCTGGTGAGGGGAAGCGGCAGCGGAAGACGTGAGGAGAATGACTGAGAGAGGACCGTTCAACACGTCTGATGTTTTTTCTGTTTTGTTTTTAGAAATTGTACCGTTTACATTTCTACAAATACATTTTACATCTATGGTATTTGTCATCATGTGATCGGTAGAAGCTGAGCTAAGTATTACGTTACTCTAGTGTTTTAGAATGTAGTTTTTACACCTGATGAGGTGAATCAAATTTTGCTAATAAATAGACAAATGCTACTTTAAAAATGAGATTCTGTGTACATCTGCATTTAGTTTATTAAATGCAATTTCACATTCTTAGTATCTTTTTTTTTCTACTGAATTCATTCTCTGTAGCGCTGCTCTTTTTTTCCTCCCCCAATGTGAAAGGCTCTCTAAACTGAAATAAACTCACAGAAGCATTGAGGATTTTGCCAAAAACACGTTTTCTTTTTCGTTCCCCCCACTTGCGTCAAATAGCTGCATGTCAGTCCGTTTGCTAACCTGTGACCACCCCACCATAAAAACGTTTCCACATTTCGTCTAAATTCCATTTAGGAGCCGTGTTGCGTGCAGCTCAGATGCCGTCAGCTGTTTGAAGGTTTGCGACAAACGTGTAGCTTTTTAAAATTGATTGTTTTCATTGAAAGAGAAGTGTCCGGGGTCAGTTGTTAATTCAATAAACTCCATGCTCGTGGAAACCGTGCGTCGAGGGAAAGAAAGAGCAAAAACACTTTAAAAAAAAAAAGTGGAGGTGATGTTTACGTGTATGCTTAGGAGAGTGAGCTGACTGGATGTCTTCTGGGAGTCGACCCTGATTGAAAACAGAGCTCGCCTGCAGTCAGACACATGGCGCTTCTGACTCGGCTGCCTCTTTCAGATAAAGCAGAGGCATGGATGTTATGAATGATGGAGTTATACGGCCCACATTCATGGTGCCAGTCAATCCTTTCTCCATTAACAATCATCCAATTTGTTTTTGCCTCATTTAGCTACAGTGGAATGCTTGAATAAAACCACAGGATGGAATAAATAACTTTTTATCACAACTTTGACAAAGTTAAGAATTATTGGGGAAAAAAATGTCACAAATGTGTTACTACTTGGGAAAGATTAACCAAAGTCCACTTATCTGACTGAGTCATAAAAATAAAGGATTTTATCTGTTTACACAAGCCTCATCTACAAATACATCAGATTTACTCAAGTTCTCCAGCTCTTTGTGACCATGAAGACCCTACTTAGCAATCAATATCTTATCTGTTTTAGATGCATCTGAACATTTTTAGTAGAAATAATGCATACATGTCTACCTGTTTGGACATGTACCTGTGTCTTGACCCTTAAAAAATTTAAAGCACTCTCATGCAATACTACAAGGGGTTGGAGTGGACTGTTGTCAGCAGGGAGATGGTGTGTGTGTGGGGCTCCTCAACAAAACCTAAAGGTTCTCACTGAGCTGCAGTGTTGGTGAGTAGTTGGCGAATGACATCTTCGAGGGAGTCTCCAAAGTGTCTGAAAACATTAGGTGTTTTTATTTATTTTTTACCGCTATTTAACCAGGCAAGTCCCACTGAGATCTCAGATCTCTTTTTCAAGGAAAGCCTGGGCCTGAAGGAAACCTACATGTTTTTGTTCTTTAATTTCTCTCGTTATTCACTTTCAAATTTGCATGACAGAATAGTTTTTACCTCTAAATAGTAGCAAAATCATTATGGGTGTCTCAAACTTGTCTTAAAGGGGCAATATTATGTGTTTTTCAGGCATTTATTTAAATTCTATACTATAATAAAAGTAACTATGTCACCTTCAGTTGTTATTAAAATGCTGTTTATATGTTTAAATAGAAAATAAACTTGACTTCTCATCATATCTGTTTCTAAATACCTTGAAATTGGCCTCTGTCTCTTTAAGAACCTTCTTCCGCTTCTGTCCCGCTCATTTCAGCACGAGCTGGGTGGCTGTGTGTGCTCTGTGATGAGGAAGCTCGACTTGGAGACACAGGAGGAGCTGATCTCAAAAGGTGGTTCTAGGCCCAACCTGTTGTTTTTGCTCCTCTGCCTGGCTGCCTCAGGACACTACAGGATTTCTCAAACATGCATGAATGAGTCAAAGCAAGTCTCTGGGCATGTTTTTGATGAGAGGATAACATTATAACATGATATAAAACTCAAAAAAGTTGATTTGATATGATATAGCCCCTTTAAGAGTTCAGAAGCGGTACTTTGACACCTGCAAGCTTTTTCTGGACTGACAGAAAACCTCCGAGGTTAATGTCTTCAGATGTACATAATAATAATAAAACTGATCCTTATTTGCCTAATTTCATTTCAAAAGTGTACTCCAGTAGATTAAATCATAAATCATAGCTGGAGGCCAAGGGTACGATAGACAACAAAATATTGTGCATCTAAAGAAAACAGTTTTTTTACGTTGTGTGCACAATAAGCTGTCATTTTCAGTGACATAACTTGCTGGTTATTGGTTGCAAATGATCACAATTTAGTGTGACTGCAACTAAAAATTAGGTTGTTTTTTTAGTCGCCAGCTAGTCTCCAGCTGTTGCAGCACAGTGGGATAACAAAAAATGAGTTACTGAATCCAATGCTGTCTGTCTTACAAAGTGTAATAGTTAAAGCAAAACCTATTCGTTTTATCTCTTTAAGTTGATTTTTATATTTTATATGAACACTGTTCTTTTCGCCAGTGCTTTTTCACTTTTGACATCTATTTTCCAAACAGAACTAAGCCAAACTCTATCAGAGCTCTGATAGATCTAGTTTACAATTTCCTTGATCCAAAGCAAAAAAAAAAAAGAAACACTGTGATCATGGAATGTGAAAATATCACAGGCAAAATTGTTTTTACTTCAACTGGGAACAAGTGAAGATGTTTCCCCACAAGAATTAAGACTGAGGTAAACAGTATTTTTGTGTACTAATTTTTACAAGATCTTTTTCTTCGCTGCTTTCACAAAGTGTTTATGTTGGCCCGGTTTGAAGCTCAACCTGCAAAATGACATTTTCTGTCATAGCTGGAGACAACAAATTGCACAGTCCAGACACACATTTCACAGTTTGAAGCAGACCAGAGAATTCTGGCTTCACAATTTTCTAAGGACCCATGAAGAAGGAAACAAAAGGTCTCTCATGCTGACCCTGATAAAACTCACAAAATGGAAACACTTCGTCTGACAACCAAGTTAATTTTTTTGCTGCAAGCTAATTTAGTTTGAGTCTTTTTATAAACTTGAGCTATTCCTTTCTCTTGTCTTAGACGAGTTGCAAACAGTTTTTAATCGCACTTGGCACAACAAATAAAAATGTGTGTATGATGGATTATTTTTTTCTGTAACAATACTTCCTTTTCAATAAATGTTATACTAATTGAAAGCCTGTTTATTTTCCCTTAAATGGTGCCACATTTAGGAAAATGCATTTGTGGGGTTGAGCAGCATGTGGGCCGTGCTTCTCAAACTTGTCATATCTTTTCTGTCAAACAGCATATTCTGCTATTGACTCTTATTTGTTGTTTACTGGATTCAGTTGACGAAAGAAGACATTAATTTATCAGTTTCCATTTAATAACTGGGGCCTACGTGGCATGTGGAAGAACCATACACAGCCAAAACAAACTGGCACCTTCTGCTGTTTGCATATTCTTCTACTAGTATTTGTCACAAACTGGTTGGTGTGGTTGTGTTGGTCACCTCAGGAACAAACTGCCCAAGCTGATCCCACAGGTGTTCATTGGGTTCAGGACTGGTTAGGACCCTAACCTTAACCTGCTCTCTGAGGACACGTGTGGTCATCTTGAAGGATAAAAAATAAAAAAATCAAACAAATATTTCCATCCCTTTAGTGCTGCCTATCTTCCGATCTTTTATTTTTAATGTTCATGATATCAATCAAACAAGTGAATCTTTTTTTCCTCCTAGATCCAAAGTCAAAACTGAAGCCGTTACATAACTCTTCTTTTGTTTTGGCAAATAAGTGATTTGTCAAATACCCATAAGACAGAGATGTGAAGATATAAAACTTGTTGATACAGAACTAATATTTGTTGAGACTTGGAGACCGGTGTTGTTAAACTTTAAATTTCACGGTCGTGATCTAACTGGATCCAACGACACATATCGTGAGATTATGGAAAAATAAAAACTGTTGAAATGCAAACAAAGAATTTTGCTGGTGAGAAATAAATCTACCAAATCACTTTTTGTTTATGAATCACCAAATTAAACTTTAAATGCAAAAGTCATGATTATATCTAATGACAGAAAACAATCCCAAAGGTTCTAGTGTTGCAGGTCCCTGGCTACAAGAAAAAGTTTTTTGTTTTAGAAAAATATGAATAATAAAATAAAGAATAATTTAGCATGCAAAGCTTATGGATTCATAAATCAAGTTCTTAACAAAGTGCAACAGAATTAAACGCACCTGTAGACACAGATTAATTTCCAACAAATCAACTTTTATTTCCCCAGGCACCTTAGAAATAACAGCTTCAACAATACAATTCCCTTTTCTTAAATTAATTTTATTTTTGTAGCATTTTGTGCCTTAAAATTTCACACAATTAGAAAACTCAAAGTACCCTTAAAAAACAAAAATCACTGCGAGGGACACCTGCGGGCTTCGTTCGTGGTCCAGGCGTAGCTTTCTTAACGTATCTGCATCACCATAAAACACATTTGCTCATTTGCCTGGTAGCAAGTTTGGCAAATCTCAAATGAAGACGGAGCAGCTGTGGTACATGTGGATCAGTGCAGACTGATATGTTCGAAAGCAAAAACCTTAAGATGCTCCAAGACTAGGAGACTGATCGTAATTATCTACTGGTAAATCATTCGGTTCTAATGGTTCACCTGTCACCTCTGGTCATTTTAACAACTGCAGCATACTGTTCATCACAGAAAGGTTTCCAACAGAATGACTGTAGTACTCACATCCCAAGTATTTTTAATCTGCATATTTTCTACACAGTCTTCTCTTTTTACTTACACCCTGTAACTAACATTTCATAAAAGTTTTCTTTTCTAGCTTCAAAGCTTTTTGAATTCAGGTTTCAGAGTTCGGAAATGATATCGAGCTGCAGTCAATAAGTTTTCTGTGCAGGTAGATGAACAACAGTAACAATGGTGGATAGCAGTGCCGTTTGTGTAGCTGACTTGTTTCAATGTATTAGAGCTCCTGACACAGAACTTAAATGTGCTACATCTGTTGGATCAGCACAGATGCATTTTTTTTTATATTCTACACAAACAGAATGGGTCTACTCTGTAACTGTTCTCATGCTTGAGACTGAAGGGACTGCTTGCACTGGTGTGTCACTGAAATGCAAAACTCACAGCAGCAGTGACCTGACAGAAACAACTCCCAAGTTAGTTGCTTAGCAGACATGGATAGCAGTAGTGCTAGAAGATTAAAAACCACTGTGCACTCGTGTGAATGGTTTTGTTTCTTCAAATATGGATTCTTTAGCGAGGTCATGAGCAGTCAAAAAACAGCTCAATTTGTTTGGCCCAGGTCTGGCTCAAATAGGACACTGCACTTGGCTCCTTTGGTGGCCCGGATGGTTTGACAGTGGTTTATGTGAATGGGCCAGTAAACAAAACCACAACTGTGTGAGTTATGGCAAGCCATCCTATAATCAGAGCCAGACCTGGCCCACATCTGATTAATAAAACACTTGCCACAGTCAGCCAGCAGTGCCAGCTTAACACCAGATCTGGCCCACACCTGTCTGCTATATGGATTTCTTTCTGTCTCTCTGAAATACTTCATTTTAAAGAAACAAAGAGAGAGTTTGACCAAACACTGATGTGTTCAAGGCTAGTTCAAGAGAAGCTAAGAATAAAGTAGACTGCTGTCATCGTAAAACAACTCAAATCTAAAAAGATAAAATAAAAATTCTTAGCAGTTCACATGAATGTCACTGTTGTATTATAGCTGTATAAAAGAAGGCGCATAAAAGGTTATGGTTTGTGGGCGTGTTACATTTTCGTTCCAGCTCTACTCTGACTTGTTTGTTGAAACTGAAGTTGTTTAAAGAGCTATCTGCTGCAGGCAACATACTGACTACTGCAGCATCTTAACATTTTATTTAATTAGTTTGTTGGTAGGTGCAGCGAGCATTGCTAAATGCTTTTTACTCCGATTGGAACTTGACTGAACTTTAGTTACAGAACCATTCCTCAGTAAAAAATGTGATTAATTTTGTCCAGATGGGGCAGTAGTTTCCAGTGTCGAAGCCGTGATTGTTTTCTTTCTGATTGCCAAACAGGAAATGACTAAAACCGCTGCCAAGTGACAGTGATCACATAGCTGGATGAAGTCCAAGCAGCGATAGTGATGTTTGCTACAAACAGAGGAGACAAAGCAAAATGAGACGAGCCAAAATCACTAATTAACTGACAGCATGTCTGTATTAAAAAAAAAGCTTGTCAACAGCTCATCGTTTGGAGAAGTGACAAATCCGTTAATGTTCTCGTTTTGATTTTCGTCTTCATTTTTGTTCTTGTCGAGGGACTCGCGCAGCCTTCGCTGGCTTTATCTGATGTCCTCCACTTGTTCTCAGATTAGATAAACAGTAAAATACATTAGAAACTCTGCTAGAAGATGTGTGTTCAGTCCAGAAGAGATTAAAGTAAAAGTTAGCATTTAAGTCTAAATTGTACTGGATCAAACTGACAATGAATTAAAAAGATTGAATTAGTGGATAAACTGTCAAAGAATTTGAGAAACTTGTTTCTAAAAAAAATAAAGCTGTTATAAGAGGGTCTTTTATGGTAAAGCTGCACATATCAAACATGAGAAAACAAGCTTTGAAGCTTCATAAAAAGAGTAAAAATGATATCCATGTTTGATGCATGACTTGTTAGGATTTATTACACAAAGTAATGGAGGATATATTATGAATTCTTGCTGCTCATCATGGACTAATGGATTCATTTTAATGGCATCACAGTCACAAATAATCAGTTCACTAATCGTCATTTGTCTTTTAAATCAAGGGTTGATTTATGTGACACCAAGTGAGCTTGTTTCTACAAACATTAGTATTTTTTTTCTTTTTTAGTGTGCAGATTGTAAAACATCTGGATCAAAAAGTTATATGTGGAAGCCAGTCCATTTGGTGTCAAATTATCACTGTCAGTAAATGTGAATCGTCATTTAATAATTAGTGATCATTTAAGTGTGAAGTAACAGAAGACTGAGCACTAATTCATGGTGAAAACAGGGAAGTTGTGGTGTTTTCTGATTTAATTTGTTCTCCAACTTGTCATGACTTGTTTGTGAATTGTGTGTGTGTAAGTAAATGTTTTATTTCTTTGCAGTTTAGTATAAAAAAAGCCTGATTGCATCACATAACCTCACAATGCCACCTGGGAGTGTAAGAGCTGGTTTAATGGTTTCCCAGGTAAGACGAGAATGTCATCAGGCATGTTGGTGAGGCGCCGCTCAGCCTGACAGACGCTGGATTCAAACACCCAAAATTCTCATTACACGGAGAGTCTGTTGTTGTAGGTTCAAGAGTCGACAAATGCCTTTGTTAACTGTTCCTATTAGCCAAGAATACCGGAATGATTAAAACATGTCATACAGATACGTAGACATTTAGACCTGCTTAATATTCAAGCTTGTGTGTGCAGGTTTGAACAGATGAGCTTATTATATGTCTGCATTTGGAGGCAGTACAAACATTTGGTTCACGTTTTAGTTTTGCACAAAATTTCTGCTGCAGCTAAAGTCTGCAGTGGTGTTCTGTTGGAAGGTTATAAAAATGGGCTCAGATGGCACTAGGAACGGGTCGGTTAGGACCATTCTCAAGAATCCCATCTGTGCCCCCGCTTATAAGAAGTTAATGTCTTACCTGTTTTAGATAGCTTTGTGTGGCCACCGTTAGGAGGAATTGAGTTTCAGTTATGGAGATGTAATCCTTGAGATTGGCGTTGTTTCAGGAAGAAGGTAATCCTTTTTGCTCATTCAATCAGATTTAAACCTGATTTCTCTAAATTGAGGTCGTTCAAAAACTTACCCACAACAGGTTAATTAATTGTTCATAGTTTAAAAAAAATCGAAACTGTTTCTTTAATAGTTTTTAACTATTTGAAGCTACACCGATATAATTCTTTTGTATTAAAGTGTAATTACGTTGTTGAGAGTGGATACAAAATGAGTTATAAATGTGTGATTGATTAAATTAAGGGAAATTCAGTCTGGCACTTGTTTTCTTTTTTCCTGAGCAGTGACTTGCTGAACACTGAGTCGTGACTGCATTTAGAACAAGGGTCTTCTCTTTGTGATTTAACACTGGAACAAAGCACCATGAGGTGACTGGGTCAATATATGACTAATGTGAACTCTCAGTGATATTACACCAACCAATTAATAATCAACTGATGAATGAGAGTTGGGACATTGCATAACTTTTTTCTCTCCCTAAGACTAGCTTTCAGGAGACTGTACAACCCAAATCTGCTGGCTGGTTTTAGGAGCTGATTTAAATGAACAAAACAAACCACAAAGACAAATTCTTTTAATGGCCTCTTTAACTTTGAGAGATAAGAATGTGTCCCTCAACAGCTTGCAGTGTAATGAGTTGCGAAGACTCGTTATTTTTTTTTCTTTCTTTTGGAAGGAAAGTTGAAAACAAAAGACTTCCAGCTCTCATGTGTGACGAAGTCAATCCTTCAAACTCTTTTGCTCAGAAGTGTTGTTCTGTGGCCAACTTTAAGCTTCAACACCCAAAGGACAAAAGGGAGCAAGAAGAAACAGAAATCTTAACTTCCTTTTAAGCAGATTTATAATTGTGAGCCTTACATTTAAATCTGCTTAAACACTTTTTTTGTGGTTTAAATGCAGATTTTCTGCTAATTTTCTATCATTAGTTTATATTTTTTTATGAGGCTTCAGTCTTCAGCAGGAGGTGACGTCTTCTAGTGGGACAGACAAGAGGCTAATTAGAGGTGAAATGCTTTTTCATCCAGACTTTTATTCCTTAAACTCTGATAATGATTATTTGTAAGAAATCACATAATTCTCTTGAGATGTTTAATCAGTTAGTTTAAATGTAAAGGTGCCTTTTCAATATGTATTGTGTAAAATCAGTGTAAATTAGAGCTTTACTGCACAAAAAAACAGTTTTTATTTAATGTTACTTCAATTATTGTCAACTGGGCAGCTGTGGCAGAGTGGTTAGAGGAACTGTCCTGAAACCGGAGGGTTGCTGGTTCCATCCCCTGTTCCAGCTGTCTCAGTCCTTGTGTCTTTGTGTCACTTTACTCGCCTTGCCTGCTGGTGGTGATCAGAGGGTCTGGTGGTGCCAGTGCATGGCAGCCCCACCTCTGTCAGTGTGCCCCAGAGCGGCTGTGGCTACAATGTAGCTTACCACCATCAGTGTGTGAGTGAAGCTCTTTGGGGTCCCCAAGGGGCTTGATAAAGAGCTATATAAGTTCATTGATTTATTCACTTTTACAATAAATGCAAAAGAGTTTGTTGCTTTGCTTTGTCCTTTTCAAACTGCTGTTCTTCTGCAGGACTTTATTAGTAAAGTATATGTAAAACTATACCTTGTTCTGGCTGTGAGCTGGTGGGATCATTTAAAACAACAACAACAGATTAAAAAAAAGGACAAAGTCAAATTAGCTTTAAAAAGAAATGAAACAGACAAAACATCTTCTCCCCCATCTCCAATGCCTCCGGCAGAACAAGACAAACTGTAATTTGTCTCAGTGCTGATGCTCTCCAGCACCTCATAATTTCATTCTGCCTTCATTACTGCACCTTTTTTTCCTGGATCCCTTTTTATTTTTAATTTGAGCTATTACAGCAGAGTGAATTCATTTGTGCAACATGACTGTGCACAAATACAAAGATCCTTTCAGATTTGTATGAGTCGTGTGACGTTCGATTTGTCCAAAAGACCAATAAAACTTAAAGTGCACTTTAGGTTTACAGAGTATCATTTTTAAAGTCATTTTTGCAGAGTTGCTGCAGCTGACTCAATCTTCATGTGCAAAATTCATGTGTTTCTTCATGTTGTTCATTCTGTTTTTATATTTAAAGAATTTTTTCATATATATATATATATATATATATATATGTATGTGTGTGTGTATGTATGTGTGTGTGTGTGTGTCCCCACCCCCTGAAAAAGACTGATGCTCATATTTGAGTCAGTTATGGGAGTTGGTGCAGAGATAACCTTAGAAGGCAGTGAAGCAGCAGCAGCAGCAGCAGAGCTGTATCGCCTGTGTTAAATTCCTGGGCTCTTATCTCACCCAGAGGGAGATAAGACCCCATAAAGGAGGTTAACTGGGGGAAGAACTGGCTCTCCGCTGCGCAGAACAAACTTGGGTGAATTTATTATTAGTGAAATGTGAATTCATCAGCAGCACCTGTTTGAAAGATATTCTGACAGTGCATTTGTTCACCTGTTTTAGGATCTTTGCTTTCAGTTTAAGCGGTTTAATCACAGCTGTCATTATTTCCCTTTTAGCTGATGAGGTTGTGTAGAACGGCTTCTAATCTTCACAGAAAACACAACTATTCAGGCAGAAACAAGAGCTCAGTATCTTTAGAATTAATAAAGTTGTAGCTCTATGTGTATTGGCTAATGTCCCCATTGGTTGTATCTACATTCAATGTTTACTTAAAGTTTCATTTAGTTCTGTGGAGTAACTCATTTGATATTATGCTAACAGACAGTTGAATCCAACAGTTCATGCTAAAGATTTAAAGATCTTGTGCAAAGTGTAGCACTTGCAGTATATCTTGTGAATGACTCTCAGTAAACACACCAAATTTTAGCTCAATATCTGTTCAATTTCTTGAGTTAGAGCCAATTTTAGACTTTCTAAGTTCAATTAGCTGTGGCAGTCATCTTGATATGGGTTTGAACCAAAACATATTTGTTTATGTAAGACAAGCCAAGACTAGTTTATTTACAGAGCACATGTCAATAAGACAGTTCAAACTGCATTACATGATAAAAACAAAAAAAGAAGTACATTACTGTGACATAATAAATTAAATACATTTAATTAATATTTTCTGAAAGTTTCATTAAAATCTGTCTAATGGTTTACAAGATAATCTGCTAACAAACAGTATGAATTGACTCAAAGTATAGTAGTTTTTGGGAAACAAAGAACTTGTGCAGTCTGTTAGCACACACACACACACACATGTTTGTTTCCCTGTGGAGACCATGGATAACCTAACCCTGACCATTTAGCTTAAAACTAAACTAAACCTAAACTCAGTTCACACCTTGGTCCTAAACCAAACCCCCCACCCCACCCGAAATTAGCATTTGTACCCGTGGGAACCGGGCATTGGTCCCTATAAGGCTGCCTTTTTGTTGAAAAATGTGCCCCCCCTCCCACCAAACACACACGCACACACGTCCTTTTGTATTAGTTTGCATTCACTTTTGTAACTTTTTTATGCCTAAACCAGACATTTTCCCTAAAACTAAGCATTACTGGTCTATTCTTAACCCTAACCTGAACCAAAATTTAATTCACACCATACCTCTAAACCTAACTAGTAAAGTGCAGTAGAGCTGCAAAAACGTTAGCATCAGGACAAGGTCATCACTTTATCAAAGACCTCACTTTGATTTTGCAACTTGCAAAATAGTTACTTGTTTCTGGAGAGTGAGGACCAAATTGCATGTGGCCCTCACTCTGCAGTAACAAGTACACACACACACACACACACACACACACACACACACACACACACGCAGACACACACAGGCAAAAACATTACAGTTCTTCATTTGTCTTTCTGTGGTGGGTGATATAGACATAGCATAAAGGAAATAATGACAGTATCTCTGTAAAATTCAGTGTCATTATAAGTTTTTGTTCCACGTGTCTTTAACACACAGATCTGTTCTACTTGATAAAATATATCTATATAAAAATAGATATGTTGTTTTCCAAAACCAGGAAGAAGCCTCTTTCGATTCCATCAGTGACCACACTTGATGGAGTTGCAATAGAGCAGGTACATGTGTATAAATATCTGGAATTATTGATTGACGACTCCCTTACTTTTAAGCCCCATGTGGAGAAACTGGTGAAGAGGCTCAGACTAAAACTAGGTTTTTACTTTCGAAATAAATGCTTTTCTTTTAATGTGAAAAAGCGACTAGTGGCGGCTACTTTTTTACCACTGTTGGATTATGAAGATATTTTGTATATGAACACAACTGCTAAATGTCTTCAAATGATTGACACTGTTTGTCACGCCTCTTTGAGGTTCATTACAAACTGTAAAGCATTGACACATCACTGTGAGCTGTACTCAATGACCTGCTCTGGCCACCAGAAGGCTCTTCCATTGGTATACATTCATATACAAGGCAATATGTGGACTTCTTCCCTCCTATATTTGTACTTTGATTGAAAAAAAAAGCATTGTCTCTTACTCCATTCGCTCACAAAACTTTTTGATGCTGTCTGTTCCATTTGCTCAGACTGAATTGGGAAGAAAAGCTTTTATCCATTCTGCACATCCTACATGGAATACATTGCAGAAAGACTGAAAACTGAGTTAATTTCACTGAGTGCTTTTAAATCAAAACTGAAAGGTCTTGATACTGACTCCATAACTTGTACCTGTTGTTTTTAATTAGTTTTAATTAAAATCTTTTAATGTTTTATCATTATATGTCTTATTAAGATGTGAAACGATGTGCTGCTGCTGCAAATCTTGGCCAAGTCGCTCCTGAAAAAGACCTCATTGAGACTTCCTGGTTAAATAAAGGTTATAAATAAATAAATAAAATTTGTCTCAAGTTGTCCTGAATAAACAGCAGGTTTGAGATCTCCATAAAGTGTCTCGATGAAACGGAGGTCAGGAGACTAATGGCCACTCCAGACTTTTTACTTTCCTCTCTGAACCACTGAAGAGTCCATTTGTCCATGTGATTAGTTCTGTTAGAAAATCCAAACAAGTCCTTGATGAAGCCTGTAGGTTAATGAGCATAAATAGTTCTCCAATAGTTTCTGATACTGAAGTCTTCTGGTCATCATTGATCAAATATCTCCCCTAAAATTAAAGCTGTACCTTCATGTTTCTCTGTGGGAAGGAGACACTTTCCAAATGACCTTGTTGAGTCATCTCCAGACAGAAAGTTTATGGTTGTGACCAGAAAGTTTAATTTTGGTCTCCTTTCACAAAATGACTTCAGAAGTTTCAGACTCATCTGAGTGCTGCTTTTTTTTTTTTTTGACCAGCACAACTTTGCAGCCCATTTTGTTCAGGTGCCTCCTTACTGTGACTCTTGAAACAGACACGCCACTTTCTTGCAGTAAAGCCTGTATTTCGGCTGAAGTAGTTTAAGAGGTTTTCTTTCCATCCAGTCCCATTTTTTTGGCAGCAAAGGCTGAAACCTTTGATGGTCTATCTGACTGTGGCTTAGTGTCAAGAAAAGCCACTAATTCTCTTATTCTTTCTACCTTTGAATGGTCCACCTGGCATTTTCATGTATATTTATATGTTTTATTATCCCACGTTTTCATGCACTCTCACAGGTTTCTCCTTTTACTTCTGCTTTTCTCATGTCTCAGAAAACAGAAAAATGGCTTTTTATGCACCATCAACCATTCCAATCTAATAATGCCTTTAATATTATTATTTTAAATGAAGCTCCTATAAATTAGATATCATTTTATATAATATGTATTTCAGCTCTGGGAGTGTTTATGAATGATTTAAATACATCTGTGCAGGTTTTTCAACCCAATCTGTTCAAATGCTTCTGGAAATATTTCAACTGAACCGTAAAAACCAAAGCAAAACCTAATTAGTGTTTCAAATTAAACACTGCTTTTGTGTGTTTTCTGCTGAGTGTGTTTCTAAATATCTGGGCTAATGATCCTTTAGCTAATTATAAAAATATCTGCCTGAAAAAGCTTTTTCTCTCCCAGCTTTAGCTTGCTGCATGAAAAGACTGGGCTGAATTGAACAGGATGGACTGTGGAAATGGGCAATTTCTTTTTCCATCAATGCCTCCATGTCTGGATTTCTTGGACATTTTCAGGTATATAAATAGATAGAACTATGTTTAACAATATCCTTGTGTCCTTACAAGCGGTGGGTTGGAATTATTTTTCTCACCTCCTTTGAGAAAATCAATTTAGATTGTTTTACTTGTATATTTTTTCTGGTTGTCAGGACCTGTTCTTAATGTTTCATCTGGTTTTATGTGAAGGTTATGCAGAAACAAAGGTTAGATAAAAGTAAATATTGAGGAGCTCGGCAGGAAATTGAAAACACAGGAGACCAACCATATAAGCTAAAGCCCCTGATCGCCAGAGGTGAAGGGATTATTTTACATCTTCTCATGATGACAGCTACACATGAGGTTACATGAGCACAAAACGATGTGGGACAAAAGGTTGGCGGGTTTAACGTTGTTGCTACAGAATGTCGGCTAACGTTTACAACAGAATTTCTTTGTCTTAATTCAATAAAGGGGCTGAAAGTGATGTTGTGTCAAACAGTTATCAGTGGTACATTATCAGACATCAGTCATAAAGCATGAAGTGTGGAGGCAGAAATGTAATATCTCTTTAAAAATGACCAGACCAGCCATAAAATGCAGACGGCGTGTTTTTTGTATATAAGGTGTTTTAAGTTGTTTAAGAACAATTCAAAGTTGGAAGGTAGATGTCATGGTCGGTCTTTTAGTCTATTTTCTGTTCCTACCTTCTGGTTTTCTGATTTCAGTGGTTCCCTGTGTTTTTCTGTTCAGTTCCTCCTGCCTGTCGCTGCTACGGCCCCGCCCACATTCACCTGTTCCTGTGTGTCTCCTCCAGGTGTTTCTTTTTCCCTATTTTTGTTCCTCTTTAAATTCTGTCTGCTGTCTTCTCGTCAGTGCTTGGTGTTGTGTTCCCGCTCTGCGTGTCTGTACCAGTTCCAGTTATTGTCAATACGTTTTGCTGCACTGTCAGCCATTTACTTTTTAATAAAGTTTATTTAAGGACTTCAGCTCATTAGAGTCATTCAGTCTGCATCTGGGGTTCTGCACAATCTGCATAACAGAGAGTGAGGGATGAACTGACGGATTTGGGCTTTGTCTGCAATAATTAGGGTGTTAGTCTAATTTTAGTGGTTTAAAAATAATGAAGCTGAGTTGAAAAACAAACAAATCTCCTGGTCCAACAACAGTCCTACATTCACTTGTGTTTATGAGCTGTGGATCATGATTTAATGAAGCTTTGTGATGGGTTTTGTTATCTAGGGGGACCTCTGAATAGAGCTGAGGTAATTATAGGTACAGTCTTCAGGGAAAACATCTTGGGTTTGGTTATATATCCGGTCTGGCCTGGGAATGTCTCAAAGACCTTCCTGGACCTTTTTCCTCTTCTAATAAACCTCTAGGAGGTAGAGATGAATTCTTATTTATCAGCATTGATTTTAGCCAAGGCTTAATTTTAAAGTGTCCGTGACACACATATCCTTCAAATACAAAAAGACAAAGAAAACAGCTTTATATTTAAGAAACCTGGCATAATACATGTGATTTTTACCCATTTTCCACATAACTGGCATATTTTTCAGGCCTCCTTTAAGACATCTGAGATCTCAATGGGACTTGCCTGGTTAAATAACGGTAAATAAATAAATTAATACATTTTCTTATGAATTTGGCTCAATCAAAGTGGAAACCGGAAGTGACATCAAAAAGGAACTCTTCAAGAACAGAAAACTCCCTCGTTTTTGTTTATTGAAACATTATTTGAGCTCTAAGTCTTTGTTTTGGATAATGACTCAAAATAATCTAAAGAAACATTAGATTCTTCTTTACGTGTTGTTAGCCAATGATCTGTTCACCTTTAGACTTTCCCCTTTGTCATCACTTCCTGTTACTTCACATGCAAATATCTCAACAACTGTTGAGATACAGGCGTGATTTATTTATTTTTTTCTTTCCAAAAATTATTCATATTTATTACAAAACTTTGATGTTGCAGGCACTTTGACTCACGACTGGAGATCTACTTCCTTTTACGTCATAGAAATATTTCAAAATAGTCCAATACAAATGTTTTCATATGACAATAAAGTGTAACATATGTCAGTTTAGTCATGCTAACATGGTAAGAAAACATCAGCATATAAAGCTAAGAGATGTGTTTATTTTTGCAGACTGAACAGGATAAAAAGCTTAAACAGGTTTTATGCAAACATCAGACGAAGCAGAAAATGTGCAACACAAGCGATATAAACCTGGTACAGGCGGTCCGAGCATGACAGCATAAATCCTATTATACTCCAGATGATGTGGGTAAAACCTGAGGGGATAGAGTTGGACAAAAAAAAAAGAGAGCCAGACTTCTCTTCTCAAAGCTCACATCACAGAGACACAGTGTGAGATTTCTTTGTTGTCTGATGGCTTTCTCCAAGTGCCCACCTCCTACTTTTTTTTTTTTCCCCGCTGTGCTGCAGGTACTGTGGCTCATTGTAATTTAATCGTAACAATCTCTTGTTGTTGCGCTCACCATCTGTGATTTTTTTCCTCCCAGGTAAATATAGCACTTCTGAATCTGGTTTTGAAACATTGATGGGCTGGGAATCAATTAACAAATGAGCCAGACGAAAGCAATCAAGATGCTTCATCTGAGCTAATTATTCAGTAATTGATAGTTTGGAGGAATCTTGTTTGTTTAGACGGAGATAATAGAACGTTTCCAACGTGTGCATGTCTACAGAGTGACTCACCAATTTCTGTTTGCAGAAAAGTGAGCAAAGAATAAATAAGCCTCACATATAAAAGCTGTGTTTTGTCATGCTCTGCCTCATTAAACAACTTTTTTTTGGGGGGGGGTTGTTTATTTCAGTCTGCTGTCCCCTCAGTTCCCCCTAATTGTTTCTCCTAAAGACTGCTGCAGCGTAATCCTTGTTTATGGCATTATTTTAGGGATGAAAAACCAGAGGAGAGCCTTGTGACTTTGCTTCTTGATTTCCAGCACAAAACAAAGCTGCTTTGCTGTGGTAAGGCACACAGCTGTCCTTCCAGAGGGCTGAATTTCATTTACTTTCCTCTCAGCTGGCAGGATGCCACAAACAATAGCATTTCTTTACTGCTGCCAGCTGTTTGGTGCTCAGTAGGGTGCAACAGAGATCCATGCTTGGGAAGCCCTGCAAGATGACATATTTACATGCATGTGCACCAATAGAAAACTTCACAGCATCAGAATGAGCCTTTTTAAGTGAAGTTGTTTACAAACAATAATCCACATTAGAGGACAGGAAAAGCTGTGATGAAATTACTCTTTCTAATCACAACCTCTGTGTTTTGCAGACTTCTGACATTTTGACTAGATTGATTATATTAACTCATGCACTGCCATTTTCATCAATTTTTATTTATGTTTTTGTCTCCTGCCTAATCTATTCCAGAGTGTGAAATGTTTTTTTTAATCGAGCCAAGATTACAACACTTTCAGCCCTCCAGGGGCACAGCAAATAGGATGGTACAGCTAAAGGATAAAGAAAACATTTATTTGGCCTTTTATATGTTCAGAACATTGTGCGTGTAATTATTTCAGTGGCTCGTAATTAAACACTTCCTTGGAGACAGCACACAGCGTTCATGTTGTCAAATCTATTCTCTACAGGAGGGTTGGTGCAAGGGACCAGCTAGATAATCCTTTGTGTTGTGGCTGTCCACTGCGGGCCTCATCACAATCTCTGTTCTTCTTCCATGCTTCATCACAAAAAGAAAACAAAACTACAAAGGGTAAAAAAAAAAAAACACCTGCTTCAGGTGACAGATGCTATTTGTAGTTATTAAGTGTACAAACTTTAGATGCTGCAATTTGTGTCTGCATGCTGGTGCCTTTTTTGTGTCCATATTGACAGCCTGGTCTGTAACTGTTTTCTTTAAATGTTGCTTCAGCTGTGTTTCAGGTCGATTTCCTGCTGGAAGTTGAATCTCTGCGTAAATCTCTGGAAGACTGGTTTCTTTCAGTAGTTTTCTCCATCGATCTTTCCTTCAGTTTTCTACTCCTTGTTGAGAACAACAATGATGCTGCCACCTCTGTGCTTTACTGTGGCAGCAGTGTTTTCAGTGTGATGAAACGTGTTAACCAAAGTGACGTTATCATTGGTGATAATCCAAACTGTCATTTAAGAGCTGTTTATACCAGGTAAGACTGATTGTTTATAACATTTTCTACAAAACCCATTTGTGGGCATTCTTCTTACTTTCAACACTCAGAACAAATCATTTTTTTAGCTGCATAAGTTATCAGATGTGGTCTCAGCCAAATAGTTGCAGTGTATTCATTATGTATGCCGTCGAGACCCATTCTGCAGTTGCTCTGCATGCCGCTGCTCATCATTTAGTCTTTTTGAAAAACATCCTGATTAATGTAAAGCCCCAAAAAAAAAGAGCAACCCTCAGTCCTGAGCTGTTCTCACACTTTTAAATGATATTTACAGCCTTTATTAAATTGACATTTTGTAACTGCATACAAAGCAGAATGAAAATGATCATTAAATAAAAAGCTGTTACTTATTTTACCATCATTAATATTGCAGAGAATGGTGCAATGATGCTGCATCACAGCAGGAAGTGTCTGAGCTGTAACCTGCTGGTCAGTCGGGGCTTTTCTGTGTAAAATCTGCTCTCTGCTTGTGTCAGCTGGTGATGGACTGACCATAAATGTCAGCTGGAGTTGGCTCCAGGTTTCTTGCAGGATGATGTGGGCAGAATTAACAGATGTAATGAGGGAAAAGGCTCCTGTACTGCAATGCCACAAAAATTATGGCTCTGATGGATAGTTCAAGCCACGATATTCAGAGTGTTAACCAAACAAAGGTTTAACTTTTCAACTTTTTTATACATTTCTTTTGTAAAGCATCAACAAAAAATAACTTTAAGAGCAAAAGTTCACAAACTTTTCAGATTCAACAAATCAAAAAAAAAAAATAACCTCAAAGAAGGAACGATCAAAGCACATTAGAGGAATTTAAATGGGGTTTGGTGAAAGCTTTTGAAAAAAGGTAATATCTTCCTTGTTGCAGATCGGTACTTGAATGACCTCAGTTTGGAAGAACTAAGGTTCATTTCTGACTGGATTTATGAGCTAATGGCTGTGGTAAGATCAGATCCATTTGATTATTAACTTTTTATAATAAGAACTGAGTCAGGGGGGGGGGGTATTCATGCAGGGTCTTTATTCAACTTTTGTTTTTTTTTATACATTTTAGGAGTTCCTGGCCTATACAACATTACTATGCGGCTTATTTGTGTTTGTTGCACCGATGGACTCATGAATCTAAACTTTAAAATGTTCTTGCAGCTCATGTAATATCTGCTTTTCATTTCATAAAGGACATGCCAAATGTATTTCCTATTTAGGAGATAAGAAAAGGACTCACAGGACTACCGTTCCACTATCAGAACGTCTACTTTTCCATGTCACTTCACTTAAAAAAAATGAGGTGATGAAAGGACAGACAGGTTTTGAGAGGTCCCCTTTGGGTCTAGATCAGATTGACTGGAACATTTCAATCATGTTGCCAGGCTCTCAGATTTCTGTAATCTAATGTCTTACTCTCACTCTGTAATGCTCTATTCTCTGGTGACGTTCTTACTGAGACAACTGGAAAAAATGAAAAAATAAGAGCCTGCAGATATTACTATTTGCCAGATAAATAAGGAAACATTTAGAAGCTGACTGTGCATGAGTCAGTAAATATTAACTAGGCTTAATGTGTGAAAATGGTTTTGTGCTAAAGCTTGAAAAATCTGTAAGAAAGAGAAGCACAGAGCTATATATAGAATTTAGTTTGTTTGTGTTCTGTGTGAAAATGTTTCTTAAAGACCCACCGAACCATTCTGTCCACCACACTATATTGATGCCACAAGTAAACAACCTTTACTCAGAATTCAATTTATTAGTTTCTGTGCATTTTGAAATAAAAATAAAAATTCCAGGGGCTGTTTGACCTGCATTTAGTCAAACTAACATTGTATAAAAACAAAATTAAACTGGATATATTTTCTGAGGAAAAAAAATACTGAATGAAAATTGAAAAGGAAAGTATGAAACACACAATAGCTTGACTGCAGATTGTTTAAAATGCTGCAGATGTTTTTTTTTTTTTTTAATTGTATTGACCCATTCAGACTAACTTGAAAAAGAAGAAACACAATTCAAACTGTATTAGCAGAGACTGTGCTGTAAGATTGGATAATTCTGCAGCTAAGTTATCTTTATCTTGTACCATCTGGGGTCAGAGACTATCACAGTCTGAATTCTTCCACCATTATAATAAATACAAATGAGGGTTGGGAGGGTTGCATATTCATGGGTTTAGGTTCAAGATGTCTCATTTCCACTGAGAGGACCAGTCCTTCTTGTAAAACAATGTCAGACCACACCATCAGCTCTCCACAGTGCACAGTGTCTCACCCTCCGTGGAGCTAGGACTTGAATATAACACTTTCCATGACAATATTTTCCAACCCCAGTTACGAACTGCAAATATGCAAACAGTCGGAACACACTCTGGACTCTGTGGCTCAAACATGTTTAAATGAAGCCTGCTGTGGGGGACAGGTGGTGCAGAGATGCAGAACGTGGTTTGGATGCTTCATTCTCATCTCAGAAATGATCACAAGCTGAAATTTTACACTTCTGTGACTTTCTTTAAATCAGAAAGCGTAATAGGCTTGATGAGATTCAGGTCTGTGGGCAGTGCAGAGACGTGCTGCTGGTTAGCACACTCAGTATGTGTGGCATCATAGCTGCACTGGTCCAGCTCTATTGAAATTACCCTCACTCTTCCATTTTACTGAGCTCAAGTGGAATGGCTTGACCTCAGCCCCCTTAATAAAATGAATGAGCAGATAGCTCACAGGTCTCTGCCATACACATGATGTATCTGTACCTCACAGAACGCCTGGCCTTGTTTTAATTTACTAACAATGAAGTGGTAAGATGATTAAAAACAGATTTTGGAATTTCACACTTTAAGTTGAGTCCAATTAAACCGGTGTCAAATTTGTTCAAAATATATTATATACAGTATAAAAGTAGCCTTTCTTGAAGGAATACATATCACACTCCGCATTGCAGGTCCACATTTTTAAACATAGTTTTGCATTCTGTTAGAGCTCAGAGTAAGTGTTAGGAATGACTCTCAGCTACTGCCACACTGGATTATAGCTCAATATATGTACAGAATGACAGACTTATTGCAAGTTCGTTGTTAGCTGCTGACAATTACTTATGGGAGCCATCTTGAATTAGGTTCATTCCAAATGTTGTCAGGAACCCTTCATGTGTAAATGACAACATGCAGTATTTCATTTTTTTTTAAATGGTGACAGAAATATCTGAAGACCATTCGTCATTTTGACAGATTGAAATTAACACCCCTGACCACTTGGAGGTGAGTTAGTGTAATAATTAAGCTGTTTTTTCACTTCATGCATGACTTTGTTGGCATTACTTGGAAAAATGTCACAGCAACTGAGTGTCTGAAGCTTCTTCAAAAAACCCAATGATGTTGATGGTGCTGAAACAACAGTGTGACAGAAAAGCACAAATTCTGCCTCCAGAACAACATGAAGAGCCATAAGTCAACTGTCTGAGGCAAAAGTCCAAAACCTCAAAACAACAGCCACTGTAGTGAACTCCTTTGAGAAATTTTATGACACAAGCAGGCGTGCAATTCAGGTCCAGGTGCACCAGGAGGAAGGTGTGAGACTCTGCGTTCAGGCCTCAGCAGGTGATCTGTTCATTTTTTCATTTTAATTGTTTAATTTAATTGTTTATATGTAGTTATTGGGGCCAAAGTCAGTGTTTTAGTTACTACAGAGAACGTTAGTTATCATTATAAAAGATGAGGATAAAGATAATGATGAGAGGACTTTTATTTTTTATTTCATTTTGTTTGAACCACACACTGAATAAAAAGATATATTTATTTTTTGACTACGGTTGAGAAGGAAAACTAGATTCTCGTGTTTTTGCAGCTGGAGGTGACATTCAGTTAAAAAGTTCAAGTGGCTCGACTTGTTTTTGGAGCCAGACTCGAGTGGCCATTCAGTTTTTGCCACTTCTGCATTGATTTTTCATCGTAAAAAAAAATGTTGACGTGGACTGTCTGAATTTTATTAGGCTGCTTCTTATAAACAGAAACCAAATCATTTTTATCAATCAGGTGATTTGAGTTATGAACAGACTTCAAATTTTTGCTTATTTCCAACAGAAACACCATTTGTTTTAATTAATGGTTTTTTTCTTTGAGAAGTAGTTCCTTGTTTTCCTGTTAATGAATTAACTTACATCCATAAATCAGATTAATTATGACAATGTTTTAGAAGCTCTGGAGTCTCACATGGCATCTTCATGATATAATTAGCAGCAGCCTGATAACAGTAGATGAGACACTTCAGGATGAAACAAAGATAAAGAGGTTTAATATGGAACAAGACAGCTCAGATTAAACACTCCCAAGTTTTTCTGATTATTAAATAAACACAGCCGGTTGAACTGATCTAAATTAAAAGAATTCCATTCATTGTCATGCTCAGCATGTTCACTGTCGTCCGTGATTTCCTTTTAGCCTCTTCTTTTAACTTGCGTTGCATCAAAATGACTTGGTTTTGAATGATTGGCTGTGTCTTCAGCGCATCGTTTGTAATGACACTCAGCTTGGATTAGGCAGAACATGATGTAACAGGTCAAATTAAATCCAGTCACTGCTGTGTTGGTCCTCAGGGACTGAAAAGGATCAGGAGACGTCCATCAGCATGAGACAACAACCCGAGGAAACCAAACAAAGCTGCTGAGAACATCACTTAGTTCAGAGAAGACCTTGAAGAACACATTGACCTTGCTTGTATCCTGATATGAATGTTTAGTATCATAGTTCACAAGATCAGATGGGTTTTATGAAGTTAATACCACGTTGACATTGGCCAATAATAGTGCATGGTGTTATTCTTTGACTTTGTGATGAAAAAATTATTTGACAGTCACCCATAACTTCACTCACACTCTACCCAGAACACCAATATTTATTTGAATTAGATTTTATTAGTAATCAGTATACAGCTTATATAATCTCAATATAGGTGGGTTACTTTAATTACCTAAGCAAAGCTGGAAAACATCCTTTAAACTGTCCATCCAGTTCTTCTTTTGAGCTAGATAACTTGAAAACTACAAACCTTCACCATTCAAACCGGCAGACATCAGTCCACCTCTTCCTTTTCTATTCATGGACCTGTTATGTCTGCAGAACTGTGTGTGTGTGTGTGTGTGTGTGTGTGTGTGTGTGTGTGTGGGTGTTTCCTACCTTCCTCAGTCAGCTGTGACTTGATTGGAGCCAGGTGGTGTTCATTACCTTCCACCAGGAGCAGCCATAAGAAGGAGCAGTGTCCCGGAGGCAGACGCCAAATGATTATCTCACCCAGATTGGTATCAGGTCAACTTTAGTAAGATTTCTAAACAAAGAGAACAGATGATTCAAAAATAATAATATCCTAATAATAATATTAATAACTGTTATAATAAATATAAAATATTCTATAATGTAAACTAGTGATTCTGATTGTGTTTAGGCCAGCAGAAAAGACTTTGCTGGCCCTGACGGCACACCACTGGAGTTTGATCTTCTCATTCAAACACCTTCAAACTACAGTTAGCAGTGGACTAATCACTTACCTTCCCCTTCTTCAGTGCCGCTCCAGTCCCAAGGACTTCCCTCTCACAGGATCGTTCCATTTTCTTTTTTGTTCCAATAAATCATTTAAACCTGCTCTTATGTCCACAGATGTTGTCTGCTTAAGTCTTGTGCTTGAGTCTTAAGTTTCGTCATGACAGGACCTACTTGTTAAAATGTATTGTTCATGTTGAAGCACACTTTCAAGGCTGTTTCTGCATTAACCAATTACATCAGGTTTTTAGCACCAAAGATATCTCTTGATTTCACACTTCATGATTACACCAAAAATATCCTAATAGAAGAACAGCTTTTAAACTGGCAACATTCAGATGTCTAGTCAAGGTTAAACTATTGACTGTTTTATGAAAGTAGTCACACTTCAAACATTTATTATGTGATTGTTTATCAGTTTATCATAGTTATTTATTGATTTTAGTGGAAAATGTTTGCAGGGGATGTCAAGGAATGTAGTTCAGTGATTTTAATAAATGGCAGACATTTAATGTCGGATTTAAATAGTTGACAGGAACATGTTTTGGAGAGACTGATGTTTGTTTTCAGCATCATTTTCTGCTGAGATTCATTCTTTAAAGATGTTTCTCAGTACAAATTAAGAGAAAATCTTGTCATTTGGAGATAACCAGAAGGAGATTCTTAGTTTTCACTCATTGATGTCTAATTTTGTGTTTTCATTTTCTAGCAGTCATCTTTGGTTGATGATGCTTTTATATCTTTAATCTCTCAGATGCTGGTAAAATTGTGCTTTAATTACATCGGGCAGCCTGACTGTCAGCTTTAATGAAACCTGCAAACTTTTGCATACATGGCAGGAACATTTTGTTCATCCTTTTCTTTTATAGAGCTACATTTATCAGAAAAGACATTAAGGATTGTTGCTTTGAAGAAAAATGCTTTTTCTAACATTACATCTGCTTCTGCTTTCAACTAGAAATGTAATGTTCACAAGCAGAGATTTGACAGAGTGCACTAAAGTCATAATGCAATGTGGGTAGTTCTTAGAAGAAGGTCACTCGCTGCTGAGTTGAAACTGACCACCAAAAATAGAAAATCTGAAAGGACAAAAGCAATCAGAGGTGAATGAAATCCTTGGACTGATGAACCGGGTAGTTCTGTCTCAAGTAATCACATGATTGACACAAACGTTCATCTTCAAACCAACAAAGCATCCTGATCAACATTTATCATCAATACTGACAAATATCGTTTACAATTTTTACACTTAAGTAAAATCAGGAACAACAGACAAAACATCCTTCTGACCACTGAGAAAGTGCTTTTGCACCTTTTTTTTATTAAAGCTTGCTGTAGATGGGTTTTTGAAATCCCTCAGTTTGGAGAAATAATGTTTAATTCTGACTGACTCGATTAACAAACTAAAAACTGGTCTAAGGGGGCCAATACCATATTAAAACCATAATTCAATAAGTACAGTTTTTTTATTTAATTCATTCATAAAACCCATACAATCTATATACAGTAAAATATAAAAAAATTAATTCATATAAAAAAATCAACATTTTATAGGGGTACATGGTTAAACCATTGTATTCCTCTTTACATTGTTAATTTCCAATTACACAGATAATTACATGCAATTGTAGGTGTTTTTTAAGAATAAATTACAGCAGTGGCAGATAGCTGTAGCACATCCGGTACAGCCTGATGCATTTTCAACAGAAATTTTATAATATTTTTACTAAAATACACATATACGGTAAAACTGACAGCATTGAGAGGATGTGTAATTTTTAAAGATTGCAGTAATTTACTTTGGTCTTGACCTCAATCAGTGTAGTCGTCTGCTCAGAAATAAAGTTTATTTCCTCAAACTGAGGCCATTCGAGGACCTATCTACAACCTGTAAGTTATTAATTGTTCATTACCTCTCCACAGAACCCCACTTCAAAAGATCTGAACTCTTCCTTGAAGCACTCACATCAAATGATGATCAAGTCAAAGTAAATCCTCTCTACGCCACTGATGTTTGAGTCATTCTGAGCCATTTTCCCCCCAAATGATGTGAAACCTGCAGACACAACGGGTCCCTGGCTGTTCGGACATGAGAGGAATCTCAGCACTAATGTGGTGAGAGTGTAATCCCTAGATATGTTCCTAATAGTGTGCTGGAAGACTGACTAATAGGCTAATAAGTGGCACTTAAGAGGATTATGTTTTGTTTCAACTAAATTGGATTATTAATCCTGGATTTTGCACTCTTTGACGTTGAGCTGGATCATGAGTGGAAGTTCATGTTTGTGATTGTTGCCTGCTGTCAAACAGTAACTGCACCACACTCCTGTGATAATTAAGGCATGGAGCTGAACATGTGGACAGATCATGGGTGCAGGAAAGGAACAGCTCGCTGTTACATAACAAGTAAAACAAAAAAACTTGTTTCTCACTAGATGTTAAATGTTAGATGTTCTCAAGTAGCAAGACAGAGTTACCAACTGTGTGACCGCTGTCCTGGAACAAGGTTGCTCACTAAGCATACACCTCCTCACCCCCTCAAAGCGACCAGCATCAACCCACAAAACTCAGAACAGCTGGCTGATGACCGATGCGGCTAGCCGTTTGACCGTGACGGCATCAAAAAGGATGAGGAGCGTCGCAACTAGCATCTGAAATACAGAAAACAACAAAGGAAAGAGATTTAGCAATGACAGGCAATTACTTTACAATTTATGTCTGTCAACTGTGGAGGTGAGAATCATGCCAGAAGCGGACTGTTGAGTTCTTCAAGAAGTTGCTCCAGACATGATGGGCAATGACCAACCAAGACGCCACCATCATCTTCCCAGACTGTTGGATGCCAACGACGAGTGGACGTTTATACAGAGAAATGAAAACTGAGTCTAGAAAAGTCCATTGCCACAGTTTAGTGCACAGATTTACAGGAACATTTATGTGCAGCAAATGTTGTGTTGAGATGCATTTTTACTACAAAATGGGATAAAAATCTAAACAGAGAAAGTCAACAGCTCTTCAACATGTTGCTAATGTAACCAGTAACATCATTAGCACTGACCAGCACATCATCACTATTTTTGTTTTTGTTTTATTTTTATTTTTGTTTTTGTAATTTTTAAGCTCTTTTTCCACATAGATGCCACAGTGTTTTTTTTTGTCAAATTAGGAATTATGTTGCAGCATATTGTCCATATTCTCTCCCATTGAAGGGAGGAAAAGATTTTGATAAAGATTTGAGTGGGAAATGATCCTGAAAATAAGAATCAGCCTTTCAAACTTCACTGAACCAAAACAGTGATTTTTTTTTAGCTAACAAACTGAGTTATACTTTCCCACTGTTTTTCTTACATGTTTTTGTTCAGATTGATACAACCCATGATTTTTGAAATGACAGGTAGGTGTAGATTTTTATTCAAGATATAGTGATTTTGAACTTTAACATTTACCATTATTGAAGAATGTAGATTTAAACTCCAACACTTAGCTTAAAAGCTTTGGTTAACTTAAAAGCTTTACAATTTAAAGTCAGATTGTCCAGCCTTCAGCACGTCACTCATTTCTTTAAGTGCTTTGTGAAATTACTGACTCATTGGCTGGCAGCTGAAATAATCTGACATGAATTTCATTTACAATGAGAACCTGCAGGAGAACTGCTGAAAAGGTGATGAAATGTTGCTTTTCAGGTGAATGTAAAAGTGCCACAGGCTGAATGTTCTCCAAACTCAGTGACCACAATCACAGCACAAACATTCCTGTATGATAATAAGCCAAATGGTCGACAGCTGGTGCTTTTAGAAGAAAACGACTGAAAGAGGAGAGCTAGGTGTCGGAAAAACGTTGTGATCTGAGCCAAGTCTGGGTGCAAAAATCTGTTTTTGAGCTTGAAATTATTCATTTATACTAAATTTAGACTTTAGAAACTCAGTGTAAAACTAAATATATTTTAAATGAAAGAATTTCTGATTTTTAATCATCAAATCACAATAATTTTACAATTGGAAACCCAAAAACACAATGTCTAATAAAATTATTCATCCTCTTGGACATTTTATCTTTTTATTGCTATTATAGATCCATCATAGAAATTGTTTTTTTTTGGAATAAAAAACAAAACAAAACAAAATCTCTACATTGATGGAGAGAAATCAAATATTTCCACAAATTAATGAAACTGTCCTATTTAATCACTTATTTAACATATCATATTTATATTTAATTGGCATTACTTTATTAGAATTTCATTTCATCAAAGAAGATTTATGTTTTTGTCAAGATACCACTTTATATTGACTGTGACCGATTTATTATAGTAATTCAACATCCAAGGGGGTGAAATATATATATTTATTTATTTGCAGAGTAGAGTCGCTGCTCCTTCACGTCAAGAGGAGCCAGTTGAGGTGGCTCGGGCATCTGTTAGGATGCCTCCTGGACGCCTCCCTGGTGAGGTGTTC
>JARVGW010000682.1:18064401-18078314 GCA_031762495.1 Anablepsoides rubrolineatus
TATGTCTCGGCACCTGTAAGGACGCAGAGGAAGGCTATTTGGCGCAACCTTGAAGGGCGCGCGCACTGCCCGGAGCAGGAACCCGCAGGCAGCGATGGAAAACGTTTCCAACGACGGGGACATGTGGACGCTCAACGAGTCCTGGAGGAACTCGAGCCTCTTGAACGGGACCGCCGGGGTCTGGAACCAGACGAACCCCCTGAAGCGGAACGAGGAGGTGGCGAAGGTGGAGGTGACGGTGCTGGCGCTGGTGCTGTTCCTGGCGCTGGCCGGGAACCTGTGCGTCCTGCTGGCTATCCACACCACCAAGCACAGCCAGTCCCGCATGTATTACTTCATGAAGCACCTGAGCATCGCCGACCTGGTCGTGGCCATCTTCCAAGTTCTCCCCCAACTCATCTGGGACATCACGTTCCGCTTCTACGGGCCGGACATCCTGTGCAGGTTGGTGAAGTACCTGCAGGTCGTCGGGATGTTCGCCTCCACCTACATGTTAGTCTTAATGTCCGTGGACAGATGCTTGGCCATTTGTCAGCCTCTGCGCTCCCTGCACAGAGGCAAAGATCGCTTTTATGTGGTCTTCTCCTGGATTCTGAGTCTGCTCTTCAGCGTCCCGCAGATGTTCATCTTTTCCCTCAGAGAGGTGGGCTCGGCCGGGTCAGGGGTTTACGACTGCTGGGGCGACTTTGTGAAACCCTGGGGCGCCAAAGCCTACATCACCTGGATCAGCCTCACCATCTACATCATTCCCGTGGCCATTCTGAGCATCTGCTACGGGCTGATCAGCTTCAAGATCTGGCAAAACTTCAAACTGAAAACCAGACGCGAGCAGTGCATCAGCCTGACGCCCAGAACGTGCAAGAGCAACACGCTGGCCCGCGTGAGCAGCGTCAAGCTCATCTCCAAGGCCAAGATCACCACGGTGAAGATGACATTTGTCATCGTCGTGGCTTACATCGTCTGCTGGACTCCCTTCTTCTCAGTCCAGATGTGGTCTGCGTGGGATCCAGCTGCGCCGCGTGAAGGTAGGAAGCTGAATATAAAAGGCGCGCCTGTGCGCAAAAGGCATGGTGTGCGCCACTTTACGCATTATGGAGTAATCTCAAACGCTGATGCAAAGGCTAATATTTTTTTTTTTTTTATCCAGACTCTGTCACCCATAGAAAAAAAAAACATCCGGTCACAACTGGCCAACAGCAAACTACATTTTAAGTTGGGAACAAATTATAACTCCTTGTTTGAGTTTTTAAGAAGGTTGGACATTTCAGTTTTTTGTATTTAACATAAAAATTTTCTTTCTATCCGCTCACAGAATCAAACAACTTTCTTCTGGCCCTCCACGCGCTGCAGAGACCCGCTGACGGCTAATCATTAATCAAATTAGTGTGCGCAGCCGCGCGTCAGGGAGCTCGGGTGGTGTGTGTGTGTGTGTGTTTGGGAGTGGGGGTGGGGGGCTGACATTTAACCACAATAAGCGACCAGCAGCCACCTTCTAGTCTCAGTGCAGCCACACCCTCCACATACTAGACTGCTGCTTTTTATGTATTCATTTATGTATTGTTTAAAAGTAAACACCATTCACAAACATCATGGAGCTATAACGAAAAGGAAAACTATTTTTCTCTATAATGAGGAGATTTATTGAATAATGTGTTGATAGGGAAACACGTTATTCATCCCTTAAGAATAAAGCTGGAAATGGAAACACGTGTTCAAGTCAACCCAGACCTTTAAAAAACATTAAATCAGACAAGATGTGGGGAGGCCCCTAGTTAGGGCAGAGTAAACACAACATTTTATTTTTGACCGAGATTTCCTCTCATCAGCTGTTTACGCGCGGCTGTCAGCCACTCGGTGATGCGTTACGCACAGAGGCATGTTGCTGAATGAAACAGTGATGGGCTGTGACGCACACCTCGCTGGGATCCTCACACTCACACCGCTCAGGGATGAGAAACAGTTTGAATAACAACAACAATAACAAAGCGCGTGAAGGTGATCAATGAATCCGCTTCCTGCTGCAGAGGCTGGGTCGGTTCTGGGAGGAGGCTGACGGCTGGGTGGGAATAATTGACACGTCTGTGTCAAGTATTAGTGTGTGTTTAAGTGTTAATTAGAGGCAGAATGTGTGGGCTTTAAGTTTTCAGAATGTCTTATAAAACATTACGAGGTTTTTACTTAGTTGTTTGTTCCATCGCTAAATAAAACATTGTTTTTATTCTAACATTCTATCATGGTTTTTGGGAAATTCTCTACAATCATATGTTTTCCCAACTGCCTGCAGCTGCATAATTACAATATATTAAAGTGCCATTGCTGTGCTCAATAGATGACAAAAATATAATAAACTAAAGCAATGCATTAAACATTTATTAAGCCAATCAGTCTCTTTATTTAAATAAAGCAGATCTAGATTGTGCTAATTCTGCCCCACTAAACCAGATTTATAACATAGTGATAATGTGACAGAGGCAGAAAACGTCACAGATAATAGGTTTACTCTTTTCAGCACCTGATTAGGTTTTATCAGAACAATTTCTGAAAATGTCAGAGGATGAAAGAAAATAATGCCTCCTTTTCTCGAAGGTTTGCTTGAGGTGCGTCAGTGGTGTGTTACAGCAGCCAAGCAAAATTTCATTATGTTGGACAAAAAAATAATAATAATAATAAATCCTGAAGGTTAAACCTTGAGTCACACAAAATCCCTGAAAAGGAAGAAGAAGAAAGAAAAAAAAGGTTAAGAAGAAAAGCATCTTCTGGCTGTGCCTGCTGCCCTTGGAAACTGACTCTCTCTTTCTATATCGATTTGCATTAAGGGTTTGAGTGACGGACACAATGCCCCACTGTTCAGTCCACAAGTCCTTTATTTCTTAAAGGTCACTTCTTGTGTTGCACATCTTCACAAGCAACTGTCAAAGTAAAAAAAAAAAATCAGGTTAGTGATATTGCTTGTTTACTTTCAGAGCAAACAAGAATGGGCGTTAAATGAATTGCTGAAGAGTCTTTCTGTCTGCTCAGCATCAGCTCTGACAGATGTACCACCGGGGGGTTGAGGGTGATTAGTCTGTCGTTTCATTCATCGTGTGATCTATCACTCCTGTGTGAAAGACACCATGAGTCAATTCAGCAAAGCTTTTTGTGATGATGCTTTTCCGCCCTTCCATTATTGAAACTTGCTGCAGGTTCTCTGATAATAAATTACTGATAACTGCCAGGGAAGCTGACTCGCACTCACGTTCCAGAGGTAAAAGCTCAAATGAAGCTGAGAAATAAGAGTGACTAAATGTCTTGATCCTCACAGTCCGATTCTTTTTCTCAAACATTCCCTTTCTGAGATCACTTTATGCTGCAGTTTTTATTAAAAATCTCAGATGCTGTAGGATTACCAGAAGCACAAGGTTATTGGGAAAAAAAAGATTAGCAACTGCTAAGAGGTTAGATACAGGATACAAACCAATTACATGATCCGAAAGTCATTTGCCAAATGTCAGGTGGTCGGCGGTGTTAACAGTGTAAATGTCATCCAGCATGCCACTTTAGGTTCTCCGGTGTCCCACATCACTGCAGAGCTCCACGAAAAATATTCCCACATCTCACATTTGCACAATGAAAATATAATGGCAACATTTATTGTGTTTTTAGCATTCAGCATTCACTTGTCGGCTCCAGAAACTGACAGGAAACTCTATGATGTATCAATTTTTCTGGAGATTTTTTTTGCCTCTTAATAACTGTGAACCTTGAGGCACAATTTCAGGGTTATTATTATTTTTTTATGCAAGCATACAGTCTGGGTTGATTGAAAGAAAGTAGAAAACAAGCAAAAAAAAAAAGAGCAACATGTGGTCAGAGGGCCAAAGGTGGTCTGTTGAAGATCTTCTGGTCCTCGAAGCTGTCAAATGAACCAAAACACGTTAGATGTATGTGTGTGAGATTGTCTGTTATGCAAAGTCAACTCTTTTGAGCAATGCATTATAATATCATCATCAAAATGATGAAGAAATAATTGAATCTCCTGCAGTCATGTGGGGCTGCCCAAACTCTTGTTGGTACAAAGTACCACCCATTTATACCTAGCTCTACATTTTGATCATCCTGATATCATGAGTGTTTCCAGAGATATGCCTTGATTTGTCTTCCTAATTAGGATAACCCATTAATATTTTATTTGAATCCTATTTTTAGATTTTTTTATTGAGGAATGTTTTACATCATTTTAAAAAAGTAACCTCAAACAGTATTTGGATATTAAGATTTACCAGCTGAAAAGACAACAAATCTTTTCAGCTGACAGGGAAAATGACCAAAATTTGCTCATAATTCATGTTTCAGATATCAAATTTAAACAACCCATAGATAAGGTTTAATATATTTTGACAAAATGCAGTTGATGCAAATGTTTAACCCAATGCACTAAAGCTGCCTATTTCTCCACACAACACTTTATCCTCAGTTCCACATGATTGATCACATTTGAGGTAAATGACAACAAAGTTATTACCTCCATCTTATCTGCTGCCAGCAGAGGGTGCAGTCTATGTTCTGGATTCACACTGTATATATTAATAGACCTGTCTTTTTTTATTGAGGAATATAAGCCAGCACGACCAAGTTTATTGGAGTTGCTTTTATTTTTGGAACCAGAGAATGCCTCCTACAAACTCGCCACACACACTCATTGTGTTACATGACATTTCTTTAAAAAGATAGTTATTAACTGAAAATGATGTGTTTTTAAAATAACAAGCGTCATGTCTGACATGTCAAGACAACATTGTTTCAATCAATAATCTAACTGTTTTCAAAAATAATAATTGAAAAGAAAAGTATTCAGAGTTTTTTTCAACATAAGTCAGACAAAATGTTTCACAAAGCAGCCATCCATCGATGAGTCAGAACACAAGTTAGCTACATGCTGTCATAAACAAATCCCATTAACTTCTCTCTGCCTGTGCATTTTTATCCTCCGTGTTTGGGATTATATGAGCAGATTGCACAATCCTTTGATTACTGTAAATAAGTCCAAATGTTGCCCAACCCTGGTTTCCGTTGTGTTTTCCTGCGAAACTAAACTCAGACACACTTTACTACAAGTTAACTGACAAGTTAACACTATGATCACTGAGTATGTTTATTGGTGTGTGCAGAATAACTGGGATACATGCAAGTGGTCTTATCTGAACTAAATGTGAGGAGGGTAAAAACACTGAATTGTTAATGAGTAAGAAAAATGAGTTTTAGGTTTCCTTTAGCTTTTTTTTTTTTTTTTTTACAGAATTAAAGGCTTATAGAATAAATTCCTAAACTCTTTTTTTTCTTTGTTAATGATATTCAAAAGGCTCATTGTAAGACCCGAGGAGAAGGATTAAAGATAACTAAGTTTTAATAAAATGGAGCATTTTGTTTAAAGGAGGGTTTCAATTTTCCTAAAGAGGACAATATCTAATATACAGAATAGTTGGAACTATTGGAGTTTTTGATGAAAAACTTTAAATAACCAACTTTTATTTAACAATTAAATTCTCTGACTTGTAATGTTTTAAACCTTTATTAGTCATTTATGTAGATGAGACAGGACAATATAAACAAAGATAAGATGAACTAATTTCAGCTAAGATAAACTAAGGTATATAAAACTAAGCCTAACTATATGATAAGCCTAACTAAGTTAAGATAAACTAAACTATAAGATAAAAGTCACAATCTATCCTCATTTTTTATTTTTGCTTGTGGAATGACTGGCAGTGATTTTTTTCTTTATTCACAGTTCATATCCAACTGGTCTAAAATGACTGAACCTTTTCACAAATGACAAAAAAAGAAATATAGGGATGAATGTATTCCACTTAATGGAAAGCCTGTTCTTTTTAATGTCAAGGGATAATTAATGGAAGCACATCATCATTAATCCCACCTTTGTTACCCTTTTTGTAACGTGTAAAAATATCAGCTTTTAAAAGAAGCTGGTCTGATAAGATAAAAGTGTGAGGGATTAAGGTTATAAGTAGGATAAATCTGTAGCTGTAAATTGAAATGACTGCAAATGAAACATTTCCTATAAAGCTGGTTTTAATCTGTTATTTTGTTATCTCACAGCTGTGTTCTCTGTGTCTCCTCCCACGTTCAGCCATGCCCTTCATCATCTCCATGCTGCTGGCGAGCCTCAACAGCTGCTGCAACCCCTGGATCTACATGTGCTTCGCGGGGCATCTCTTCCACGACCTGAGGCAGAACTTTCTGTGCTGCTCGGCCCGCTACCTCAAGTCGTCCCAGTGCCGCTGCGAGCGCGACTTCGACTCCAGCCACAAGAGCAACTCCTCCACCTTCGCCATCAAGAGCACCAGCAGTCAGAGGAGCATCACACAGACGTCCACCACATAAGCCCCCCCACCCCCACCCCAAAACACACACACGCTCCACCACCTTCTATAAAGCTGCCCACTCAGCCTCTCAGATACATGCCGTCGCCCATAAATGTTCCAGCAGTTCAATTTCTTCAAATACCCCTCGCTGCTAGGCTTGCTGTTAAAGCCCAGAATGGGGGGGACAAATGTTCAAGTGGTTTTATTTCAGCAAAGATTGAAAACTACACTGTGAAGGTAAAAATAAAAAAACAATCATTAATAAGGTAATCATGGACTGACACAAGTACCTAACTGACAAGAAAAAGTTGTATTGTTTAGTGTTTTTTTTATGCAAATATACATTTTGTCTTGGTCGTGCATAAAACAAGATAAATGAGAAGATTCTATTGCACTGTTTTTATCTTTGTTCACAGCAAACCCAACAGATCCACTGGTCTCTCGTTATGATGAATTTGTACTGTCATGAACACAGTATTGGCTTTGTTACATATTTGCACACGTGTAAACTGTTACTTCAGCTTGTGTTAGACGTGAAATGTCATGCCTGTCACTAAAGATTTGACAAATTGTTTAAAAAAAAACAAATAAAAACTGTAAGCAACAGCAGATGCTGGTCTTCTTCTTTCTCTCTGTTTTTGTCTCCTGAGCAGGATGATGTTTACAGAAATTTTGGGGTTTTATTTCAATTTGAAACATTCTGTTCAGCCTTTCAAAACGCCTGCAGCACCATCTGTAAGGGTATTGTTTCAGCATGTGTGTGGCAACATTTACGTGATAATAAATGTAAAACTGTCCATAAGCAGGATTGTTTAATCAGGCGTCACGTGCCAAATACTGCAGTGTATTGATTGTTCCTGGAAAAATAAAAAAGAAACTATAGATGTCTTCCAGTAGAGTAATTCTACCTTTGTGGTGTTCAGACTGTGATTTCAGTTCCGTTTTACATTTTAATTTCCCTTTTTCAGCTTTAAGGCCTCTTTCTGTTCAGTTTTTTAGCTCACCCTGAAGTTTTGTCCTTCTGCAGCACAGAATACTGAACTTACAGTCAGCAAATTCAAGCAGGTCAGTAATTGCAGCATTTGCACAACCTTTTATTATTTATTTTATAATTATTTATACAAGGCACCTAAATATTTGGAGACTCCTTGAAATGTGATCTTTTTTTATATATATAAGGGTTCAAATCAGCAGGATTTTTTGGGGGAAGATTTTTCCAGAGTCTGGCAGATTTTCAGTGGAGCTGAGAGGTAATTATCTCCTGGAATTTTGTATCTTTTAATATCATGGCTCAATGCGTCCTCAAGATTTTTTTTTCAAAGGGTGCGAGGCTTGTTTTGATGTTTGTGTGAATACTTTGGTGAGGATGCGAGATGTTTTTTTTTTTCTGATTGCTCTTGCATGAAGGTCACATTGTGCAGAAACACAACACCGTCACACCTTCTTTTACACACAAACAGAAGCTTTTCCAAAGCATTTCTATAAGTTAAAACATCTGAAATTAAATGATTTCAATGATTAATGAGTTTTTGTTCAGTCACACAAGCTTCCACTCAGATAATGCTTTATAATAATCAAGTTTGTTCTTTTTTTTTTAACATTTTCATTTATTTACAGTATATTTTAATGAACTCTGACCACAGATGATGTTACTGAACGACACAGTTTTAATTGAATGCACAGCATGTTAACAAAGTGTCTTTTTCTAAGCAGCAGCTAAACTCAGTGTGTATTTTCCAACGCTTGTGAAGAAATAAAAGACTAGAAAGCAGCCAGAACAGAACACGACAAAGTTACAAAAAAAAAAAAAAAAAAGGTTGCTGATGGCACTGAACCATCAATGATGAGCCTGAGACACATGACAGCATCCTGTAGGTCACAGCTCACTGGTCAGTGCAGCTTAGCCCTTTCAAAATAAGACTGACTTTTATTTGAAATGATATCCAAAGGTTCTGGAAAGCCTTCAGCTGAAAACTCATGACGACCAAATACTGTCTTTGTTTAACCCCTCAGGCTATTACACAATAATTCGTTTTTTTAATAGTTGTTCAAATAACACTTCAAATGTGTAAATGAAGTACTGGTAAACTACATTATCTTTGCAATTAAAACATGAGCCAAAATTTTAAAACAAAATAAGTTTCAATTTAAACACATTGCATTTTTGTGAAAAGGTGACAGTCAGTGTTCTTCTAGAAATCTATTTGGAGATTAGAAATTAAAATAAAGAACATAAAGAAACATCACAATAAATGACAAAGAAGCTTTTTCCAGGCCTTTTTCATTCTTTCATATTGTTAAACATTGTTGTGAGCAAAGTGAAGGTAATTAACATCTGAAATAAAACCAAAGCTTCAAAACAAACTTGTGTAAAGCATAAACATCATCCACCACTGTGGAAAAGTTGTTGTTTCTTGTGAACAAGCAGCTTTTATTGTGAAACAAGTAAAATGTGGACACCCAGAGTTCTCTCATAATGACCATCTGCTGTCTTCTTCCTCGAGGAGGAAGACCTAGAAGTGCCAGAGGCGTCACCGTGTACCACCTGCTGCAGCTGCCACTGCGCCTCTGGTGGCAAGATGCACAGTGGGCTTTTCAGATCTCTGAGTATGAGTCAGGAGGGTGGGGAGGGACACGGCGCGTTACAATGGGAGGAGGATGAGTCAGTTAGAAAAGCAAATATGCCAGGACTTATTTTGAGTTGTATAAAAAGACACCACACCTCGTCTGATCACACTTTAACACCGTGCTGTGGGGAGTTCCTAGGCCTCCTTGCGCAGTGCCACACGCACGCTGCTGAAAATCTTGCCCAGAGCTTCAAAGAAGGGATCGCAGAAGGTCTGAATGCAGAGGGAGTAGATGCGGCTGATGCACTGCGACTCTATCAGGCAGCTCTTGATGCAGGGAACCACAGCCCAGATGTGACAGAACGAGATGCAGGCGAACAGGAAGCCCCAGAGCAGAGCCACGGGGATGCCAAAGACAGCAGACAGAATGCGATAGCACCAATACTTGGACACGGTGAAGGTGGTGTAACTGAGCTTCCACACCCCATCCAGGCTGTGCGTCCCATCTGGCTCTGCAATGACATCCTCAAACTCCACCTAAGTTTAAAGAAGCACTTGTTAGTACAGATCACTGAGAGCGTGCAGCTTTTAAGTCTCTCTAGTATGCACATCTGAAGCACAAAGTTTAGGCTTTGAAAGGCTGCAAAGTGTCACAGTTAAATTTATGCAGGGAAATGTATTATTCCGTGCACTCCATGTACAGTCAAAGTGGTGAAATGGTGTTTAATGCTGCATCCAGATCAGTCAAAAAAGCTCCATTTCCAGCACCTTTTTCAGAAATCAACCCTAGCCTCATGTAAAATTCATGAGCGCAGCTCTACAATGGTTCAATCTGCTCTTTCAGTTTCATTATGTGCCACCTGATCCTTCTGGAAAATATAGGCCATTGCTTTCATAGTTGAGAATCAACTAATTGTTGTCAGTAATTGTTCAGAATGCAGACACATTACACATCTGAAATCTGTTCTCAGCATACAGATACTGGACCTGCTCAGTGTGGGAAGAAACAAATAAATGTCTTCTTCTGAGAGCATTGATGGAAGTTACAACAGTATTATTCTTTTAGGTTTGCTGAAGTAAATCTAAAGTTGTTTGCTTCAACTAACAAACACATGAATATATGGATGGAAAATCAGACTTCTTGATGGTTTAGATCCTTTGAAGTAGGTTCTGTAGAAAGGTCGTGTACAGAAAGTATCTTACCTGTCATGGATAGATTTTATAACAACCTCAATTTGGAGGGGAAAAAAAAGTTTAGTTCTTTTTTGTAAAAAAAATGTCTTGATATTCCTGCTACCGTTAGCTCGCAAATAATAAAATTCCACTTAAATGACCACGAACTTGGATTTGGCATCAATAGTCTCACTGTTTAATCCGTTTCTTCAAACTGAGGTTGTTATATATTTATTAACAGGGCAGCATATTGGATCAGTGGTTAGCACTGTTGCCTCACAGCAAGAAAATTGTGAGTTTAAGCCCCAGGTTGGACCTGGGGTATTCCTGTGTGGAGTTAACATGTTCTCCTTGTGTTTGTGTGGGTTTCCTCCCACAGACCAAAAACATGCATGTTTAAGCTGCCTACAAACAAAATCAGAAAACTAAAAAACATTTCATTTATAATCTACAGCACTATATAAACAGTAATCTATAAAAAGCTGTAGTACAGTGTGTATCATCTTTGACCCACCCCCCTCATTCCCAAAATAAACTCTGTGCTCTGCTTTAGCAACTGGAATAGCTCCTGGTCTATTTAAAGATTTGTCAGCCAGTACAATACCATCTTTTCATGTCCTTTTGCACAGCAACATGTGCATTTTGTTTCACATATTTACACATGCAATAATGCTGTTTACATTCCTGAACTTTTTCCCATTTAAAAAAGTTTCATGTCTTTCCTGCACAAACCTTCACCACGTCCTCATTGATCTGCTTGGGGTCTCGGTTAATTAGATCGATCTCTTTTGTGTGGCTGTCCTTCACGATTTTCTCCTCATTGGCATTGTACTGGTACTGATCCGCCATGGCTGAGGTCGCAGGTCCCGCTCCAGTCGAACGCAGAGAGGATACGCCTTTGTGGACACTGCAGGCAGCAGCCTCGGTTCACACACACACACACGCACACACACACACACACACACACACACACACACACACACACACACACACACACACACACACACACACACACACACCAAGACTGCAACGCCCCTGCTGACGTGCCAAGGGACAGCTGCTCCGGACATCCTGGTAAAAATGGAGGCCTTACCCCCCCCCCCCCCCAACCCCCCATACACACCCTCAAAGAAGAGTGCACTCACAAACATGCACACAATGTAATGGCCACAGACAGAAAACGAATGCCTTAAAGCAGAACCCAGAGCTGTGTCACATTTCACATGGAGTTGTTGAGCTGAGTGGGGCAGGGTTTGCACGCTGGCTCGAACTTCCACACAAACACACTCTCATCTCAGCCTGCCGTTTGGACCAAAGATAGGTGTTTATAAGAGCGCTACATCCCAGCTGAGACTCACAAACACACCAAAACAATCACAATCCATGTTTTACTTTGTTGCTAGGATGAGGGATACAATCCTGCCATACTGAATGGTAATTTTCTGCTGACGCTTCCTTTAAAGGACTTGTTTGGATGTGATAAAATGTCTCAGGTGTCTCAATTTTTCACACTTCTTAGAGAGACTGATAACTTGAGCAGTGCCCTTGGCCTCTTTGCATAATTCTGATTTTAGCGAAGGTGGAAAGAGTCCTCCAAAATAAAACTCACACAGCCTTATTTAAGCATTGCAGTTGTTGCTATCAATCACTGCTTTCCATATCAACGTGCTGCATAAACAAACGCGGTCCTGGGAGAGCTGCCGGCTAAAGAGGGCCAAAGAGAAGGTGGTGCAGGAATACTCCCCATGAAAGGAGGTACAATCACGACTCTGCCTGATAGGATTTGCCTCAATCAGTTTGGTGTAAGAGAAGTACAGGAAGCGTGGATTGGCATTCCTTGTCCTGATTCCCTGATGGTAGCTGAGACAGGATTGAGGAGGGAGTGGTGAAACGAGATCAGAAGCGTGTGATTGGGTGCCAGGCCAATTAGATGTCTATTCTCGGCGTGGCAGTAGAGAGAGAAGAAGCCGGTTAGGTGTGGAGGCAGACGGACAGAAATAGCTCCAGGGCATACCTCCTTTTTTTCACGGGTATCTATACAGTCAGTTGAGACGGTGGTGACTCTTATCATCCATTAAATGTAGGCAGAGACACATGGGGCTCTCAGACCCGTGTTCCGAGTCAAATGGAGTGGAATGGATAGAGGTGATGTCACTGGCTCTGTTTATTCGGTGCTCTTGTTTCCACATAGCAATGTTGGGTGTGTCACTTCGTAACTTATGTATCAGTTCACATATAATTCCTCAAAAAAGCCCATTTTTATCAATAGATATTGTCAGTTTTTACAAGTCAGGGCAGCTATAAGTCTGTTATTTTTTTTCTTCATATTTTAATTAAAAAAAAACCTGAATACCTAACGCTGTCTTTCACTTTTTCTCATTCTTATAAAATAAATTATTCCCATAATAACTTTCAAACCAGGTATAAAAAGGTACATGAGATGTTTAATGTATTGGATTTTATTTTAACTACCCATTTGAATACACATAAAAGAGTTGGAACAAAGGCATTTTAGAGTTGGTGATGAGGTTTATAAATGATTCAATCATGACTGGGTACAAAAATAACTTTCTTGTAGACTTGAGCAAAAACATGCAGAGGATCTCCCTCGTTTAATAAAAGTGTTGGAGATTACTGAAGAAAAACGATCAGGATTTGCATATTTCTCTCTTTATGATACATAATGTATGTGGTTCAGGAAGTTAGGAGTTTACAAGCTCGCAATTCTGACACAGACACTTATTATTCATCAACCTTAAAGATAACAATAAATCAATAACTGGTTTAATATTTGATCCTTACAAGAAATCATTTTTTTTTCTCCCCAGACATTTATTTATTTTTAATAAAAGACTGCAAAACTACATGTTGCTGCAACAAGAGGAAAAGTTTTAAAATTCTCAAAATAATCCCAAAGAGAGATAAGTTATTTCTAAGTGGTCCCCAATCACCAATTCTCCATCAAGACATTTTTAGACTTGTTTTTCTTCTTTTTTTTATTAAGGAATATTTTCAGAGATTTCTCTAGTGTTATTGAAACACACTGCACTTTATTGTGACCTTTATTAAAGGTTAGGTTGCAATATAATTTACTCATATAAAGAACTTATAAAGAAAGTCATTCTAACAGGCAGACCGAAGCATTCTATAAAAAGCTTATTCTGAACAGATATATATTCATTATACCATATATTCTTGTGAGACAAAATGAATTGCAAATAGGGCAAAGAAAATTTTTTGGTTGTTTACAGAACAATTCGGTATGGAATAAATTACCCTTACTAAAACATGTTACTAAAACATCAGGGAAATAAATACTTTTAAGCTAGAAGAGCACTTAAATCTCTGCTTTTAACCCAGGTTTATATGGATTTTGTAAAAAGAGCTGTTTGATTATTGATTGTGCATACCATGCCTATGTTAATCAGAATCAGAATCAGAAACCCTTTATTACCATTGTCAGTAAACAAGTTACAGACTAGGAATTTTCTCTGGTGTAATAGCATTGCAAGGAGTAAGAGAACTAAAGCTAAGTGGTTGAAATGAGGAAGGAAAACAAGTCAGAATACAAGACAAAGAATGAGAACAAAAGCATCGATGGGCCAGAGCCGATTAAACATTGTTCATTAGTCTAATGGGTGACGGAAAAAAACTGTTCTTGTGGCGGGAGGTTCTGGTCCGAATGGACTGTAGTCTTTTGCCTGAGGGGAGGGGATGAAACAGGTTGTGACCGTGGTGAGAAGGGTCAGCTGTGATTCTGCCTGCATGACCTAGAGTTCTGGAGGAGTACAGCTCCTCTACAGGTCGGAGG
>JARVGW010000682.1:18089729-18109643 GCA_031762495.1 Anablepsoides rubrolineatus
ACTTATTTGGCAAATGTGTTTCCATCTCTCATTGTGCGCATTAACTTTTTTTTGAAAAACCCAAAAACCACCTCCACCAACCTCCCAAAACACACCCACTGGAACCGGACTGGAACATCAATGGAAAAGCAACCAAACTGACCCGTTCTGACACCGACCGTACCGACACTACACTAAGTGACACTAGTGGAAAAGGGGCATATATGACACTGTATAGGCATGGAGGAGATATTTGGAATTTACTTCTATTATTAGGAGTACTTTAAGTCTTAAACATGGTACTTGAACCACAACCTGTACCTCATAATGCACATTGGTTCTTATTCTGCTACTTTCTACATTATTATTATTGTTAATATTTTAAATGTATATTTAGCTGCAAAGACATGCTGCCAGTCATCCGTGAATAATTCAGATACATTCTTATAAAGTAACCATTACCATTACTCATTAGCATATGGACTAAACAAGATTAAGCAAAAGCATCCTTCTTCATGACCAGTGTCACAATAAAAACAACAAGTGCTCCAGATAAGAAACTTAACTGATTTTTCTTAATAGTAAAGTAACTGCTCCAGTTTTGCAATGAAATAACATTATGTCAAACCAAAGTCCCAACTACCAAAAAGACACATAAAAATCTGTGAAGTTCAACAATCCAACTGTGCAAAAATCAATCCTTCTAAAACAGAGATCATCAATTCCAGTCCTTGAGGTCCGCAGCCCTGCACGTTTTACTTGTTTCTCTGCTCCAACACACCTGCTTTTAATGAAAAGAATATTATCAGGCTTCTGCAGAACTTGGAAGAGGTAATTCACTGACTGAATCAGGTGTGTTAGAGAAGGGAAAAAAGTAAAACATGCAGGGCTGCGGACCTCGAGGACTGTAATTGATGATCCCTGTACTAAAACATGTAAACACAACAGATACCAAAAGCACTACAGTGAGAAGTCAACAGCTTTTTCAAAACTGAAGTATAGTTTACAGCTTAAAGTGTGCTAAAACAGCAGTACATTCTGTCACACATGCATGGTAGAAGTATAAGGCACAGAAAAGAAGGAGGCATCGTGTACAACGCAGTGAGACGTCTAAAATGAGAATCTGCACTCTTAATGCACATGCTTCTACTTTGGCTGGAGTCAACAGTGCATGTTCAGCTCCAGCAAGTAGCGAAGGCGACACTGGCTCTCTTTGTAGATGAGATATTCACTGTTGCTGAAGTAGCTGTCAGAGTACTGAGGCTGTTTAATGGCTTTTCCCTGAGGAACAGTAACGTTCTTTCCCTCCAGAGTGACGACAATGTCCTTAGATGGATCTGAAAAGACCAAAGTTAAAAAGACAATATAAAACAGAATGAACAATGTTATGCTTACTTTAGAAAACAAACAGAACAAGCACTGTACCTGGTTCCACTTGGCCTCGTGCCACCACACTGTCATGACCTGCCGGAGCCTTCTTTAAGGTATGATCATCTTTGGTAATTGTACACTCTTTGCCCAGAGCTACCTCACTGAGAAACATCACTCCAGTGTTGTTCGAGGGCCGAACTACAAATACACAACAAAGTATGATTCAAATGTAATATTATGATTTCCATAGAAAATTTGAATCATCTTTTAAAGCCCCGTCACTGCAGCCTCACCGTAACACGCAGACTTGCAGTTTTCAGATGCAAAGTAGATCCCAGAACCAACACGGCCTCCGGAATGAGGCATTATCCTTAAGCCGCTCTTCAGGATAGCCGCCACCACCGCTATGTTTGTCCCGTGCCACAGCAGACGGCGATTCTCCAACTCGTCATTCTCGCTGAAGTGCCGTCCCTGCAGAGTGCACAGCGTTAGCTCCTGGTTCTTTGGTTTTCTACACTGAGCCAAACTGGATCAAGAGCCTACCTCGGTTTCACGATCAACTTCCCAGACGTTGATGATTTCTGGTTTAGAATAACCTCCTGACGTTGCATTCAGGTACTTTTTTATGATCTTCAAATACAAAACAACAAGCAAATGAACAAAACAAGAAATACTAATGTGTATATTTTACCCATGAAAGGTCTGAGCTCTTTTATAAAGATTCTTTGTATAAACATCTTCTTTAACACTTATGACATTACCTTAAACATTTCAGTTTTGGGGTCCAGCAGGGTGAGGCTGCATTTCAGAGATGTGTAGTCTTGGTCAAGAGGATGAGGAACCGTCTCTACCATCTCTTCCTGAGCCTTCTCAGTTTCTGATTTCAGTGTCTGGGCGAGCTCAATGTCTGCCAACACCTAAACAGAGCACAAAAAAAGGCTTTAAAACTGGCAGAACTTCAAAAACAGACTTTCAAACGTATAAACAAACTTCACCATAAGCATCTCTTTTTTCTTCTCAATAACATCTGTGTTGTCGATTACTGGAGGTCTGTTTCTGCCAAAGTTGTGAGGGATCGTGGTGAAGAACTTAGATGAAAGCTCTTCCAGGCGTCCTCTTCTGCTATTTTGATTCATAGCCGCTTCAATCTCCTCCAAAACCTCAAAACCCTTTGCAATCTGCACCTTGCTGAGTTTACCCAAAGGCATCTTTTTGATGTCTGCAAAATGAAAAACACACACAAGGAAGCACACCTCATCAAGATGGTTTAATTCTCTGCAAGAAGTCAGCAAGTAGGCATCTCTGCAGTGTATAGGTGGAGGTCAATTGTCTTCCTGCTTCCCAACAATCTTTGCGCTATTTTAAGACTAATTAAATCTAGAAAGTGACTCAACAGGTCTTTCAAACATTCAGCCCACAGCAGTTTTTAAATGATTGGTTCACTGAGACACACCCACCGAGGTTCATACATTCCATCGCCTCCTTGAACATGTCATTGCTGAAAATGAGAGTGATAAGTTTCTGCGTGGCTTCATCAAGGGTGCAAGGTTGGATGTTTTTTGAGACTTTGACGGCTTTTCCATCAACAGTGTCCACCTGCGATGCCGAGGAGTACATCAAGAGTTAATATCAAAGGGTTGGTCTTGTGTCCAACTGATGCTCTGTTACGTTACCTTGACCTCAGCGTCCTGCTCTCCGTCCACCTCTATCAGTGTGTACTTCCCAGAGTGACAGACAAAGTTCATCCGGTCACTCCAGTTGTTCTTTGTCTTGTCCTTAAACTTTTTCTCAAAGTCTTTGACAGCCATCTCCAGCTTACTGAAGTCATTCAGTTTATTCTGTCCTGCTTCCCCCTGGATTAATGACAGACATGAATGTTCAAAAACACAGCTGTATGAGCTGGTAAAAAAACTGTAATGTTTTAATTGGTTATATATATGAAAGTTAACATATTTAACTTTTATTCTTATTTATCTAAACTCATATGCCTGCTTCTAATTTATGAATGGACATGCAACAACAGAGAAGATAAATGAAGTATGGCATCATCACAGTATTTATTAAACTTACCACTCTGCCCCATCGGTTCCATGAGTAGTATTTGTTGTTTGCTTTAATAATTTGGATAACATAAAACTTATTGTTGTTGTGTCCTATGTTTGTCTGGTTGAGCATGCAATCGTAATCCTCATAAACCTGTAGGAGATGAAACAAAATTGTAAATAAGAACTGTATTTAGTTTCTTGTTTATTCCAGTGTTATTCAGTGATCTACCTCTCCTGAAGAGGACAGTGGACAGTGTTCATCCACCTTCTTTCTGCCTTTCAGCTGTGGCCCTGCAGCCAGGAGGGCCTCCTTTGCTGAGGTGAAGGCATCCTTGGGCTGTGCCTCGGGCTCCTCCTTCACCTTCACCTTCTTCCCACCTGCTTTAGCAGCAGAAGCAGCTCTTCTCTTTGGAGCCATGACTGACCTGTACTGCACAGAAACCTGCCATCATGTTCATTCAGTGGGCATGATGATGCCCAGACAAGTTCAGACATGCCTCATGTCTGTGGCTCAGGATGATGACCATATGGTAAATAAATGGCATGCATCTTATATATTTACATTTTGGCCACATAGTTAGAAACTCGTCATTGAATTAGGTGATAATTAGAATACTAAAACAGTAGTTTTAAAGGAGGGTTTTTGTGGAGGACGGACAACTACGGAGCTTTCTAATCATATCTGAAAACGAGCTGAATCAATTGGGAACTTACCTTTAAGCAACAATCGATGTTAGCAAAACACCAGCAGCAGGAGAGTCTTCCCTGCGGAACCTGAACACTTCCTACAGGCTGGGCCAAAGGTTACTGCTGAGTTTATTATGAGGTGGGGCTTTACTGTACTCTTTTCTTCTGCTGGAGTCCAGAGGACGAAGCTGACAGCTGCTGGACCGCGGCTGCCATCTAGCGGACCCAGTCGGAAACGCTTGTTTGGAACATCAGGTTCAAAGCATGATCAGCTGATTTCACAAAGTTACAGATCATTAAAAAAGTAATTAATTAACTACAGTTCTTTGAAAGAGTAACCACTATCTAAAACATGATAATTTTACAACAATTTTTTTTTTAAATGACAAAGTTAGAAGTTTTTAGTTAGAATAATTTACTGCAAAGAAAACATGAAATCAATTTATTAAAATTCAGTAAAAACAAGTGGCGTACCCCAATGTTTGCCATTCTGAAGAAAGGATAATAATAATAATTTAGTCATGATTATGGGACATAATTTCAAACTTAATACTTGTGTATTATAATAACAAAATATCTTAGCACCTCAACCATTAGTGTCTCTCAATTACCCCAATCTCACAATTATGACTAAACATCTTACATTTATGACTAATGTTCTCTCATATCAAAAAATTTATAATTATGACAAAACATTTCCTTCATATAGGAGAGCTTCATCTTATAATTTGTAGATGGTAAATCATAAAGTCATAAAGAGATGCAAAGTTTTATTAAGGAAATGCAAAGTCAATTTTGTAATAATATCACTTGACCATGAGATGATACATTTTATTTTGAGATAGTATGTCTTAATTCTTAGAGGCCAGGTCATATTTATCAAATGATAAGTCATTAATTTGAGAATGTGTCACATTTATTGGGCATAGTTTTATTGTTAGTTCACAATGTAAGATAAATTGTAAAACTTGCACCTTTATAGTGAGAAACAGGTTTCATATTTCAGTTTTATATATTCTGAAACATATAAAACATAAGTTTCATGGCAGGACTCTGTCTGTGTTCATCTCACTGTGCTTCTCCCATTTATTAGAATAAATAAAAACTCATGAACAGCCCAACTTTCTAAATCATGATTGCAATGTTACCACAAGATGGCAGTATGTAACCACAGGCTCTGTTGTTCATTGCATCAGTCTCAGCTGTTCAGTCCCCCAGACTGCTGTGTGCTTTTCTTGGATGGCTTTGTTGGATTTTCTGCCATATTGCCAGGTGATATTTGTCCTGGTTATTTCCAATTTAGGTCTGTTTGCTCTCAGCAAGATGTAGGTTTAAGCTCTCAATTAATGGTCCGTACAGAACTCAGAACCCAACTGGGTCAAAATACAATTAGCAAGTTTATCCTACTTTTGAAATAGTTTAAAGACTAATGGTTTGATCCTCGTCTCCTTCTGACCTGAGGTATTCTTTTGATAATACACTGAATCGATACCTGATCTAGCTGGTCTGGTGCTTTAACTAGTGTGGAGCTGGAGAACAAGTTCTTTGTCCAAGTAAGATGTATAAAAATCATTGATTTAGCATAATGTAAATATTTACCAGTTTTCTGCAGGAGACCTGGGTGGAATTACACAAATAAACCTGATTTGTTCATTCTATTAAAACATTTTTGTGTTTCAATAATCTTGTAATCGGTCTCCTAACATGCAAAGAAACCACTCAGAAACCAAATTATTTCCATACTTATAAAAAACACATTTTATTTACATAAATTACAAGAAAGCACAAACTGGTTCACCAAGAATCTACAATAAAAACGTCTTGTATATTATATTACACTGAACAGATTTACCATAATTTACTCAATTGTTGTAAGTAGAATCTCCAAAAAAAACAAGGGCTATATTCGACTTTATCGGCATCTCGTTTAAAAATGCTACGAGTCAAAGACCAAAATAACGTAATCGGGACATTGTACTCACAGCACTCTGAGAACAACAAAGTCACGATGATCATCTGGGTGACCACCTTCTTATCTGAGACACCTGATTAAGGACTAGTGATAATATTACTCTGTTTACAAGGTTTCAGCTGATCCTTCACAAGGAGGATGTTGTGGAGTCCACCACCTCTCGCCCGTTACAAACTGTTGGAACGACGTTGGAGGCTGACGCTGCAAAACATTCAACAAACAGCAACAACTTTAAACCTTTTCTCATTGACCACAACTGTGCTATTGTATATAATATGTTAAAAATGAACCTTCATGTTCACTTTTCTATGATATAAAAGAACCGAAAGTCAAAACCAAAGTGGATTTCTGCTACCTTAAAACAACTCAAATATTAAATGCTGGGTTTTTTTTTTTTTTGTTTGTTTTTTTGTAGGTGAGAACTTCTGGTGCAGCACTGTCATATCATAATATCATAATATGTGTCAAAGTTAAGACCCGAGGGCCAAATGTGGTCTTCCGCTGCATTTTCTGTGGCCCACAAGAGCTTCAAGAAATTATTAATGTCTTAAAAGAAGTGGATGTTCCTCTAAAGCCAGCATTGACCATAAACTACCCTAACCCTCCCATAATGAATGTATTTTACCAACAAAATAATGGCATCCCACTGGAGGTGCACAGGGTTTTAAAAGTAGCCTGCTGAATTATCTGTAAATTCTTCATTTTTCTTTATTTTCACAGACTTTTGCTGCAGCCCAGTTGTACTGGGAAGTGGAAATTTCCCACTAACATTTAAGAAGTTTCAACTGGATTGGCCCCCTCCAGTGGGGATTCTGTTTTGGAAAATGGCAGAGCAGAGTTTTGGAAAGCAGCTACACACGACAACTGAACAGTGAGTAAAACTCTCTTACTTGTAATTTTAATAATATTTCTGTATTATTTATTTCACATTTTGCACACATGTTTATAAAAGGACATGTTAAAAGGTAGTTTCTATGCACAAAATACCACATAGAGCTCAGTTATTGAGACAAGAAAAGTAACATTTCATGTTTTAGTCAAAGTTAAACAGGAAAAGTTGAAATTTATAACAATTGGTCATTTAAGGGCCACTATAATGCTCTTGTGACCCTCGGTGAAAATAAGCTTGACACTCATGTCTTAATATGTCAGTTTTTCTGCCTTAATAATTACCTAACAGGAAAGTTTATAAAATAGTGTTAAACAGTTAAAACATTTTGAGATTAGAGTTGTTTTAAGACATTAGCAACATGTGGTTGGACTTTCTGTTAGCTCATTAATCTGGTCAGACTTAAACTCTTTAGACTGAGAGAAAAAGATTAATATTACTAAAACTAAAGCTTGTTGGTAACTAGCATCTTTCTGTGTATCAGGTGGTACCTTGAGAAAAACTGGAGGCTGGGCCAGTGTTGACGCTGAAGCGGGTGGTGGCCACTCTGAGGGTGCAGACATTCTTCTGTGGCTGGAACAGAATGATGTGGATCTTTGGAGCAAACAGGCACCCCAGCACCACTGAGCCACTCAGACTGACAGAGATGCACATGGTGGTGGTCTGCACCTAAGGGATGAAAAAAGAGATAAAAAAAAAGAAATCATCTTACCTAATTAAAGATGTTCACCAATAAACAAATAAAAACTGTTTCTCAAAACAGACTGGCATTATTAAAATATATTTATACACAAAGAATCATTTATAACTGTCATATTATTGAGTTCTGCTTTTGCGTCTAAAGAATATTCTTTTTAGGAATGAAAATGCTCTGTTATGGAATAAAAATAAAATAAAATAAAAATCACACTTTTTTTCCAGTTCAGAATCAAGCCAGGTATAAACGAGGAGGCAGGAGGGTGTTCTCATCAGACACTTTAAACAAGGTAAGCAAAGTCTTTGCTTGTCAATCATTTCTTTACCCTTCAATCCTTCTTGCCTCACCTTGTTTATGCGGCTGCTTGTGTTCTGTCTGCTCCATCATTTCACAGCCTTTTTTTTTCCCCTCCGCCCTCTTTAATAAGAGGCTACAGCTCAGTTTTGTGTGGTTTCTGGCAAGAGCATTTCTTTTTCACAGCAGGTGTTTGTCATCACCCTGAATGTTAATGCTGGTATGAAAATAATGTGAGGAACGAGTGTTGTGCACCGCACACACTGTTCTGCCATGAGGACAACGTTAAGTAACAGCTAGTGAACAGGAGCTTATTCAATTCAACTGAAATATAATGAAATATTGGAAGATTTATATTTTTTATGTCTCAGCTATGCTTCTTAAAGTCATAGCATCTGTGAACTACCTGTTGCTACTTTGATAAATGTGATTAAAACTTTGTGAATCACAAGACTGCAGATCACACACACACACACACACACACACCTTTTTTATTGTGTTCATTCTACAGGAATCAGAGTTTTTGGAAGCTCTTTCCCATACTTTAAAATAAAATAAAATACAGAGCCCCTCCACTGACATTGACATTGGTTTAATAAAAGTTACATTGTTAGAGTCATATTTTATTTTATGTACAGTATACCATGGTTTATTGTCTAAATGGTTCATTTTTCACAGTACTACTATATTTGAGACAACTTTAAACACCCTAAGTGTCAGAAAACGGATTTTTTATTGTGTTCCTTTCACAGCAAAGGCATGATGTGAGAGAAGAGCCCGTTTAGAGTGCTGACCCAGATGGCAAAACATGAGTGAATCAACATTGAAATGGTTAGGCATGATGTTGAATCCATGTTGAAATTATACAAAAAGTGGCCAGTGACTTACTTGTTGGAACAATGTTAGGTTTTCAACCATAACTGATATTATATCAATGTTGATTCATTCAACATTGATTAGACGTTGGTATTTCAATCATTAGAATTCGATTCAATAACATCATTTCAACATTGGTTATTTGGCTAGAAATGGATGATTTTTTGATCAATCATTGACCTTAACCAAAAATCAACTTTTTTGATCATAATTCAACATTGAATTAACATATTTTGCTATCTGGAGAGTTAAAAAAAAAACAAAAAAAAACCCAGCCTTTTGGATCAAGACAACTTCAATTGTTACCTGTGTCTTTAAGCTGCAACATATAATACTAACTACTTCATGTCTAACGTAAGTGAGGGAAATATTCATTCATATATTTAAAAACTATTAAATCAATTCAAATTTGTCTATGTTAACCAACAGTCTGCATAGAAATGACTGGAATAATAATGTTGTGACCACGCATTTATATCTTTTTGTTCATTGTCACTAGTTGGGCTCCTTAAAAAAAATAACAGTTCTGATTGAACTATTGGACCCAATCAACTTTTATTGAATTTTTCACTGTATCTTAAAAGTGCTGTAAGTTTGCATCAAGATTCACTTCATGTTCTCATAGAAATCATTTGAACACTGCATTCACTGAGCAGGGTCTTGGTTGAGATGTTTGTTCTTTATATTTTTTGTTGTATATGTGTGAGAGAAATCCTGGACAAACGGTGACAAACATTATTGGACGTGATGATCCGTGCCTACAAAGCTAAATGCTCGCTGGCTATTTCTTCAATGGGTCTAAGTAAAACCGTGGACAGTGCAGTGCAGGAATGACCTGTTAAGTGGTTTTAATAATTCACAAGGTGTTTCTTTAGAGGAGCAGCAGACTTCAAGTCAGCCTGTCCTCACAGATTTTTTCCAGATGTGTGGAGTGAGTGTGAAGAGCGGGATGTAGGGAGGAATATGGCCGCGGCCGTCCCTGTCTACTGTTTCTGTATGTAAGCATTTAATTATTTCATTTTACAAATACATCACTGATTTTAATTATGCAGTATCTGTTTTAAATAAAAACACACACAATCACTTGGAAATTCTTCATTTTGGGTTTTGTGCTCTGAAGACAAGAGCTAGTTGAACCATGATGGGACTTCGTTCATCATTCTAATCTTGTGTGACAAAATATTGTCCTAAAGTCAGCCAGTGAGCCTAACAGATGTAACAGGGGCATGATCTACTTTCAGTGCCTATTTTGTTAAATATCATTCTCAGTTTATAAATGCAGTATTTTGAGTAGCCTTCTGGGATTTTACAGAAGTGTTATGATATTTTGTGTTTGTTCCTAAAATGAGATGACCAGTAGTCACATCAAAGGAGACCCATCGTCCTCAGAAAGGAAGGAACATCTTCAATATTTTATATGATAATCGAAGGCATTATTCATGGCTCAGAGGACTGCATTTAGCTTGGTTTAGTATTTCATGGTTTACTAGACTTTGTTATTCAGCCTGAAGTTTTGCACCAGGGCTGTGACATCACTTTACAAAGTGATGTAAAACCAGGAGAACCCTGGTGATATGTCACCGCATGTGAAGAACCAGAGCCTCTCCGCCAACTGAGTTGCTTCAATTAATTATTCATCAGTCAAAAGGGGAGCTTTGTGTCTATCTAATGAGTCCATCCAGGCTGCGAGTTGTGTTGCCTAAAGGGTCTGGAGGAAGGGTTCCTCTGAGCATCACTGAAGTCCCAGGATGGCGGGAGCACAGCTGGGATTCGGCATCCCGGCCTTTCACACTCCATTCCACACAGCTACTCACAGGGACACACAGAGACGTTCAGTCCTCTTTCAGCTCTCATGGTCCTGCCTGCTGTTTCCATGTTGCAGCTGTGTCAGAAGACTGCGCTGCCTGTTCCTCCCTTCTGTTTCCCTCTCGGTGCACGCTGGTCAGTTCCCAGAGGGATAATCTCTCACAAATAAGGCCAGCCGTTTGCACTTCAATCAATTCAGTTTATAACCATTAGAATGTATTCATTTATTTGTCTGTTTTTGTCTTGAGCTAGATGGATTTATTTTAAAGTAAAACCCGTTAATATTTTTTGATTATCCTACGTTTTAAATTTACGACTACTTTCACCAGACTTGTTTATGTAAAGATATTTAACAACTTGTTCATTCTGATTTGTAGACATATTTGGACATTTGACTATTAATTTTTATTTTGTCTGAAAGCAGTTTAAATGTTACTAATGCAACCTATAACAAAACTTTAAGGCTAACAGCTTTTATATGAAACTCCTTACAAATAAAAATACCATTTTTACGTTGTTCACTGCTGATGCCTCGACTCGTTCAATACTTATCTAATGTGTTAAATTAGATCTGATTTAATGCAACACAGTCATATGTTCAGTACTGCGTGTTCAAAATCAAATGATGTATTTTCCCACAATACATAGATCAAACTTAACAGCTTTATTATTTTCATAAACTTCTAACGCAGCTAAATTTTGATAATTTGTTGAGAACTTTCTTTTTACTGTTTGTCTCAGCAGTAGTGAGGAAGAGGACCAGAAAGGCAACACTGTGACTTTACAAGGACCAAACTGTGACCCAATAACAACATTATCTTTTTACAGATGTTTGCCTCACAACAAGTTGTAATGTCAGAATAATTGATGTCAGTTTTTGATTCATCATATCTCACACACATATACACCTCCAGACCCTGATCAGCTGGTGTATGATTGTTAAGAAAGAAGTGTTAATGATGAGCTGTGAACATAGTTTGGCTAATTATTTTTGTTTTTCTAACTAGCATTCATCAGTGTAACACACTCAGCCCTGCATCAACACACTCTGTTATTCAGGCTTAGAACAGGCACTGCAGTGATGCATACAAAATACAAACTACGCCACAGAGAAAGTCATTATCCGCAAGGATGTATTCTTCTCAGATTTTATGAACTCTAAGCCATCTGAACAAAAAAATTTATTACAGATGATAACCACGGCATGTGCTGTACGGCATGTAAAATGTTGCTCTCTTTCAGGGAAAGGCTAGATGGAGAAAACTCCTGCTGCTTAATTTAACTTACCCTGTAGTCACTGGCGGTAACGTAGAAAATGGGTTGGAAAGCCAGCCAGATGATGCAGGTGGTGTACATCGTAAACCCGATGAACTTGGCCTCGTTGAAGTTCTCCGGGCATTTGCGGGTCTTAAAGGCGTAGACTGTGCAAAGGATAATGAGTATGCAGTTGTAGGTGAGAGACAAGAGCATGCTGGAGTCCTTGCTGTTGCACTTGAGGGTGACCACGTCTCTCTTCTCCGGACTCACTTCTTTTCTCACGCCCGGAGCCTCTACCAACAACCAGACCACCACCACTACAAGCTGGCAAGAGATCAGAGCACCACAGATGGCAACCTGGGAGGCTGGGCTGATAAACCGAGGCCTCTGGGCTCCATCCTTCACACCACTGAAAATCCGAGCTATACGGTTGGTCTTGGTCAGGAGGGCTGAGTAGCAAACAGCAAATGATGTGCCTAAGCCTAACCGGCGCAGTGTACACACTGCAGTGGAAGGCTTGGCAATGTAGATAAATGTCATGCTGTAACACATCAACACTCCCAGCAGAAGAATGTAGGAGAGCTCACGTCCACTGGCTTTTACCACAGGTGTCTCGTTGTGTTTAAGGAAGAGGCCGATGACGAACAGTGTACTCATCATCCCCAAACAAGAAATGGTGACAGGTCCAATGGCCCAGGCATCTTCCCAACGAATGTACTCCTCAGGCAGGTTGTAACAGCCTGTAAGATTAGCCAGAGGCCATTTTCCAAAGCTGCAGTCAGCACAGGTGAACTCATCCTGCAAGTACTGGTAGGGCTGGCATGGGATACAAATCCAGCAGCAAACATCTCCTGGCTGCATACTTTTCACTTCATTTTTTCTGCAGGGGTCACTACACTGGGAGGTAGGCACAACTTGGCCAGCCCAGGGGATCAGGCTGGTGTTCAGCGTCAGGCTCTGAGCCCAGTAGCCAACACTGCGGTAGACATATCGTTCACCCTCTTTGTGGTAGTGGAAAATGTTGTAGCGACCGACGCTGTCTCCAAAGGCATCAAAACGAACTACATTCTCTGTGTCAGGGGGTCGAAACGGTGCTGAAAGGATGAGAAAAATGTGACAGGAAGTGTTATTGGATAACAGCTGTTAGCAGGTTTAGAGACTAAACAATCACACTGAGAACTCAATATATACCATATGCCTGTTCTGATTGGGAAATGCACATTAAAAATAACTATTTACTTCTCTCTAATTGTGATCAGACACAAGTGTAAGAGTTTGTTATTTTTTAAAATAAAAGAAAGTTTTAACAAATGAAAAAAGAAAATCAAACTAATTTAATAACTGATTAAAAAAACTAAAAGTAAATATTAGATTAAAAAAGTACATAAAAATCTTTTTTTTTCTTTTAGAAAATGTGAAGAGCAGAAAAGCACAGCTGGATAAGAGCACAGGACCCTCTTTATTTTCCCATCAGCAAAAAGGTCACGATTTCCATAAATCGAAAGATAACCAAAAGTGAGTACAAAGATGTGAGAGCATTTGAATTGGTAAGTCTGTCATTGGCCTTGTGGATAACTTGATGCAGTTACACTACAATGCTTTTTAAGTAGACAAGAGAAAAACAAACACAGTTTGTGTGATGAGTGTCTGCAGCAAACTAATGTCTCTGTTATCTCATGCAACACATAAGAATGTGGAGTCATAACAAAAATGATCCACTGTAGTGTAAAAAGCTGCTGAATTACTTACTTTGGTACACATTGGTACAACAAATCTTGACATCCTATGTAAATAGCTCAAGTTACATTTCCCTAAAGACATGCATATCACAGATATCTTTTTAGTCTTCAAAGGTAACAGTATTCGTTCATGCATCCATATTTTACTCACCATCAAACTTGACTTTAAGGATGTAATCCCTGTAAAACTTGCGGCCATTGCCAGGTTTAAGAGCGTCACACACTTTGGTGGAGTTGGGGCACAAAGCTTGCCTCATGTTATGTAAAGCAGTAGCCATCGCATAAACAGCATTTATTACAAACATGATCTTTGATTCTGGCTGAAATGGAACTTCACGCAAAGAGTGTTTCCCACAGCCCAGGTCATGGAGGCTGCACTGGAACTGGTTTTCCCAAAATTCCCTGAACCAGGGGTCCCTGGTGTTGTTGTATGGATGCAGAGCAGTGAAGTAATCATTAAAGTGAGGGATCTGATAGGAGGCCAGTTCGATAGTGAAGGCCCCGTCTGCCACAGCTTCGCTTCCCCTCACCACGCTCTCCTGTGCCCCCCAGCCATCACTGGCCACCCAGGTGAAGGTGACGTTCATGCGGTTGGCCGCCACCAGCAGCTCCCGGGCATCTTCACTGCGCGTGAACAGGATGACCACCTTAGCGTTGGACTTCTGCTGAAGGGAGCGGATTACATTCTCATAACTCCAGCGGCTCATGGACCGGCTCACCTTGGCTGAAGTTGCGATGCAAATCTGGCGGGCCCGAGCCTCTTGCTGAAAGGCGTCTATACCGGTTTCACCATAGTCGCCTTCTGAGGCTACGGTCGATACGTATGTCCAGTTGAAGTAACGCAGGATCTCTGCCATGGCCTTGGCCTGATAGAAGTCAGGAGGTACGGTGCGGGCAAAGTAGTCATAGCGAGTCTTGTCGCTTAGCTTGGCACTCGTGGAAGCGTAGCTGATCTGAGGGATTTGGAAAAGTCGCAGCAGATTTGCCACCTGGCAAAAAGAAAACAAGATAAGTTACTCTTATATAAGTTAGGCTTTGTGTTAGAGGTCAACTAATGTAAGTTTTTAACCGTTGAGGCTGAAATTTAGAAATTAGCGCAGCTGATTTATGAGACCAATTTAATCTATGTATACTGTACAGTGTACCAATTCTTGAAAAAGAAGAACAAAACTCTTACAGTGCTATTTACTTTATTTAAATGGCAAAATTTGTCTAATTAATCAGACAATGGTGCCGCTCTACCTGTACTGTAACTTTACTTAAGCTTTTATGATGTGAAATGTTCTAAAATTACAGAAAAACTACACTTTGCAGAAGAGTGTTAACATTGGTATAATTTACAATAAATGGAATTTACTCTACTGATAAAAAACCCACACATTTTCCTAAAGTTCTTGCTCTGCTTTGAAGAGAAGGAAACTGGAAGAAACAGAGAGCCAGAGGATGTGGAGAGGAGAGCTTCTGGATGGAAAAAGATTCGAAGTATCAAAGAATCGTGAAACTTTGCTTTTTCTCTGTAATAGTTTTTGTCAATGTTGTGACACTGCAGGCAAGGTGAAGAAGCTACTGTCTAGTTTTTGCTTCAGGCATTTTCATGGGTGCCTAAGGGGAGCCGGTCTCCTAATTCAAAGGAACACTAACCTACAGTTGACTTAAAGTCGACTCTCAGACAGGCACACACACAGAACCACATCCTGAATGTCAATGAGTCATCACTGAGAAAGTTAGGAAGAAAAATCCCATTTGACTTGAGCTGTTGCATGTTTCTTGGGTTAGAACAGTTTAACTAAAATTTTACACACAATGAGTAAAAAAAATACCAATTTAAATGTTACCTTTTTTTTACTATGATTTGTACAGACTTGTAAAAAAAAACGTAAAAACTTCTTGGCAATCAAATGCTGTTTTTTTTTTCAGTTATTTTAAACAAAAGAAAAATAGCAAAATATTTTTTTGTGTAAGTGTGAAAAGCCTTGAAGAAGAGTTACCTTTTTAGAAACATCTTTGAAAGGTGTTTTGCATAACTTAAAACTAGAACTTAACATTATCATCTTTCTTCAAGCACTCATTCAAAGTTTCTGCAGCAGAGAAATGCTTTTTAGCAGTTTTATGGGTTTTCTTCTGCTAATTTGGAATTTTTTTACAACCATTTCACCATCTGGGTGCTACTTTCAACTTAACGATGCTACCTTTAGCTTATTTTTATGCAAATTTTAGCTGTTTTGCTGCTATATTAGCTAAAATTCTTCTTCTTTCTGCCTTTTCTCTATTAATAACTTTTTTTTGTAAATCTTTTCTGCTAATTTGAGCTGTTTATGCTTCCTACAGTTGCTTTCTGCAATATTCATCTATTTGCTGCAATTTTGTTTAAGGTGCTTTTTTTGTCATCAATGCATGTTTTAATGAAATTTTTGCTCTGCATTTGATCCATCACACATGAGAAACACCCAAGTGGAGCAGCAGGCAGCTTTGTGAGAGCCCGGGGAGCAGGGTTGGGTGTCTTGCTCAAGGACACCACGACATGTGGGCATTGTGGGGAGTTGAACCTGTGACTTTCTGGTCCCAAGTCGGCTGCCCTACCACTACACCACAGCTGTCAACATTTTAGCTAATGTTCAGCTGTTACTAAAGATAGTTCAAATTACATAACTGCTCTTTCCTGTTATTCTTCTGCTAATTTTTAATTTTTTTGTACTTCTTTCTGCTATTTTGAGTTATTTATGCTTCTTACAGCTTTTCAAGTTTAACTTACAATAATACATTTGCTATTAAACATGTTCAGCTCAATTTCAGCTTCTTCAGGAGCTTTCAGCGAAAGTTTTCAGCAACAAGCAGTCACACTATTTGCAGGAAATGCAATTTCTCTAGTTTTGTTTGTCTTCTTGATCCATTCTTTGTTTATGATACTGCTTGTAGATCAAAAAGTTCAGCTACAGTTTTCTTGTCATTTTTGTTGACTTTGAAGTCATCACCATATTTATATGAGACATTAAAGTAAAATCAAACAATTCATCCCATTATTCTTCAAAGGTCATATGAACTTCTTTTGGGCAAAGCAGGATTGTGTCTGCACCGCTTAAATTCATCTGTTGGGAACAAACCAGAATAGCATGAGTTTTACCCTCTTTACTGACAACCAGTTGTTTTTTTGAATGTAATTTTTGGGTATAGCACAGACTTTATAGTGTTTGGAAAAACTAAATGTGACAGGTCAGAAAAACACAAAGGTCAAATCTGTTCTCAACCAGAAAAAGATGGAATGCTCCTTCCCAGAGTTATGGGATGACAACATGAATGAATGGAAAAGTCAAATCAACCTACATAAACGTAATTAGAATATATTTTACAGAACAGCTGATCAACAGAAAATCAGTAAAAGCTAGAAGATATACTCATAAAGTGCAGTTTGATCACCTCCTCTTGCCCAATTTGTTGTGATCCTTTAGCTGATTCTGAATACTGTATTTCTTTTTCTCACACTGACAAAATGGTTTTGTTTAATTTTTATAAACGAAAAGTTTTAGCTGTGATATGCCCCAGTGGCTGTGTGAAGTCAGCTAAAGACTCAAAATAACATTTAATTATTTAATTTGTTTGAGATTAAACCAATGTTGGCTGTTCTATGAAGCGGTAATTAAAAAAAGGGGAAAGGAAAACTCAGAATATGGAAACATGACTGATGATGGTTTCAAACAAGGTCAAAGGTGGTTTCCTCTGAACGTCTCAGGTCAGCTGGAGAAACCCAGATGATGCAGACAGAATAATAATCAATTCATAATTGTCTCTCCCTAAACTGCTTTGGCAGCTTTACCCCAGCATGTAGAGAAACGACTGGTGGCAGTGTGCTTGCTCTTTTAGGAAGAAAAAATAAATAAAATGAAGAGTGTCACGCAACATTAACACTGATTAGTTAATTCATTTTCAGATCACTTACTTCCCTATAAAAAAACTGCAGAACTAATTCCCCACGTCCCATATTTTCTAATGAATAATAGTTTCAGAACTGCATCTCAATCTCTCTTTAAGTCAATGTCTCATTTGTTAAATACTAAGACAAGTTGATTTATTTTACATATTTTTCTTTTTAAACTGATACTTAAATAGGCCAGGTGTTCAAAAATTTTTTTTTTTATGAATCTTTCTTTCAGTCAGTACTTTTCCACAGTCAGCCTGTCGTGTCCATCTACACCTGTTCTCTGTTTGAGCAGCCACTCATTAACCCCTGTCCTCATATTCTCTCAGCCTTCATTCAATCAGCATTCTGTCATTGTTCGTGCCTATGGTCCATGTTCAGTTTACCTTCCGTTTTCTTTGTGCTCTGTGACTTCTTGCACGTTATTTGCTGCGACATCAGCCTGTTTCTTTTTTGCTTAATCACATTTAAAATTTGCTTGAGCGCCTCGTATGTGCAGTTTACACTCCTGAGTCCAACATCAGCTAAACCATGACAACACAGGGTTTAACCTTATTTTTGTGTTATTTAAGCAGTTTGTGCCATGTTTCTGCACATGGACTACAAACAGCTGTCATCATTTAGCTAACTGTAAATATAATAGCATATAGTGTTGGTCGTGGGTAATTTTAGGATTGATTCACATAGTCAAGCTTTTATTTTGGTTATTTTACTTAGGCAGTGTGAGTTTGCACATTATCTAAATATTTAGTTTCAGTCATACATTTAGATTTACCATTAATATTAACTATTTAAATGTGCTGCATGTGATTTTAGAAAATCCACACTACTTTTTCAAACTTTTGAAGCTAAATATGACAAACTTTCACTGTTACTTTTAGCACAAGCTGCTTTACAAACGGCACTGCATAAAATAAAATGAATTAAAAAGGTTTATTTGGTTCTACAGGATTTGTGTCTAAATCTAGAGAGTTTCTGTTGAACATGAGTAACAAAGTTGTCTCGAATTAACCTCTGAGTGGTTCATAAATAAACTACTTTTGGTGTGAGACATTTCTCAGAAACATTTCCTCCACCTGTCAGGAGTAAGAACAGTGAGTGTTTGTCCCAGCAATATCTTCCATACTTTACAGCAATGTTGGGAAGTCAAAGAGGACATAAATATAAAGAACTTTGAAGAGGAATGTCAAGATTATATATAGTTTCAAGCAAGTTTCACTGGTTATGTCTGTAGACAGTTAGGAATCCAGTACTGCTGTGTAGGAAATATTCTATATTTTCTTTTCTGATAATGTAATTCTGTCTTGTACATCTCTTTGCAGTTGCATTCAATGGCTCATTTTATGTGATTTATAAAAAGAAAAAGGTGACTTTGAAAAAAAGGCATTATTAATCCATGAATTATGTTTTTATGTGAGATCAACTCCTTTTTAATCGAGCCAAACTATTCCTATCCAAGGCTCAGAAATTGGCACTACATATAATAAAACACCTGAAGCATTCAAAAGAATTAGATGTTTTGTGCTTGCAATAATAGTCAGTTGTGAATCTATAAACTATCCATTCTGTGGAAATTTCTTATTGGATGCCAAAATAAATGAGTAATTTCTCAGTGGTTTAATAAATAGAGCTCTAATCCACTTACAGCGCACACAGCTTATGAAAGGTTGTAAAGCAAAGTGACAAGACATGACACCGATACAACAGGCTTATTAAAAACCTTTAGATGCATGTTTCTAAGGTTTATATGAAAAGCTCAAGCTCCCCAACCTTCCAAAGCCTATCAGAGGCATACATATTGAGCCCATGGACCACTGGTTGACATAAGCAAACAGAACTGGAGGGTCTGGAAGTGGAGCCCGCTCAAATCACCCTTGTCATTTTGAATGATGGAATTATTTTGCCAAATGTCACAAATGTCACATTATGGCTTTACCCAAGAAGATATCAGCTAAGTGGCTGCTACAGCACAGATATTTTTCTGTAAATAATCTCCGCTTTGATGATTTCAAAGACAAAACAGAGATAAGATTAGAGAGGACAGGAGGCACTTGAGAAAATACTCCCATGGCAGCATGGCCCAAATTTGCAGGGATGTGTCGTGCATTTAGAATATGTAAGCAGGAGGTGTCCTGATGCAGCTCAGAAAAACTGTCCACCATTAAACAGAGGTGGAGTATGATGATTGGCGTATGACTCAGCCTTCTGTGAGCAAAAGGTGTGAACCAGGGCCCCAATGAAAGTCAGGTGATGGAGCACATGACCCTCTATGAACAATAGAGCTAATCGAGTCTATTGTTAAGCAATATCCTTGTCACGGGGTTCTTCTTCAGGCCAACATTGCCAAAATACAATTTCAAAAATCCACTGGCAAGTCAGGAAAGTTTCT
>JARVGW010000682.1:18117386-18134446 GCA_031762495.1 Anablepsoides rubrolineatus
TTGGTTTCAACATAAATACAAAGTAAACATTTCAGATTTACATTCTCTTAATGATAAACAAACTAAAATGAAAAAAACAATAAAACAAATACCCAAAATCAATTAACAAAATCACATGATCATAGAATAAAGTGAAAACATCCCACCTGCTTCTACCCATGCAATCAGGGACACAACCGACCGATAGCAAACACTTTGAACAGTAGCAGTGTATGTAGCATGTATGTTCTTCCTGAACTGAACCCCCAAGTGTGCACCCCTGGTTGTTCTAAGCTGATGAGGGAAAATATGAGAATGACTTTACTGACCAATTGCAAACTAACTGAAAGAAGAACTTGAGGATGACATGACTATGTGTGAACTGTGTGTGTACAGGTACTGTGATAATCAAAGTCTGCTGAAAAGTGTGAAGGGGCAGGGATGCTCCATCACAATCCTCTTTTACATGTGACTAACCTGTTTGTCCACCATGTGAAGGCAGTGCTTATAAGGCTGAGTTTAACTCCTCAGACTGAAGAAGTCACTTGGAGGAGAGACGAAACATTTCACTAAAGAAGAACCCGTTCAGAGGACCTACTTATTTTCTTTTTCTTTTTAAGCAGGAGGTGCTGTGGCTGTTTAATAACTGCACTTGATATCATGACCTGCAGCCAAATGAGTTTTAAATGTCTTTTTTAAAGAAAAAGTCTGTTGCATCAGTATTTACTGAGCATGCACTGACTCTACTCCACTTCTTAAGGTCAGCTGCTTGACTGAATTAAGATTTAGAGAAGTTAATACTTCAGGTCTGTTGTTGCATTCTTTAAACTTTTCTTGAACAAGTTTTGCAGCCTGGCATTGTTCCACTGAAAAGGCAACTGCCATCTGTGGATATTGTTTCTATAAAACCATGACATTAGTATTGTTTAGTTAATTTTCCAATCCACTTGAATGACAGAGTTTTCCTAGCAGAACATACGGTGCTGTGTCATCACTCAGGTCACTGATGCACATGGACCAGATGAGCCATGTAAAGAACTATTGATAACACCATTAATGCCACTTTCTCTTTGCTCATCATGGGCCCCATGTGGTTTGAGAGCTTGACCCCTTCTTCTATCCTCATGGTGACTTTGCATTGACTTCCATTAATCTTTCAGTCTTTTCTATAGCCTCTGACCTTTACCTAAAACTACCCCCCACCCCAGTATACCTAACCTTAAACACAACCCCTAACCCCCCAACAGCATTTAAATTCATGGGAACTGTGAACAAAAAAATGGTCAAAGATGGTACCTACAAGTTAACAAATGCATGCACACACACACACACACAAAAAAAAAAAAATAAAGACTGATGCATTGTGTGTGTGAGAGACGTACTTCTCTTCTAATAAACATTGTTTAGCGGTTTGAACTAGAGTAGCTCCTATTTCCCCCACCAGTATCATTAACCTTTAACCCCTTGACCCTGCTGCCAGTTTGTCAGCTTCACTCCCTTTGGCCCTCTTAGAGGTCCTGACCAATGCAGACCAGGGACCATGCATGCAGGCTTTAATTATAGACATGATATCTGCTCATCACTGCTGGGCACACGTCAAAGTTAAAACTATTTTTGACAACTCCATTTTTACTCAGTTCAACACATCAACTTTGAAAACAGAATGTTAACTTAGTAAATAAAATATCCTTCTTACTTAAGGTGTATTTTTAACCAGATATTTGTATTATTTACAGTGTTTGTTATTTATTTGACAATGATCATAATAATTGATCAATGTCTCATCATACAAGTCTTTAATATCATGGGTGGGGTGAGTGTCATTTAAACTCTTTATGCTGGCTCCTCTTTTTTTCAAACAAATGAACAATTATATTATTGCCTTTAGTTACTTTAATTTTCTATGTTTCCTTATTAAAATGTTTTGGCAAATTTGTGAATATCTTTAAGATATTCAAGTCATATAAAGTGCATTTTATGAAAAGCATTTATTGTATTTAAATATCACAATTATTTGCATAGAACAGTGAAACAAAATAATAAGAAGGTAAAGATTCTCGGAAACATAAAATATACATTCAGAGAGGTCTGATCCAGGAAATATCAGACCTATTTTGTTAAATTGTCATGATTTTTTTCTGACATGAAAAGCCCATCTGCTCTTCCCAGAAGACTGTTTCAGTGCTCTTCTACAGCAACAACACTGTATTCCCACTGCAGTGGTCCTTAGCTTAAGTGTCACACATGTAGAGCCCTGTGCAGCTCTGGCACATCAGAGATATACAGACATGAGACATGGACATGCAGGACATACTGTAATTATTAGCCCATACACTTAGATTATTAGTTTATATCTTAAGATTGTTGTTTTAATAGGCTGGAGATGGGAACTGTTGACTTAAATAATAATAATAACAGACTTAAAGGGATACTTTGGATATTTTGAATCTGTGGAAAATTTCTGAATATTAAATATCTCACCTGTTGTAGATAATTTGAAGAAAGATATTTTATTTCTCTCATCTGAGCTTAAAGTAGAATGTCATAAATCTCCAACTTCAAAAATGTTATAGTAGTTTATATAAATGTTTTTTATTGGAGCAGCTGTCAGTTTTGTGTTACACAGTTGCCTTAGTTGGCAGCAAATGTGATACAGCTAGCTGCTGCTGCTATTTGTACTTGCAAAAAGCTGTGTTTGAGACCTGTCGGCTGCAATCTCATTTATTTTAGCCCCGCTTTAGCTCTTTAATCTGATGAGAATTAAACTCTAGCTATCTACAAAGATATTAACTGTTTATAACATTCTCACAGAACCTCACTTCAGTTCTATCACAAGGAATAATTTATACATTTTATTGATGAAAAATGCAAAAAATTCTGCCAGATCAGAGAAAACCACAAAGGACACATAAAACAAGAGTGAGTCACAGAAACAAGAACACACAGTGATGCAGAAAACAAGACAAACTGAAGCGACAATCTGAATCAACTCTGTGGGTTAAAAGCTGAAAGGAAGACAAACTGATACAAAACCAAGTAACAAGAATACAGACAAGCAATAAAAGAGAAAAAACAAAAATATCTTAACAAAACCCAACACAGAATCATTGCTCCATCCTCTGATCATTCTGGGATCCACAAATAATAATCAGGATGCTGTCAAGCCACTGAGCAACATAATAATTGTCAATTTCTTACAATATTAAAGCACATTATTCACTTTTCTCTGAGAATATTTCATTTTTCCCAACATGGTTCTACTGAACCCATTCATTCTTATTGTTGCCTTGAGTTCTGTCGTGTGTTTCTATGTTTAAATCCTTTATACGTATGACTCATGTGTGCGCCGCAGACTGACAGCGTACCTGCACTGACGAATATTATATAAATAGGATTGTTTGCAATGAATAAAAATGAGCTTCCCAACCCTGCTGAGAGCTCATAAATACACCTTAACATATTTCTTACATATTTTAGTCTATATTGGTGTTTAAATGTTTAAATCTTGCAATGCATTCTTTTGAAACGCTGTCCTCTTATTTTGTTTATCGGGTAAAATGAAAAGATCTCAAATGTTTTAACTGAGTGCTTTTATCCCAAATTCCTTTTTAAACAAAAAGACTGATGTTTGTGTGGAGCTTTTTGCTGCTTCCAGAAATGTTCTCCACACATTTCCTGTTGGAGAACAGGTCATTTGAGTGCTTGACATTCCAGAGGTGTTTTTCTTCTTGCATGCCCTGGTGATTATGATGTTCTGCCTGGGGATGCTCTCTTACCCAGTGAGTCATATTTAGCACCACTGCCTGCTGCCTGGGCAACAAAAGTGGAGTCCTGTTCATGTATTAATCAAAGAGGGGTCCTGAGGCTAGATGTTTTCGGACCGTAATTAGAGGATAAAGTGCAACTTTGATGAAACTGCAGAACTCTGCAGAGTAACGCATGCTAATGCCAAACAAGCGGCTTTAACAGGGATGGGCAACTTAAGAGAAGGAAGGGGCCACCATTTTTGTTGACACTACCAGAGGGCCACAAAAATGTTGATGTTGTTTGTGTACTTGCAACTTCAATAAACTTCTCATATTTAGCTTTGTGTAACATGTTGTAGTGTTGTAGGCTCATAGGTGGGCCAGGCAAAGTCACCCATGGGCCACATGTGGCTTGCGGCCTACAGTTGCGCATCCCTGAGCTATAATTTATCACTTTAAATGTGCATTTAAACAGCAGAGGGAAGTGGATGAAACTTGTTTTGTTGGTTGCTCCAGGTTTTTTTTTTCTTTTACCCCATGAATGAAGATGCTGACTGTAGTGAGCGTGTCATCACAAGGTCATTACTCACTTTTCTCTGATGACCCGCTGTTTAAATGCACCGTGGGGAAAATGTTCAAGGCTCAATACTTGAATCACATACATGTTGTTTTTTTTTCCCTCCACAAGTGTGTTCAAACTGCCCAGATTGCATCTCAGACTTCCCTCTGACTGTTAAAGAGCTAGGCTTTGGTTGTTGATTGCTTTGACGCCATATGATGCCATCTGACTTGCTGCGCCTCTTCCCCTTCCATGCTTTCTGTCCGCCTGTCGCCGTCTCCGTGTCTCTGTGAAACATGATCTCTTGTGTGATTTGCTCGACATCCTCTGCTTTGCGTGCACACCTGTGCAAATTCACCAGACAGCCCGATTGCAACCGCAGATGGGGGGGGGAGAGATGGGGCCATAGCCTGCGAGAGCGTCACAGAACTTCGCCTCCGCACTTAACTCAATCTGTGCCCATGTAACGCCAGCATGGCCAGGCCCGCAGCCAGATTCGCCCTCATATCTGCGATTGTCACAGCACAACACCAGCCGCACAGCGACGCGCTCCGTTCATTGTGGCAGATTTAGACGGCGCTCAACGTTCTCACCACCTGTCATTTCAACATGTTGCACCACGTCGCTGTGACAGTAATGGCTTTTCAACTAATATTATTATTTGTCCTCATGTAACTGCCTTCGCCTTCGCCTTAAAATACACACGTCTATATTAACCACCTGCTGTGGTTACCGAGGGGCAGACTTTATAACCTTTCTCACAGATGAGCTGGCCTACCCAAAAGGTCTGAAAGACTATAGATTATGCACAGACCAGGCAGTTACAAAGGCCAGAAAGATTAAATGTGTAAAATGGTGTCCGGCGGCAGCCCAGAAATGCCACATATTCCCCTGCCCTAAATGCATATCTTTAGGAACGTTATCAACAGGGCAATAACATGTCAAAATAGATACACTCCACCTTTTTTTTAAAGGGCACAACTTACACAACAAATCTTTACAATATCAGAAATACAAAATGTTATTGTGTGTCATGGTTCAAGTTAAAACACTAGCAAGAGGGTAAAAAATGATGGCGTGAGCAGATTTACTGCAGTGATTAAATGCTCCCCAACCGGCCAAGACATAAAACATCACACACACTTCATGGCTTAACTTTATCACAACACAGAGGTATTCATGGTGAGAATGAGGACTGTATCCTGCGGTTAATACTGACGAGGAAGATTCTGCGAAAAGCTAGGGCAGACCTCAGGCTCGTAATAGTACCGCCATAAATTACCACAAGACAAGGGCGCTCTCTGAGGAGCCCCAGAGGCAGGGTTTTTCTAAAATTACACCTCGTTTATCAAACCTTTTTTTTTATTTCCAAACTGTCCTTTTTCTCCAGGAATCCTTTCACTGGTGCTCTGAATCCTCCGCTTACATCATGTTCCTTGGAGCTCTCTATCTGAACAACTCATGACTGGACTGGAGGGTTGGCATTCTGTTTTGTCACAGTTGCAACAAATGATGGTGTTTGCAGTGTTTTCCGGTCCATTTAGGGATTACTTAACAGCATTTTCAAAACTTCAGCAAACCTTAGTTTTTTGCTCACTGAGCTGATCTAAACTGTAATTGTTTTAATGTTGGCTTGTCATTACAGAAGTCCCCAAGGCTGAGGTAATAAAAAAGCACAAACAATGTGAGTGTCTATTTAAAACACAGTGCACCCAAATGTATGCAGTAGGAGGCAAGTGATGAAAATAGAAACTAGAAATTCAATAACATAATAAACTGAAACCTCAAGTTGCATCACAAGACAGGACTGAATAAAACTACAGGTTACAATCTGACAAAGACTGACCAAAACCAAAATATACAAAAATGCTGATTACTAATAAAATACAAGGAAGTTATAGGAGCTGGAAGCAGGAACAGCTGAGGACATATGGTCGCTATCACAATGTAAGAATAACAACCAGCTGATTAAACCCAAACTATTCTAGTCTGGTCCATAACAACAACTTAAAAAACCCAAATCAATTCAAAGCACACAAAAACTGAAATGACCACTCCAAAATCATGACACAACATGGGTCAGATCAGTTATGATTAAGATTTGAAAAATGAGGTGTAAGAGAAAATAGTTTACATACTTTTTTTTTTTAACTCCAGCAAATTAATTTTCTTTTTCATTCAGCTTAGACTCGAATTAAAGTACCCGTGATGTTGAAATTTTGTAATAAATATGAATGCCTTTTTGGAAAGATAACATTGAAAACATATTTTAAAAAAATACATTAACAAAATAATCACACTGCTAAGATGAACAGTTGTTGAAATTTTTGCATGTGAAGTAACAGGAAGTGATGATGAAGGAGATCGTCTGCATGTGAACAGAGCGTTGCTACAACAGCCAACGACTGCAGAGAAGAATCTGATTATTCTGAGTGACTACCAGAGAGAGATGAAAAAGAGTGAGAGTTAAATAATATTGTTTAGATAAACAAAGTCTTTTCTTTGATGTCACTTTCTGTTTTACTTTGGATGAGCCAAGTTCAAATTAAAACAGGCCAGTTTTGTGACAACGTGGGAAAAGTTGTGTGTTTAATGCCAGGTTTCTTAAAAATAAAGATGCTTTATTTGAATTTTTGTGTTTGAGGGATATCCAGGTCTCAGACACTTTAAAGGTTTTAATTATGACAAAACCTTCAGAGATATTCAGATGTAAAAACACACAATACACTGGCAGTATTGTCCTACCACAATACTGTATACAATCCTTTCATACATGTTGATAATGTAATTATAATGGCAGATCCCAGATCTTCTGCTGGCTGCTGTTTGCTTAATATGACTTAAGTGTAAAAAAGGATGCCGCCTCCAGCCTTCAGATCTGAAGTACTCACCCAGTAATAAAGACGTCTGCAGGCAGAGTTATTGCAGAATCTACAGCGCACAAGTGATCTGAATCCAATTATTTTTCTAGCAAGACAGAAGCATGCTCCTTTCTTTAAATAAGCATGTATCTGCAACATGAGCCGGCATGTCTGAAGCAAGCTGAGCCATACTTTTTAGCTGAGTGAGAACAGGCTTTGTCCTCTGGCTGGGCTGAGTCAGGATGATGGCTTTGTCTTAATGATTTAGAGCGTGTGTATTTTGTGCATATTTGCAAATCTCATTTCCAAGGGACACAGTGTGTCTTCCTCACAATGGCTTGGAAATGCATTGATGTGGCAGTTATATTACAGCTGAAGATGTGGAGCCCCAATTAGCAGAGATTTCCTTGTATCAGCTCGAGTGAGCCGAAAAAGAGCTCTTCTGCCGAGCGTAAACGGGGCTGTCGCTAGACATCCTGTCAGCCTGTCCTGAGCGCAACATCTGTAGCTTGTCTGCGTCTGACAGGACCAGAGCTAAAGTGTGAATTACAGGAAAGGAGAAAAAGATCTTCTAAATTAGATCATCCGAGCATTTGTGCCTTCAGGTAAATAGATCCACTTGTGGAACCGATACTCATTAAGTCCGAGTGTTCGGATCTCACAAGGGGTAATTGCACGTGGTATTTAAGACTAAGTGAACATTTGATGAATGCTGAATGTTTTTTTTCCCTCGTCTATGGTTCTCACTGGTAGTAAAATGCCCTCTTTGCAAGTTATTGCATGAAACAACGAATGGAGCATCTGCTAAGCTTATTTTCAACACAAAATCTAATTTAAAAAGACAAAGATTAGAAATATATCCCTACCTGGATGGAAACATCACTGTAAGAGCCTCCTATGACCCCAGAGATAGCCAGAGGGACGTCGTCATGAATGGCGTAGGAACCATCAGGGCACGTGTACTCGCTGTCATCCACTTTGGTAAGGGAGGCCCTGACAAACTCTAGGGACTGCTCCAGAGCGTACGTGTCCTTGGAGCAGGTGTCCAGAATGTGGGCTCCCAGCCGGATCCCAGGAAGGATTCGCTCATCCTTGTTGATTTCATCTAACGCCAGCAGCATGGCCTCCAGTCTCTGGATCCCTCTCTGTGAATTGATCTTCCCACAGTCCTCTACCCCCTCACCCTTTTGGTGCACAGGGAACAGGCCGCCAATCATCAGATCTCCTTCCAGGGTGATCTCCCTCTTGGAGTCGGTGTTGTAGGGCACCGCAGGCAAACCCTGGGGAGCTTGGGCAAACAAAGACACGCTTAAGCACAGCAGGCCAAGGTGGGACAACCAGAGGGGCCGGGGCAAAGGGCGTACCCCCAACGAGGAGGAACTCCCCAGTGACATATTCACGGGCAAAAACAAAGACGCCGGTCCTGGCTGGGGATTCTGCTCGGTTTTGATGGTGGCAGCAGAGAAACAAAAGAAGCAGCAAATCTCAAAGCACCAGTGTTTTTATTCTGACTGAGGCCATATACAGCATTATCTCCATGCTCTTCATCCCTCTCTTCTTCTTTTTCTTCTTCTGAGAGATTGTAGATTACAGCCTGCAGATCAAACAGAAAGAAATTCTGTCACAGCTGTTGAATTGCAGCACAATGATCCCATTGTCTGACAGACACTGTGTCGGCCAGAGATGGGCTCGTTCAGTGCTAACATTTGACATCATCTGCACAAGTAAACAAATATTTGTGTACTTGTTTGCCTTTTGATGGTAGTTCCCATAAGAAGAAAAAAAAATCAAAGACTTTACTTGGTAACCACCTCTTGATGAGGCACAGCTCAGCTGGAGTGTTTGCAGCACTGCTGGAAAAATGTGTGTGTGTGTGTGTGTGTGTGACGCCAATGGGATCTTGGAGACAGCGTACTTTAGATAGTGATTGATCTTGATTTATTCAGCTTAAAAATGTTAGTCTTTCGTCTTTTTTGCTTTGATACTGCGTCAAATTCGAAGTAAATACTGTGCAGAAAAGACAAACATTTGGTCAAACTGTGTGTTATGAGTTATATACCATTGCATGAAAATGTTTTATTTTTGTTGTCCAGTCCTGGTGGCACAACAAACACATTTACTAAACTTAAAATGTTACATTTTAGAAATAGTCACACACATTTTAGACCAGCTCTGGGTCATGTCTAGGGGCCCGTTGCAACAGGGCAGGGAAACCAAACAATTGTCTAGGGCCCCAACCTGATCTGGGACCCCCAAAAATGACTGGTTGTGTTTTAATTGCAACAACAAACTGTGTGAGTGTCCCTGTAAATTGTATGCAGATCTCATTTCCAAGAGACACAGTGTGACTTCTTCACAATGACTTGGAAATGCATGGAATTGCAAATAAATAAAGGGAAGTGCAACAACAGAATCCCTCTGTTTTGTTTTTTAAATGTTCACATTCAAACATTACTGTTAAATTCATGTTTACAATATTTGCATTTACTAAAATGAATACACAGCAAAATGTGCGTGCTTTATTTTGCACAGGATGGTGATAGGAGTTTTTCAAAGTTGCAAAATGGGTTCACTAAACACACTTTAGTTAACATAATGTGTGGGTAAAGTTAAACAATCACTGTTGTGGTTTCTGACTTTGAGCGAGTGGCCATTCAGGTTGGGACCGAGGATGGGGGCCCACCAGATTATAGGGCCCCCAAAGTGCCTTCAAACGGTCCTGTCTAGGTGCAGTTTAGGTTCATCATTTCATTTTGTTAACTTTTACTGCCAGTCTATGTGTTTTTATTCATACATTTTATAGCAGTTACACATTTATGAGCTAAATGTTACCAACTCTTTTCCTCTTCTGATTGATTTGTCACTTAATTGCTTCCTCACCTCGGATTTAGTCAAGTTTGTTTAAGTGAAAGCAAATAAAGCTAAAAACAATTACTAGAAATCATCATAGTTTTGCATGATGACAGCTGTTTTGGTGACGATAGAAAGAATTTTTAGTGGGCACAAGTATATGTAAGCAGAGGCTTAAGGAGTTTGGACTGTGGAGGTGGTAATGGGGCTTTTTTGCATATCAACAGTACATGTGACTTTACAAATTTGACCAAAAAATAAAAACAAAAAAATAAATAAACAAATTTGAATGCAGATAGAGTTTCAGTTGTTGATCTGCTCACAGTCCCTGGTGTCAGTCCCCACAAATCCCGGAGGCTTAATTAAGCCGAATGTTTAGTGTCTGAGAAGTTGATCTAAGTAAATTATTGAGCTTGAAGGACTGTGTCCCACATCCATTACCTCAACAAGTGAAGGAGGTTGACAAGCAGTAATTAACTGTACTGATGGGAGATTATGAAAACAGAGCGGGGAGACATTAACGCCCCGTATTTCTTTCTCACTCTGTTTCAAAACACCGCCTCACCTATTAAAATAACACAAAGCTCTCAGCAGGAGTCAGACTGCAGAACACATTCTTTGGGATTTCTTCGTCGTCCCCCCTCCACACACACACACACACCCATACACACACACCCCATCTCTCTCTTCCACTGTTGTTTCCATGGAAACGTGCCAGGAGATGGAGAGGATGAGGAGAAAGTGGAAGACGGAGCAGGACAAGTGGGCCAGCCTGATCATGCATGGTGCTTGGTCTTATGGGAGAACCGGGGGTGAACTGACCACCTTCAACAGACAAAGCTTTTTTTTCTTCCTCTTTTTTATCCCAAACTTAAAATTAAATACAAGCATCTATTACTCAGTCTGATTGTTAAGCTACTCTATTAAACATTCTGCATAAGAGATCACTTTTATTATTAATCACTGACACGGAGCGTCGGTTAAACTCAAAAGAGCTCTTTATCTTCCACACAAAGCAATCGTGTGGATTTCCGACTTTCCTTTGGCTCCCTCAGCAGCTTGTCAACAAGTGAAACTCCTCTGCTGCACACACGGAGCCGAATCACACCTCCTTCCCGTGAATACGAAATCAGCCACACCATCGTTCGGCGGGGAAGATGAGAGAAAACAAAGGTTTTAGTGTTGCAGCTGTATATTGTTGTCATAGTGAGGCCTTTGCAGCGTGTGAAACAGAGCCACACAAATTACAAAACCTGTGAGCGGACTCAAGCATTCTGAATAACAAAACAAAAAGGCACACCTTGGCAACAACACCGGTAAAGCACTTAAGCTCACGGGTCTCCAGAGAGATTGGTGACAAAAGGGTTTCTGGCTAACGCCATGTTGGTCTCCTCCCCGATCCCGCGTTCCCACGGGAGGCCTTTCTAGTGGACTCCATTTCTGTCTTTGTCCACTGCTCTCCTTTAATATGACAGCCGACGGACCTCTGCTGGGAAACACGTCAGAATATTCTGTCAGTGCACAAAAATGAGCACATTGTGTTGGCCTTTTTGGGAAGAAACGCTTGAAAGTTTTAATTTGTGCATCGATACCTGTAAAAGGCTTCACACTCAAAGGAGATATCTGTCATCTTTGAAGAACCACGACTTAAAGTGGAGGAGGAAAAAAAAGATCTAAAACTTCTCTCATAGCTTTAAAGGGGACATATCAGGCAAAATCCACTTCTTATAGTCATTAAATACATTTTGTTGTGTACTTGGAGTCTATAGGAGGGCAGAAAAGTTGAATTTAGTCTCTCCTGGTGCTGCAATGATATATTTCTAAACTTTTAGGGTCGTATTTTTAAACTTGTTCAGTTCTATTTATTCTCTGTGACGTTTTCTGAACTATTACGTCACAGTATTTGCGATGGAAAGGTCTGGATTTACCAACTTCATTCTCCTCTAACTCTGGGTCAGACTCAGTCTTCTTTTGTTGACATTTTTAAATTAATTTATAAATAAAAAAATTCTGCGTCAGTATAGTCTATAGTATCTATTATCAAACTACAATGGACCCCTCTGAAAAGCTGAAGGGGGGTGGGACATGAAGCACCTCGTTTGGATTTAAAGGGACAGCATCAAAACGAGACACGCATCAGAAAATGAGTGAAAGAGCGGCTTGTGGAGTTACAGTAAGGAGAATTCTGACTAAAGCATTGCAGTTCCACTTTATATAGACCCCAACTGAATGATTTAAGTGTGAAAAAGAAGGATTTAAAAGCATGATATGTCTCCTTTAACAGCTTTTGGTTTTCTTGCAATGGAATCCCCAAATTCTGTCTACAAGTGTATGCCAAAACAACAGCTGCTTAGAGCAATATTTACACTTTAGATGCAATATCCCACCCAGGATTCGGTCTGCACAGTAACTTCAAAGAAAAAAACAATGCTTCTCAGTGTTTTTTCCTCTCTCCTCCTTTCCACTCATCTTCATTTCCCTTTCCAGCAGATGGCCTTTTTAATTCAAGAGCGAGTAAAGCCTGCCAGCCTCTCACACACACTTCAAACCAGACTGTGTGAGGGAATGGTGGTGGGATGGCAGGGGGGGCTGGGTGGCAAAATTACAAGAAAAGATAACAGATGTGAGAGGGCAAAAAGGGCTAAAAACATAAAATAAAAGTAAAGAAATAAGAAGGAAGAGATGAGAGCGTGGGCAGCAGCCAAAAGAGGAAGGAGAGGAGGATGCTGATATTTTTTTATGACACTCATTTTTTTCCCCCCCAGGAGTGGAGTGCAGCATTAATATGGTAATATCCCCCCCAGGCGATAGAAAGTGTTGAAGAGTGGAGGTCATCTAGTGTATGTGCAGCCGTGAGCCTGGATGAGCAGGTTGGAGATCCCCGCTGAAATGAGTTGCAGCCTCGCTGAGAGGAGCCGAAAGGTAATGGAAGTCAGACTTCCCTAAAATCACATTTCCAGCTGACAAAGAGAATGATTCTGTGTGCATGTGTGTGTGTGTTTTAATGTGTGTGTGTGTTTTAATGTGTGTTGGACTGAAGGTGATCACTTAAAAGGAAGGAACACTGATATATTCACAGGTTGTCAGTGAATAGCGCTGAAGTACCTGCAACCAATGGATCAGGTGTGATGGACACGCTGTATGTTAAATCATACGAGACCAGAGCGAGTTTTAAAACGAACAATTTAATAAATCCCATTTGTTTCACCAAACTGCTCGGATCAATGTAGCCTTGGCTGCAGAACCTGTGGGTCTGATCAGTGTGTTTGGTACTGAACCCTTTGTGGGCAGGTCTGGGTCCTCAGAGGACTGGACTCTTTCTGACACGTCTCATGGAGGTTAGATTGAAATGGGATTTGGAGAGTTTAGAAGGCGGGTCAGCCTTTTCGACTCATGTCACTCCTGAGCAGGTTTTTTTTTTTTTTTTCCTGCAGCATGTTTGGTCATTTACTCCTGATGGGGAAGCTGCTGCTACTGAGCCCATGGGGGGTTGTGTGTTTAGGCAGGGGGTCTGTAGCAATGGCAGAATATTGCATCGTAATAATACCATCACCTGCTAGTGGTTGTAAAACTGTGTCTGAGTGAGATTAATGTGCAGGTGATGTTATAGATTTAAACTGTATGAATAAATGCATCAGCTGTTTTATTGGGTGGGGGGTGGGGGTGAAAAGAAAATAAGAAAATAGACATATATAATGAATCATGGTACGAAATAAAAAGTGTTGTGGTAAAAAAAATTTGCGAAAAACAGATATCAGATTCAATGTTGGGTCTTTGTGGTGAAGCAGGTCAATATTTCTCTGACTTGTTAAAAACCTTTCACTCTAACACAGAATGACCCCTCAGAATATTAGTAGTTTTTCACACCTGATTTAAAACTCGAGTGGGAACGCACCTTTCAAACACTCACACCTCGACTGAGCATTTGTGTTTTTATAAAACGTGTGTTGATTTAAAAAGCAGCTGAAGCAGTTTTTTTTTTCAGACAGGCTTTTAGTTAGAAAGCTTTAGAGACGTGTTGCCCGTTGGTTTTTATCCTACCAGTGTAAAAACAAGACAACTGGACTTCTTTTTCTTTAGTTGGAGATGTTTTGCTTCTCATCTGAGGAGCTTCTCTTTTAAATTCAGTTTGACATTAAATTGAAAAGGTTCTGTGGAGAAAAACATTGTGTTGTTTTTGTCGTTGTATTAAGCCTTTTGTTGCTGACTTTGTTTGTTTAATTTTCATTTAAAAAATTAGCTATTTTTTTAAATAAATGTTACTTATTTAACTTGTTTTTATTGTTTTTAAGTGAAATGCTTTATGAATTTATTTGGATTTTAGCAGGAGAGACACATGTTGAGTTTTGCCGCAGCTGATCAATCTGGGAAGTTTTGGTATAAAAACAACATGAAAAATGCATTTATTGCTGGGTCAAGTGCAGCAGGAAGGTTTATCTCAACATTTCCAGTTGCGTGAGCACAATAAAAAAATAAGACTGTATTATTGAGCTTCATATAGAAACAACCAAGTATTTAAATTTATTGTAAAGAATGCTGAACTGACCGCGGTCAGGCAGTTTATAAGTCCACTGACATGCAGGATCAATGGGAAACACTGTTACATCATTAAAATGATGAAATGTCTCGCAAAAACAATCACTGACCTTTTCTGAGAGGGCTCATTTCTTCAGCGACCAAAGAGCGGGGTGGGTGGTATGAGGGTTGAGTGTAAAAAAGAACAGTTTAATGAGTTGTGGCATAATTAAAACTGCTTTATTTTATTTAGTTTAAATATATACCATTAAGTTCAGCTCCTTATATTAAATCTAAACCTCTTTAATGTTCACCTTATTTTTCTGCTGCTCCACCTCCCTCCTTCCCCTCGTGAAGTGGAATCCCCTCATTCTTCTTCAGTCATCAAACATACTCCTTTTGTCTCTCAGAGATGATTACTGCAGCCTGAGAGCAGCATTGCATTATTCACCACATAACAGTGTTTTTTTTTAAAAAAAGGACCTGGGTGTTATTGTCAGATGTGATCTTAGTTGACCTCTCATCCTGCTGAGCTGTGACAATATTTAGTGAATTATATCATGTCAGACCAACCGGGGGTTGCAGCTTCATTTTCTCCTAATTTAGGTTTTCACTTCACTAAAATGAGGTCCTCGTTCTAAAGTATGATGCAAGATAACACGGCAGTGCACTCTCTCTATTTCAGAAGGTCAATTTGTCCTTTTCTGTTGCCTTCATTTGATTTCAGCCCATCGCTCTAGTTAGTAATAAATTTTTGGGTCCTGAACGTGAGCGTCTTTCCTGACATGATTGAAAAATGGCTGCGAACAAAAGGCTGCGCTCTTTAAACTGTGGAAAACTCAAGTTTCTCATCAGAAAATATTGACAAGGCTATATTAAATTTTTAATAGAGCTCATTTGTCGTGGGGGTTCTTTCTCATCCTCTGCAACCGCTTTAGTCCAGAATTGCTAAATCTTTCTTGATGTGTGGTATTGCACATGTTCTGTTTTTGTCCTTTACTAGAACTCACTCAGTAAAACTACTTGCACAATCAAATGATAAATATTCAAAGAAAATACTGAGATTCCTGAAACTGGTCAAATGAAACGAGTTACATAAAAAGATAAATTAGAACCACTTTACAATAAGGCTCCTTCATAGACAGCTTATGAATAGTTTATAGCGAGGTTATTAATTCATCTGTAAACACTTTATAATGAATAATAATTATGCATTTTATAAGGAATAATAAATAATGAGTCAAATCTGTCTATGTACATATTACATCTAAAGTGCTATATTTAACATTTCAGACTACCTTGTAAGTATAAGATAGTATGCTATTTATTAATGACTAATAAACATGCATAAATGCCATAAAAGAGCCTCATTGTCAAGTGTAAAACAGTACTATTTATAAAGCTCCCTTCTGACATTTATACATGTTTATTAGTCATTAATAAATACTGTCTTACACTTTAAAATAAGGCTGCTTTTGATACCTGTGGACATAATGCTGTAAAAATACAATATTATATGTAAAATATGTGTTTCCAATACATTATTGTGTTTACAAGGTAGTAACCTAGTCTGAAATGTTTAATATAGCACCTTTAATTGTAATATGTACAAGGACAGATTTGGCTCACTTTTTGGCAAAGAACTGGACAGTTTTGTCTCTTTCTTGTTCTTAATTAATAAACACTTATTAATGATTTATAAAGTGTTTACAGATGAATTAATAACCTATTTATAAACATTTTATAAGCCATTTATAAGGGGAGCCTTATTGCAAAGTGGTACATAAAATCAGCTCTTTGAAGTGTGGTTAGAAAAATGAACAATTAATATCTTACCTGTTGTGGATAGCTCTTGGAAGCAATTTGTTTTGAGAGATGGAGTTTAATTCTGAGCAGACTGATGAGATGATGATGTGTCCAAGTGGAGCAATGACTAAAGTAATCTTAAAACTATTTGAACATTTCTACAGTGAATCATGCAAATATTGTTTTATAAACATTTACACCATTGTTAGTTTTGCATTGCATGGTTATGTCAGCAAAAAATATTTTGATATTTCTACAGGCTGCACCGAAAGTGCAACTGTTAGCTGCTGTTGTGACTAAATACATCTAATAATAATAATAATAATAATAATTCTATGACAATAACTATATAGTGCAAAAATGATGTAAAAGTTTATAAAATAACATTTGCGATTGTTATTCTTTCATTTTAGCTGCTTTTGGACTAGCCTGTAGCTCATCGTCTGGTCAGAATTGAACTATTTCTCCAAACTGAGGTCATTCAAAGAGCTACATTTATTTCTCACAACTCTTACTGTTGAATGAACCCCATGTTAAAACTGCTGAACTACCCCTTTAATGTTTAGACCATACTAGATTGATGCCACAAGAGCTGTAATAAATCCCACCTGACACTGACTGAGAGGTGGGATACACATCTGACAAGTAATCAGTCCATCACCAGTGAAAGACAGACAGACAGACAGACAGACAGACAGACAGACAGACAGACAGACAGACAGACAGACAGACAGACAGACAGAC
>JARVGW010000682.1:18136601-18153592 GCA_031762495.1 Anablepsoides rubrolineatus
ACAGACAGACAGACAGACAGACAGACAGACAGACAGACAGACAGACAGACAGACAGACAGACAGACAGACAGACAACCCATTTCTGCTCTCATTCACACCAACTGCTACGTTAATAAAATCTAGGCTGTGCCACCAAAAAAAAGAAGAAAAGATAAAAAAAGGCAATTCCTATTCTTCTTCAGCAACAATTGAGATAAACGATGAAACGATCTGCTGAAAACCGGATCTGTGGAGCAGACTTGTGTTACTGTAAGAGGAGACTGGTGTCAAAGTTCAGCCATGCTGTGCAGCTGTATTTCTTCAACTATTAAAATCACAATCAGACAGAAAATCTGCATTTTGGGGCTCAAAATCAATTTTGGAGGCAATGAACAGATGGGATCAGTTAGGATGCTGTAATGACAGTTTTGGCTCCAAAAATGACTAAAGGTTATAGTTAAAATCAACATTTTTGCTCTTTAGAAAGTTTATTTTTACTGTTGGTTTCATTTAATAGTTTTGTAAAAGTTTGTTACCTTCTAAATCAGCCTCAATTAGTTTTAGGTGAGACAATAATAATTAAGAGTGCCTTTACTTTAGTTTGTCAGGTTATTCACAGATTCTGGAGGATTTGGTAAAAAAAAATGTTTTCATTTAAAACCAAGGAGCATTCAACAACAGACCCGATCGTTAGTGCAGCTGATGTGGAACTCACAGCATTAATTATTAGAGAACATCTCCATGTTTTCAGCTGAATAAATCCACTCCTGAACACTTCTGCTTGAGTAGAGAAACAGTAGCGCTGGTTCACTTCATTCTGCTCTGTTAGTGTAGCAGTGATGAGGCTAAAACAAAGCTCTTAAGTGTATGTTCAGGGACTAATTTACTAATACACAATATAATCACACGTTATGATGATATTTATATGGATTAAAATTAGCGACAAGGTGGTTTTTTTTAAGAAATTTATTTTCTTGCAAAGTCTGATTGCCTCTGCCTCACTGAAAAAGCAATGAGGAGAGGTGAACAAATGGGATCAGCTTCCAAATGATATAAAAAATGATTTGATCAGAGTATTTAATCATTTTATATGCATATATTCAATCTATTTCCTCCGCACATATTTGTGTTTGGGTCATTTTTAGGGTTGAATGATGGTAAAATAGACAAAACCTGAATCTAAAGAGCAATAAATGTTGCTTTGTTGTTTTTTTAAATAAATCCCTTCATTTACAGATCAAAGTAAGCAGCAACAGCTTTTAGAAGCAGAGACAACTCTGAAAAGGTGTTTTGGGGTTCAGGTTTTGACAGCACATTTCTGTTTCTGACTGGATAAATCTTCCCGTCACCCACAATAATCAGAAATCAGTGTATTTTTTTTTTGTTGCATTCAAAGAAAGTCCTCCTCAGGTCAGTGCTGAAACAAGCTGCAGGTCAGAAATGCCACACACCTTTCATGCTGGATTCAGAGGAGAGGATGGCATTTTGAACATGTCGGTCCTCCTCGCAGTCAGCCTGAAGCTGAATAATTTACAATAATCAACATCTTCAGCTGCGAGAGCTGAGCTCACACATCAGTCCTCCCTTCTGAGCTGTGAAGAACTGGCATGCCTACAGTCCTGATGTTATGTAAGATATGCAGAAACATGCCTTACAGCTGACTGATTATTTATTTTAAAAGAAGTTTACTTGTTGATGGAGCTGATAACAGACAGTCCTCTGGGTGTTTTGAATTACTGATGCCTGACGTTTAAACGAAACAGAATTTACGTTGTTTGATTTGGTCCTAAGTCCTTAATAAATATATATTTGAAGCTCACCCAGCTACAGGAGATGTATCACTTCTTTTAAAGTCAAGTGCAAATAATGATCTGAAATGTTGATTAAAATCTCTTCACATTTATTCAACAAAATACATGAACTGAACATGAAACATTAATCTTTTTTTTTTTTTTTTTTTTTTACACATATTGCAGTCAGATGAGTTCTGTTTAACTTAAGTGGACTTTCTGAGCATATTTAATCCCTATAATCTCCTGAGGTGTTAATGGGTAAAATCAGGTGTGTTTCCCTGCAGCCGCGCGCGTTTGGGAAGGATGTGGTGGTGAAATATGGCGAAATATTTTTGTTTAATAAGGGTTTTTCCCTTACAAACATTCCAGATATTTTACTCCAAATAAACTCATAGATTAAACAGAACATCTTGTTATTTAAAAAAATGTTCATGCAATTAAAAAGGGGGAAAAAACGTGCAAACCTTGCTTACCTGCGCGCGGCTCCTCCGGTTCCGGCGCCGTCGTGCAGTGAACGCACCGCGCAAACCGGGCGCATATCCTTCGCTTTTAGTCTCATAAAAAAAAAAAAACCGCTCGTGTGATCGTGGAGCTGATGGGGGGTTGGTGGAGGGGGAGGGAGAGAGGGCTGCTGCTCCTGCCCTGAAGTTTGAGCAGCTGAGCCGCGCGCCAGGAGCTGTCCGCGGTGCTGAAACACAAAACAACAACAACGAGGAGGAGGAGAGGAGGAGAGCCGCCGGATTCCTGGAGGTCTGATCCTGCCGGGAGCGCCTCAAAAGTCGCAGCTCCTCAACCCAGCTGACGTCCCCCCACACCCCATCTACTCATTCTGAACAATAAAGCGCGTCCAGGTTGGTTTAAGATGAATGAATCAGCGGTGAGGCAAAGTTCTGCGTAAAATTAGGCAGAAACAGATTCACTTGATTTACTTTTTCTTCTTTTATATCTGAGCTTTAACTCTTACAACAACCTAACATCCTCATCATCATTACATTCAGTTTGGAAAAGTCTTGGGTTGCGTGTTAATATATTTGTTGAAGCCCCCACCCGAGAGATTGTGCATAGGGCGCGGGGTTGGGGGCTCCTCAACTTATTGTCGCCTCTAGTGAAAATGTATTTAGGGTCCCGAGAACAAGTTGTGACGCGGCACGAAAAGGGTGACAAGAGACTCCCACGTGGCGCACAGTCAGTCAGTGATGCGCTCTGGGAACAGTCTGCTGTCATACCCCCCACCCCCTCCGTGTCCGCGGGCTTATTGTGCAGATTAATGAGATTAATAATTAACATCATAGGAGGGCGATAATCTTCTCCTCCTGGCTGCATGAGAGTTTTATTGTATCATTACTGTCCCTCATCCTCAATGTTTTTATTTTTTTTATGTCTTGTTGGCCTTGGGACAAATGTTGAAGGTGGCAAAAATGAGAAGTAAAAGTGCAACAGATGTGGTGTCCCTGCAGACTCATCACAGCTCTGCAGACAGAGGCCCAGCAAACAGAGAAAAATAAAGTTACTAAAGATCAGGTAGCAGGAGACACAAACAACACTGACGATGTTTCGCTTCATTTTCCTGAGGTGATGCTTTAACCCTATAGAACACAGGAAACACTAACAGAATAAAAGATTCAGTAAGGAAGCAGGAACTGATGTGAACACAGGCTTTTCACTCACATTCTGTAAACTGGACCTTAGTTTTCATCTAAAGAAGGGGGGTCAAACTCTGTTACACAAGGGAGGCAAAATTCAAAACTTTGTGCCAGTTTTTGTCAATATTTACAAACAGAAAGTCTATAACAAATAATTAGTGTAGAAATACTAATGACTTTTTATAAATTGTTTAGAAACATAATGGGTAAAGAAAAAAAAGCCTAAATGTAGAAAGACATCATTATCATTCATTTCTTATACCTCTATGAACAACTTTATCATTTATTAGATCTTAGAGATACATTTTATCAAAATATATCAAATCAGGTAAAACTAAACTCTCTGAATATCCATTTGTTTGACTTTAAAATAAGAAAAAACAACAAGATAGTTAAAGTTAATGAAAAAATAAAATGTAATATTCTTGGCTTGAAAGTTGGCCAGATGTCATGAGAAAAAAATGAGAAACCAGAAAACTATTTTACATATAAAATATTATTTTTGGGGCCGAATAAAATATTAACGAGGGCCTGATTCATCCCGAGGACCTTCAGTTTGACACGTGTGATCTAATGTAAATGTTATTTGTTTTACTGTTGTGCATATGAGACTCACACTATCTGAAGCACACACTATTTTCTCTCATATCAGTATTTGTCTTTTAGAATTGAAATTTTGGATGATTTTAAACAAAGTTTTTCTCTTTGCCCTTTCATGCACATGTTGATCAGCAGTAGTTGTTTAAGATGTGAATTAGAAATAAACTTGACTGAAAACATTAATAAATCATGTTAATCATTAAAGACCAAAAAACAATCATAAATACAGATCTTAAAAATGAATTGTGTAACAGCTCTGTTGGAATGACTTTGATACAGTGGTGGTAAAAGTCTTAAACACATTCATGCTTCTTGTTTTGCTCTCTGATTAAAACTGATGATTGGAGGAATATGCTGCTTATTATAAATCCTAAAAAACAGCTCATTTGCTCAGGTTGCACTGAATATTTTGGCTTCTGCGCTCGCATCTGTGCCCAAACAAAGCGGCGACACTTTGCAACCACGACACGGTGAAAACCTTGAAAGCACCAAGTCTTTAAGTGCTGGCTTAATAACTTATGAAGCGCTCACCACATCAGGCGCGTGAACAACACAGCCACCCACGCTCTGTTGCATCTCTTGTTACTGTTAGGAAGCAGACAAACAAAAAAGAAAAAAAGAAAAAAATTCCTCAGTCTGGAGATGAAATGATGCGCCTGTTGCCGTGGAAATCAAAAGCGGCACACTCCCGAGGAGGCCGCGCATAAGAGAGCTTGAAAAACAGACATCTGGGAAACAAATTTGGGATTCTTAAAGAAAACTTTTCTCGTGAAATTTTTATTCCACATAAAAGAGACACAAACATGGAAACGCATTTCTACACTTCTAATAGAACAATATCAACTAACAAACATGTCACAACATGTCTCAGCTAGTGAGGAAAACTTGGCTACAACAGCAGAAGAAGAAAAAAATGCAGTTTGAGTATAGAAAAACACAATTATCTTATGAGTGACGATAAAATATTCTGTAAAGATCTCAAGGAGAGGGTTTACATTTGTGGTTATGTTACTCTGCCTCTGATTTAATAATGCTGAAGTTCAGAACCAGCAGCTCCTGCGTGTTTTCACCAAATCCTTACTGTAAATCAAGAAAACCAACGTCAGACATTTCATCAGATTTTGATTCTGACAGATGGGCTTTCATATTAACAACCACAGAAAAATGTCTCATTGGATGATCTGTGATAGTTGGTGTCACTGTAATTAAAAGACATCTGGCCTCTGATTGGCTGCACATTGTGACAGTTTGTTCACATATTTAATATCAGGAGGTTCTTCTAAAACAGATTTTTTTGATAAACAGAAATTACAGGCTTCATACAGAAAATGAAAATGCGCAGAAATATGGCCTGTTGGTCATGGGATGAGCAGCGTTAGATCCACCAACACGATTAATCAATAACCAACAACAGCACAGCTGAGAAAATCTTCAGTATACCAGAGTCATGTCCTTCCTACTCTTCTCCATCTCTCAGGGGCTCCTTCTTCTCAGCCCCCAGTTCAGCTGTTTCTCTATCTTCATCTTCCTCCTTAGGAACGTCGTCTTCTTTCGTATCCTCTTTCTCCTCCACCTCCGCCTGCTCCTCCTGATCCATGTCCAGTTCTTCAAAGGACGAGCCGCTGCCCACAGAGTCACTCGAGCCTCTCTCGCTGTGGTCCCTGTCCTTATTGTCATTGTTTGTGTCCATGACGTCCCTCAGGGGCAGGGAGGAGGCCAGGGAGGCGGCTGTGGACGCTGCCAGCGACGTCTCTCTGCTGTCCCAGGTGACGCCGCCGCTCACTGAGCTGTTGTCGCTGTGGGAATCTGCACCTGAGGCGGAGCAAAAGTTCAGACAGGTAAAAATGGGTTGTGAGAGAAATGGCTGCTCAGAACTAAATCCAGTTCCATTTAGGAGAAATTAATAGTTTTTCTAACACAACACAATTGAGCTCTATGTGTTAAAACACCGCATAGAGCTCAATTATTGTTTGTTAGCGGTGCTCAGCCATCTTGATTTGCGGTGACTTCAAAGTTACCATTTGTAGACATACAGCCAATGGTTACTTTCAGAAAGTTTCTGACCAGTGGGTTATTGCATATTCTGCTAACAGAACATACAAAGGAACACACACACACACACACACACACACACACACACAGGCAAAAACAATATTGTCTTGCCCTTCGGTGGCGGGTGATAAAGAAGAAAGATCGTTCATCAGCATGAATCTAATAACGCTATATTTGATTCTGTGCTTCGCTTTGCAAAAAAGAAAAACATTCTTGCTTATTTCATCTGCAGCACACTGCTTATCTGCAATCATAGAAAGCAGTCTTTTGCCTAATTGACGGAGATTTTCTCACCAACATGATGAGTTTGCTAATGCTTTCTGTTTGAGCTTGAACCAAATTGGCCTTTGATCTGTTGGACTGTGACTCAGTCATCGTTCATTATCTCTGAATACAAGACTTGTTTTTTTATTTCTGTTAGCTTTACGTGGAATGAGCACAGCTAGGCAATTATTAAAAACAAAACAGACTAAATAAAGACTTTACTTGATTGTGTCCACCAAATCAAAGTTTGCAGAGATGTGAACAGAGTGAACCTGAATGACAAATGGAGAAATGCGAGGCCTTCCTAAAAACTGCAAATGAAAACAGAGTAGGTGTCAGATCGGGGAAATATACGAAGCACATCATACCTTCCACCTACACGAGAAAATAACACAATGTTCACACCAAAATTGGTCTCCTTGAGGGGAGAGATGGAGGAAAAGAGTGTGAAGAAAACTCACAAAAGGACACATTCATGAATGACAATCACATCCATTAACGCCTGTTTGAGCCAAGATAAAAACTGAAGACATATTTTAATATTTTATCTTTATTGTAGGGCATTAAAGCTTTTTGTCATGCCTCTTTTGTGTCTTATAAGTGAAAATAAAAATAGAACGGCTTTACTATTCCCCTGGACACTAGAAGATGTGTTGGTTCTTCTGTGGTCATAAGCCAAAATAGCACCTTGTGTGGGTTTGTACTGAATCTGTCATCAGATCAAAATATAATAAACAGGAAATCACCATGAAGCTCCCTGGGGTCAGTCATTTCTTCTCTGTTATTTGAATCTCTACAATCTAATTATCACTTTCAGCAAATCAGATTCTGTTTGTGGAAAAATAAGGTATGAGAGGTTCATATGGATTTTTATTTAGATTATTTTTAGGGGTGTTGATTGGTCAACAAGTCCAAACAGAACCAGTGGGAGAGGTCTTCAGTGGAACTGTAAATGGGATTTAATAAGGTGGTTTCAAATGAATATAAATGGATGATTCATGTGTTGTTTGCATGTTGGAGGGACATATTGTAGAGAGACTCATTTTACAATACGAGAATATTTAAAATATAAGGAATTTTATGGGTAATCATGGACCTTCTTAGGGTAATTGGGTGGATAGCCCTCTAAGGAAGAGCCTCAACACACTCGACAGCTTTCACGCTTGCATAGTTGCAAGCAAGTCCTGGAATTAGTATTGTGGTTGAAGCTTTTTGAAAGTCTTTTAGATAACATTTGCCTAATGTTGTTACTAAATTGGGCCCATTGGGATTATTAGCTGAAAATCAAGGTCTTGTTCTTCAAACTGTCTGTAGAAGAGGAGATGATTTTTTTAAGGATGCAATTAGACACAGAAAGGGCTGAGACACGATGAGGGTTTGGAGAATCAGAGTCTGCGTGGATGGGAAGACGAGGCTCGTATAAAATGCGTAAACAAAAGCTGGGAAGTGAGAAGACAAATGGATTGGCTTTTTTATGAATGAGGACCTGGGAGGAGGAGCATTTAGGGATTATTATTATTATTATTATTATTATTATAGGATTTTAGAGTAAAACACAGATTTGCTGGATTGAGCCAGTGTGAATGCCTTGGATAATAACATGTTGTACTAAATAACTTGTGTATTATAATAGATTTAAATATTTTACAAAGAAAGGAGGCATTAATATGGATCATTCATGGTTCCATCCATGCTTCATACACTTTGTGTCACCACAAAATTATAGCCATTGGGAACCTTAGAAGAAATTTATACATCCTACTTTGCTTGACCATCTGCTCAAGGGTCTGCAAGGATCAGTTGGGTTTTGCAGACGACAGGTCTCTGTGACCTTATTAGGTTAGAAAGTAAAACTGTGGATCCCTGGAAAGTTGTGGTGCAGCTGATAAAACAACAGTGAGCAAGGACTCATGTTTTCTCATCTGCTCTACAGTGAAGTTTGATTGATGTAAAGTGATGTCATCTGTACCTGTCTGTAACACTGCAAAATCTTGTGCTGCCCAGATGTTGGTGTCCACACAGACTGTGTGTCAACAGCATCTTGGGAAGTAATTAAACTCCCATTTAAAAGGTGTCAACAACAAACAGCAGACAAGACTGTTGGTCCAATCCACAGACTGTATAAACTGATGGACCTCTGACACCTGGATGTCAAATACAAACAGAGCAGCTTTTGTAAACCAGGTCATGCTGGACTTGATTCCCAATGACAAAAATAAAGCAGGGACACTTTTACAGCGTGTTTTTGGTCAAACCACAAGCAGTGGAAGGAAAACAACTTGTTTTGATGAAATACTGTGAGAAGAAATTGCTTTAAAAAATTGGACAATGTATCATGCAGCGACAATAAGGACACAAAAAATTGCTTCAAATTCCTGCTGAGAAATCTAAATTCTTTCCATCTTTTCTTGTGACTCAACAGTTGACAAACCAGAGCATCATTTCCCCCGAGAAGACTACAGTTTAAATTATAGACTCAGGAGTTGAATAAGGAGCAGCTGACCCCAAAAATACCATGTGATGTTTGTACTTCAAAGCTGAGAGATGTTCGGCAGTGACTACCTTCAGCTAGTTTTTTCAAACTCTACATAACAAGCAATGCAAATCTAATTTAACAGCCTACCTGGACTGCAAGGGTATAGCCTCTGTGAGCTCCAGTCTATAGGGCTGCAACCTCTGAATCGAGACAAAGCAGCATTATTTCTTGTGTTCTTTGTTTTTCTTCTCATAAAACTACACCTGTCTCACTACTTTGTGTTTGTCTGTGTCTATTTCCTATCTTCTAAACCCCAGCAGGTCGGGGAAGATGGCCACCTGTCCCGATCCAGATTCTGCTGGAGGTTTCTGATTGTTTAAAGAAAGTCACTTTTGTATCACTGACTCCGTGCTGCTTAGGATGGAGGAAGTCAACAAATATTTTTGGTTTCTTTAAATGGACAAGTTGTCATTCATTTCAACACTTTTTACTTTTTTTCATCTATTTATTGTATTATAATTGAATTGAATAGACTGTAATTGAATTTATGATTTCATTTGTTACATTTCAGTAAAGTGCCTTAAGATGACTTTTTGTGAATTGGAGGGAAATGAATTAACTGAGTTGAAAGTCCTCATAGCATCTAGTGTGCAATTATTAAATCTCATTATTGTTGCTTGAATTTACAATTTGCAAACATTGAGTGAAAGTTTGATTGTCAGAAATCTGTTTGTGTGTGTGTTCTTATTTCCTCTCTCTGGTCAAAGCAGAACCATTATTAAAACACAGCCAGAATCTGGGAGCAGAAATGTCTATAATGTGACTACTGGATAACAGAAAGCAGTCTCCCAGGTGGTAAAAGAGGGATTTCCACAGCTGGGTTGTCAGACAAAGCTTAGCTCCCCTGATTGATCTGCCTCTCATTAAAAAAGCTCAGCTGTGTCTGAGACTGGGAAAGCGCAAACACACACACACACACACACACACACACACACAAAAAACATTTACATTTTGCTCAAATGAGTCCCCATGTCTGACAAAATCTCTTGAACCCTAAACTCATTAAACTATATATGTGGAGTAGATCTGAAACAGAGATTAATGCTGCACCACAGGAAAACGGCACACAGTGATACATATTAATGCATTCTTAAGTAGCCCCTTAAAATATATATTTTTTACTGCAACCAAACACTAACTAACTAACTATCTATCTAACACAGTATATCTATATGTGCAGAATTACAAAAAAATCTGATTAAATAGCTCCAGTGTAATGCACAAGATTTTGATTTGTTTGATTGCTTTCTGAAAATTGCACAAAACTCAATAATTTTACAATCTGAAATTCATTTTTCTTGTTAGTCAGCATCAGATTGGATGACCCGATTGTGTCTGGAACGTTTGTGAAAACTCTGAATGAGCCACCACGCTTAATGTCTTACTTCTTTAGTCGCCTCATGTTTGTATTTTAATACAAAAACAATTTGTCCCCCACTCCACTTAAACATTTTCACCTTGCATGGATACGTCTTCATGTCAACCTGCACAGCCCAGAGCAGATTCAAGTCTTAATAGGGTGTTTACACTGACCAGAGCTGCTGTTACACCATCAGGCTCAAAGAACAACAGACAAGAGAGATGTTGCCAATATCGTTTTCTCTGTCACCGCGAGGGCTTAAGCGAACCTTCCTCAGTTCAGCTCGATAAAACTCCTTAGGCCAGACAAGGTTAACTCTGATTTCAGGGGGTCTCAAGGTGAACTGTAAGATTTTTCTGTGAATTGGGATGGGTAAACCATGGGCTAAATAACAAGATTCAGCTGCTCAAAAACTCTACTTTATTTTGATACAATGTGGTAAAAAAAAAAACATTAAAGCAACAAACCAGATGTGCTAGTTGTCTTGAGAACACTGCAGCTGTGCTTAGAATCTGGGCACCTTTCCAGTGATCAAACTGGAGCGTGCCATTTGAACAGGACCTTTATGTTTGCTGTGATGGACAATTATACTGCTGTATATGTGTGACTGGATACTTTTTATCATCCTGGTAGGTAGTGGTTTGTATTTCTTCACTGCTCCAGCACTTTGTGTGTAATTTGAAGGAGACAGAAGCAGTTTCAGAGCAGCTGAGTGATATTTACAGTGATGTTAGATATTCTGGGTGAGTTTGGAGGCAACACTCCAGGGTCAGCAGTTGAAATGTGAAGATGATGTTGGCTCGGAGCCTTGAGCCCTGGGCTACCAGCAGAAAAAATACTTAAATTTTCACTGGCCTAACAGTGCAACATCAGCTACTGCATAAAATAATGTCTCCTTGTCTGATGTATAATAATACCACTATCTGTTGGTATCTTTATGATTATAACTATGAAGCATAATTGCAAAATAAACAAACCTGACAACAGATGACTATCAGCAAGCTAAAGACTTTCCTCTAAAACTGACAGCTCTTAAAATCTAAGAGATATTTTGAGTGATTTTTTTAGGTAAAAAAAATATATATATGTGTACATTTTTATTTGCTGAATTTCAAGGCAAATCTATGTGTTTAGTCTGCTTAAAGACGCTGTCTGCCACTGATTTTAATTTAAAAAAAGTCTCCACTAAAACATGTTGCACAAAGCTAAATATGAGAAGTTTACTAAAGTCACGAGTACATAAACTACAGTGACTTTTATCAGAACCACAATTAAAGAGAAGTTTGTGCTCAAGGCATCTTATGCCGTTGCACTTCAGCTCACTAAAGTGTTTCTTTTGTTAACTTTAAACATGTTTGTATTTATATTTAACTAGAGTACAACTGTTATACATGCATTGGAGCAAGAAATATGCTGTTTCTGAATGGTATGTTGGTTTAGTAAATATATATAAACATTTTTAAAATGGGAGTTTTATTACATTTAATTAAGTTTGCAGCACTCTGGTAGGGCCAACAAAAAATTGCGGCCCCTTCCATCCTTGCTCTAAATCAAACACATATTTTGCCCAGCTCTGTAGGACCATTTTTCCTTTCAGATCATTTTGGAGTGGAGTGAGTTGCAGAGTAATGAGAACATGTCAACATTATTAGGGCTGAATGAGCTGACTCATGGTGCTCAAAGTCTAAAACCCTGCATTTAAAAGAAAATGAACTAAAAGAAAAATAGACACGTGCATAGTTGTGTGAGAAAGTTGTGTGATTGACAACATTGTTGCAAAATGACTTTCAGCTCGTGATTATAAAACGTGCAGTATAATATGCAGACCTACTGTTATCTGGTTTACAGTTTGTTTACCCAACACTTCACTTTTCCTCCTATTTCCTTTCTCAGTTGTCAGAAAAGCAAGCAATAATCAAAGCTCTGTCTCAGAACAGTGATGCTGACAAAACTAATTTAAAGTTGTGAATAGCCTTCACTCTCAGTTCAGAAGAAAGGTCAGTAGCTCTTCAGCAGAAAACCCTGCCGTTTGTCTCGAGGATATGTCTCAACATGTGAACATTTACAGATCATAGAAAAACTTATTTTCTTAAACTTTGATTTTTAAACCAACAGACTGTTTACGAAGGATGCCACATTAGGTTTCTGTCCACCTCCAACCACCTTTTCAAACATCCCAACATCGTTTTCTTTCTCCTGTGATCTGACAGAGTCAATACTGCTGTGACACCAGCCTCCCAGCTCAGCGTAATGGAGGCAGCACTGCAAGACACATACTTGTAATGACAGATCAATTACACGGACTCATATATCGCTTGTCCTCAGCGATCGGGGGCAGAAAGGGAGTCAGATAAAATAAAAAAATATCACAAAAATCGTTGTTTGCTTCAAACCGAAGTTGCAGATGTGAAATATTTCTGTTTATATGCTTCACCGCAACAGAGTTAGATAATATTAATGATGAAAAACAAGGAGAAATGTATTTTTCTCACTATATTGATTTATTTGGGTGTTGCCAAAAGGTGGTCAATGTTCACCTGTAAAAAGTTAAACCACTGGAGGTCAGCAAAATCAAAGTATTTCAGTTTGTGTTAAATTATTCATCATTAAAAAAAACACCCATTTCTTTGGAAGATTTCATAAAGTCAAACAGTTTTCAGTTTATGTTTCATTACAGCTTTTTGCTGAAGATTTTTCCACTTTCTACAGACTAAACCTTTGAGAAATGTTTTAAACTTTACCTGTAATGTCAGTTCCTCTGTCTTCATCAGAGTCCTCTTCTTTTACATCTGGTTTGGTTTCATCTAACATTTCTGACACAAAGAACTCTGTCTGGAAAGACAATGGAACCATGTAGTTGATGACATCCGATCTGTAGATCTCAATAACTGGGAAGGCGGACAGCTTTCGATCCTATACAAATGAAATACACAAAACAGACAATAAAATAAATGTGTGACATTATTTCACAATACCAACTGACAGATTTTCTGAATTTATTTTAAATCTTTAGAAAATGATACATTTCAGCAACAAAGAGGCAGAGCTAAAACTCTGGTGTCTGAGCTGATAGGAGGTAGAAGCAGGAAGAGGGTGTTGTGTTTCTGCCCATTTTGTTCTTTTTTAAACATTAACACTAAAAGATTGGACTGGATAAATACAAACCAGAAGTATGTTTTAAGAACCAATGTCTAACCAAATACTTGTAATGAGAAGTGAGGCCAGCCTTAAACTGTAAAAATTAAAGTGATGATAATTATTCAGTTTTACTGCTACAGTAGCATAAAACCAGCTGAAGAAACCAAGAAGCAGCTGAAAAAAATACAATATTTATTACAATATAACACTTAAATCCTCTGGTAATACTTCTCCAGTTTTAAAATTTGATCACTGCCAAAGTGCAGCGGGGTTAGCACAAGAGCAATAATCATTCTTGGAGAAGTTAAAAGTGAGATGTAAAATGTCTGCTGAAATAACACTGTTTTTTAAAAATACATTAATATGAATATATGCCCTCCCATGTGAGTCCATTAAAGCTGCATTACCGTCCACATGGAAGTGTCTACTTTCGCACTTTCTAGTGGTGTGTGGAGAAAGTTTATAAATATTGCACCGTATTTTCTCTAAAGAGGACATTAGTCTCTGCATAATTTTGCTCCATGCTTTTAAGTAGTTCACAAGGGATCGCAGAGGAGTGAGGTATCTGATGAATCATCATAGGACAGCCGGAAAATGGCAAGGGTGAGTAACTCAGCTTAGTCGCAGTTATGATCGGTGTCAAAGTGACAGATTAATATTTTAGAGAGAGACAAAAGGAGGAAGAAATGACCAGAATAGTTTAGCATTAAATTCATTGTTGATTTATTCCCCGGCAATAGTCGACAGTGAGGAAGAAACAAGCAGTAGATACTTCTGAATGGAGAAGTGATGCAAGATGTTTCATGATCCAATTATGGGAGATTCTTCTTGTAAAGGTAGATTTCTGACTGAATTGCCACAGTCTGTGAGCTGCTCTATAACACTGTGAAACCAGGATGGATATTCCACCTGCAATTCAATATAGTTTATTTTTATTATTATTTAAAACCATAATTTACTTTATGATTTTTTGTCTCTTGTGCTATAGATTATATATTGTAAAGCATACTTTAGCAAATTTTTAATGCTGAGACTGTTCTGCCTCAAAAAAACATGTAGAAATTAGAATCAACATTTTACAACTGGTTTTAAAATGAGTGGCTTTACTTTCATTGGTGCAATGATTGACAAAAACAACTACTGTACTACAAAAGGAAACAAAACCGACATTCTAAAAGTCATCACCAATCTCAGTTTATCTGATTGACTGTTTTTAATCTAACCCTTGCAAAATACCCCTGTATGAGCTGGTATTAACATCCTAACTGCAGAGCCTCTGGCAATAAAGCTGTCTATGCAAATCAGTGCCAATCTCCTTGAACCTGCTTAGATAATGAGCAGAAAGTTGAGACACAGGCAGTTTACTGCAAGCACACACCCACACACACACACACACATTTCCAAGGATTTTGTATCAGATGAGTCAACAAAAACAAGACACGAGGACAACATCTGTGTGTGGAGTACTGACACAAAGTGATGCACAATTAAAATAGTTACATGTTCATAATTAAATACAGTATTTTAAAAAAACAGTGTTTGAGTATGCTGGAGGTGTACACATATCTGTAGAACAGATTCTCTTCTTCATATTTAGTGATCTTACAGATTCATAAATCATCAGGGAGAACATCACCTCCTTTTATCTTTGGAAAAAACACGAGGTGTATTGATTTTCTTTTTTTTTATTTTAACTTCAAGACCGGATATTAAACATAACATTTTTCTACAAACGTATCTTTTTTTATTAGAGCATGAAACAATTAGTGTTACTCTAACCTTAGATAGCAGGTGAATGTAACCAGGGTGTCTACTGCAACTCCAATATATGTAGTAAAGTCTAATGTAGTTTACAGAATTATCCTCAGTTAAAACTGTGGAGCTTGCATGTTTTCTGCGTGCATGTATTTTATTTGTTTTTACTTTTATTTTTTTGTGCTCTCTGGTTTCCATTGAAAGTGAAAAATGGCTAAATAAAATGTTTGGTGAACTGAAGATTCTAAGAGATTCTATTTTAAGTGCCAGAGTCTTGGCCGTAAATGTACATTCAATGATTACTTTCTTAGAATATGATACTGTACAGCTGTTAAATCTCAAGCTGATAAAGAAATATAACAGCTGAAAAGGCAGTGGTTTAGAAACATTTCTGACCCTTCAGAACGTTTCATATATCAACCAGAATTTCCAGCCTTTTGTTCAAAAACTGTTACTCAAATCTAAGCAAATACCTCCTTACATAGATGCATAACATGGCACCCTTAATTAAGAGATTGACAATATATCAGGATATACTTTAATTCAGGGCTACATTGTGATTGACAATACCTCGAGAAGAAGAAAAAAGGAAACAATTGTAATGCAAAGGTGAAGCATTAAACAAAAAGGTAACATCAAAGTGTCTTTAATAAAAAGCTCAATACTTACAATCTCATCAAACGTGTATGTTCTAAAACTCAGGCATTATTCTATAAACTGTCACACCGAGTCTTATTTAAAGTTTCAAAGTATAAATAGGGTCTTTTTTTTATTAACTTTTAATCTTACCTTCCTACCGGACTCTTTTTAAAAGTAAGATGTTTATTAAGTTGTGTCCCTCCCTGCGGGTATTTTACATACTTAATCTGTGGTTGTGATACCTATTTCAATTCCACTTTCTCTTGATATCCCTTTGATGTTTTTCAAAGCACTTTGTGACTCGGGATGAGAAAACTGGGTCACTTCGTATCACTCCTTTTGTTAACATAAAAGATCCCTCTAAATTAGATGGTAATTTATACGTTTTTTGCGGCAATTCCATTTGTCTTTGTAAACAGGAAACACGCCATTTGCTTATATCACTTAAGCTGCCATAAAAGCTCCTCAGGTGACATTAACATGTTTCAGTTTCCATTATTTATATACTAGAACCAATAATTATACACAAAATTTTATGCATACATATTAATGCATATGCACTCTGGCATACTTATTTACGTCAAGTATTCAGCATGTAGGTCATCTGATTGGACAATTTTTTTTAAATAATTAGAATTGGTCATAGCTGAGAGTACTAAGGAGATTAAAAGAATGACACATTTGTGGGCTGCAGTGTTGTAATATTGAGTTTGACCAGAATATTTTACTAACTTTTAAAAGAATCTTGCCATATCTACCAAGAAAAAGTGTGAAGTTAAAATTAGTTAAATAGTTTTTTTTTTTTTATTTAGTGACAAAAGATGTATGTCTTTATATTTGCAAGTGTATTCATAGTAAGCTTTCATAAAACTGTAGTGCAGGTAAAAATACAAAAATCTGGGGAAATTACTCTGATTTCTGAAGGTCAGGGTTAGAAAAAAAAACACTGATTGGTTGATCTCTAAAGTTTCTGTAATATTAAAGAAGATTAAAATACATCTAAATAAAACACCTAATTTATGTACCATAAATCTTCCTCATACAGTAGTACAAATTAGTGGTGTCCCAATACAGATACTGGTATTGGTGTTGGGCCAGTACTATACAGAATGACCCAAAAATTTAAATAGGTTGAAAGGAAATCTTTATACTAAATATATACACTCACCGGCCACTTTATTAGGTACACCATACTAGTAACGGGTTGGACCCCCTTTTGCCTTCAGAACTG
>JARVGW010000682.1:18160375-18174701 GCA_031762495.1 Anablepsoides rubrolineatus
CCGGCCCTGAAACGCGAATGCGTAACGCCGAACCCGGGTTGGAAGGCGGGCCGGGACCGGGCCGGGCCGGGCCGTGTAGTGCGTAAACGCCATCTGTAGTGTGCAACTCTGGCAGCTGACCAGCAGAAGACACAACAAATATTAAGAAACCTGACCTCAGATTGATCTAAGACAGGAGGGACAGTCTGACTTCATGCTGGTCTGCGTGTTCGATGCACTACATCGTTTGTTGGATATGAAATTTAAAAGTGCTGAAGGGTTGATGTGCACCCACTGAACTTGACACCCTGATTTTTTTCTTTTACAGCCTGAGATTTTATTTTTCCCCACCTTAAGTTTGTAATACAAACCAGAGATTGTTGCTGTCAATCAAAACAAGAAGGCTTTTATAATCTAGTAAAAACCCTTGACTTGACTACAAACCATTAGCTGCCATCAGTAATAATTTGTTTTATGTTTATGTATTTAGAGGTTTTTCTTAATGGGTGACGTTTACTCATGTGTTATTAATAATGCCTCGTCTTCAGGCAACATTGTGCATTGAGCTAATTATCCACACCAACATCTTTACAGCTAAACTCAAAATGAGTCACTCTAATTTGGAAAAGCTCTCACCAGTATGTATCACCTAAAACAGACACCTTGAAAAAAGTGCTGTAAACTTTATTAGAAACACAGGAAAAAACAGGAGAAGGTACATTTTCAACAGTTACAGTGATCCAGAAGCTCCTGTAATGTGCCTTTCATAAATGATTGCCCACTTGGAGAGCCAATAAATGAGTGAGCCACACACGAGTAAACATAATTTGTGACAGGCAGATCATGACAGCAGATTACAGTGCAGCACAGAAGAGAGCATTAGCTCACACATAACCACTGCTGAAATAAGACACCATGTCAACACCCATTTCTGATTCCTTTTTAGAGCATTTGTGGTGGTAAAACACTATTTATCACCCGCTGTTAGAAAGCAAATAAGCAGGAGGCATGCATTCTTTCAAGGATTATAAGCCTTTTCATTTCTTTGTGTTTTAAGAAAAAAATCTTGACACCGGTGAAAATGATTTTCACTAACCTTTAATACCAGTGCTATTATTCTTTAGAGAAACACACCAACCTTGATGATTCTCTGACTTTCCTTCTTTTGTAACCTTGAGGTTAATGTTTGTGTTTTGACACAAACTTTCTAAGTGTATTCATATAAATAAATGGTTTCATCACACTGAGAGCTAGAGTTTGGTTAAAGAAACACATTGATGTTTACTGATACATGATACAGCCTTTTTTGTTACAGCTTTTTACTAATTTTTTTAAAATAATAAAATGTTTTTAATAATTCTGTTTCGCAGCTTCAAAAACAACTACTTGAATTGTTCAAAAATAAACCATAAATCACAATCCGTAGTTAAAAGTTAAATAAATATTGAAGGGAATCAGGCACACCAAGAGGCTAAATACAAACACTTCACAATGGGATGATCGAAGCACCACAAACGACCTTATCTGACAAGCTGAGAGAGGATTTTGCCCTTAACTGCGACTAACTGTCATTTAAAGAAGCTGCCGCTCTGAAAATGAGTGAAAAAGCTGCGGTCCTGTGAGGAGTGAGAATCACTGACAGCACACCTCCTCCTCAGGGGAGGGAGGTGAGATAAGGCGGCAGAGCAGCAGTGAATAATGAAAGGAAGACAGATTGTTCATTCAGTTCTGTGTTCACACTGACAGCCTACAACTATGATAGACCCTTCTGCGTGCTGGAGGAAGACCCTGACCTCCAGCTGTGGGTGGTAAGCCTATTTCAGACATGCACCTCTTTACAATACAATACAAGGCATCTGATCATGTTGGCTTCCTTTCTAAATGAGTAGCATTGTCCTTTTCTTTTTTTTTTTTAAAGGTGTGAAGGCAATCTTAATGTTTTGACAATTTGAGGACAGTAGAGGTGAACTGTATACAGTCAGAAAAATGGAAAGAAACGCATGAGACCAGACAGAAAACCTGACAAATAATACCTAATGTTAGATGAATTAAACTCCATTTTTAAGCCTTGAGTTCAGTATTGTATTAAAAACATATTTGGTGGTTTTGATCATGAAGGAATTAGAGGAGCTATGAAGCTGTACTTACAAACTGATGAGACTGAAGTGTTTCTGAAGGTTATTAGCTATTCATCTTGAAAACAGTTTTTTAAAAGATCACCAGGATGCTGATTGAAAAAGTGAATTTAGCTAATGACACTAAATTTACTTATAAAAGTTTTAAGTTATGAGATCATTTGATTCTTATGTGGTTCAAAGTCCTCATTTGCAGTTCAAATCCAAACTTAGTGAGGTACTTTTTATACATTTTATAAAGAAAATTTCAGCTTTAAATCTGTTCAAGTAGTTTGCATATTTCTCCAGGATCTGAGAAATGTAGTGTTTGCAGAGTAAAACTATAATAGACATGTAACTGATACAGCAACTAAAAATGCACCACAGTCAACAGTGTTTACATCTTTGCTGTGTGCATTTGTTGACAACAGGAGCCCCAACATTAAGAATTGATTAAGCAGTACAGGCATTTCATCTCCCACAAACTCTTACATTCTCATATCACTAATTAAAAAGCTGATGTGAATTGTCACTACAATATGCCATGCAGAAAATCTGCCTTTATGCCCTGTTTCACACAAATATGAGCTGCAAATCATAGCCTTCTGTTATGTTGTCTATGTTGGACAACTAAATAGCTTAAACAAACCCATAAATATAAAAAATATATAGACTCCTTCTCCCTCTTTCTCATACAAACACAAACATCTATTTATATTCATAGAAGATTTTTCACACTAATCCCCAGCACAAGAAGATAAAAAAAAAATACGCAAAAGCTTGGCAACTCATGGTGACAATTGGTGACATTCTCCAGAGCTTCCTCTGGTTTCTTTACTCCCACTGCCCTATTTTAGCCACACAACCCACCCTCGTCCCACTCCATTATAACCTTCTCTCGCCTTCCTCTGTGGAAAATGACAAAAAATCTACTTCACACCTCGGCTGAGGTGTCCAATTCAGACTGTCCCTCATGGTCACACACCCCTCTCCGGAACTAAGTATTGTCTTTCCGCCCGCAACACCACTATTTTTAACTCCTCTCAGCAAGCCCAGGCTTCCTCCATCATCTTTTTGTTTTTAAGCCCAAGTGGAAAAGCCTATAGACAGCTTGCTGGAAGAAGCAGAGAACTAAGGGCTGAATATGGTGATGCTACAAAGGCTATGAGGTGGACGAGCAGAAGGCGGTTTGATGCCAAATCTCTGTGCACCGATGCAATCAATACGAACAAATACTTGATGAGCTACACATGTAGTGGCTCTGTCAGCAGCTGGTGAGGTCTCCAGGGGTGCTCCAAAATTGATCTGGTGAGCTGCAAGAGGTGAGAAGCAATAAGAGCAACTAAATCCCAAATGCAGATACAAACATTCCCATCATGTTTTCATTTTCTTTGTCTAAACTGATTGTTTCTGGACAACAGATTCCTTCCTCTGCTACTGGTTTCAAAATGTGTTTTGTTTGCCGATGATGCCGATAATTGGATAAAAGAAATCTGTAAAATATATAATATAGGGGACAAACACAGGGATATCTGAGAAGTGAAATGAGGTTTATATGATTTACAGAACGTGTGCAACAGCTCAGACAGTGAAATACACCCTACCGCTGTCAGTGATTATGCAGCAGTTTCTTTAACTTTAGATACAGTCAGGTCCATATATATTTGGACAGAGACAACATTTTTCTAATTTTGGTTCTAGACATTACCACAATGAATTTCAAACAAAACAATTCAGATGCAGTTGAAGTTCAGATTTTCAGCTTTAATTCAGTGGGTTGAACAAAATGATTCCATAAAACTGTGAGGAACTAAAGCATTTTTTGAACACAATCCCTTCATTTCAGAGGCTCAAAAGTAATTGGACAGAATAAATAATTGTAAACAAAATATTCATTTCTAGTACTTGGTTGAAAACTGGCCTGGGGATGCCTCAGGATTCTCCTGGAAGAGCTGGCCCAGGTGGCTGGGGTGAAGAAAGTCTGGGTCTCTCTGCTTAGGCTGCTGCCCCTGCGACCCAATCCCGGATAAGCGACAGAAAACGGACGGACGGACAGTGTCAGTGCGAAGACAAAAAATACAACTCCTAAAATCCACAGCAGTAAAACATGACAATGTGCCAGCAGTTTTCTTCACAACTTCACAGTAAAGATATTAACATGAGAGTTGTGTTTAAGGATGTGAAGCATGTGACATAACACTTCTCAGTTTCTGATTATGTGATTGACACAGAACACATCTCAATACAGTGACCGCTACCGAGACAATCAGCTATAAAAATACTAAGAATAAAAATAATCTCCTGGAGATCTACTGATTGATATGAACTTATCAAAACATTCACAGCTTTTAACAAAATACAAACAAATACTTCTGGCCAAAAAAAGATATAAGGACAAAGATGTTCATAAAATGAACACTTCTACTTGAACCACATCAGTTCAGTAGGCGCTCCTTCAGGACAGTTTGTGTTCAAACGACTAAATTGATGAGAATAAAAGTGAACAAAACTGCAGTTGGTCTGAGTAAAGCAGTTTTCAAGCCATCTTGAGAGGATATATGCCTGTATTTAGTACCAACCAAAAGTCATTAAATCACCCAGAATGGATGTCTAAACAGGGCCATAGGGAAGTCTATCTAAAGGATGGCTCCCTTGTACCATATGGTTTGGATCATTTCATTGTCTATAGAGAAACAAAGTTCAATTCACAAGAAATTGTTATTCTGAATTTAACAACTTTATCTACAGTTTGAGGAAGGTTTTCCAATAATACTTTCTTATAATAGTTATACTAAATAGCATCCCTATCTTCACTACACTAATATACTTCAAATCTACCTTGTCTTAAACCAGCCTGTTATTGCACAGCAGAGAACTTTCAGAGTGATGGACGGAGCTTTTAAACCATCATGTATGCTTCAGTGTCAGACTGACACAGAGCTGACAGCACAGCAGTGCACTCCACATATAGCCTGACACGCAGCATCCAGTCATGTAATTATATGTTGCAGTGGCGTGCGCCATAACAGCCGAGACCAAACCACTTGTTTACACGCTTCACTCCAATATATTTTCCCCCTGTGGAACAGCAGAATGAAAGGTATCAGGCTGCAGTTTGAATGAAGTTTGTTATTAATAAGACAATAAACCAGTTTTCAGTCTGCAGCTCTTTTTCTGCTGTACCAGTAAATGTAAAAACCAGTGCTCTAACATGTGAATCATCTTTTCAGTGTTTTCCCTGCTGTAACTTCCATAAACCTGACTGTTACTCAAGATTTATTGGCTCTAAATTCCTTTAAGTTATATTCAGTGACTTTTGTTTTCAGCTGGCACTGCTGCCTCAGAAACTGTGCTGGCAATTAGAGTTTTAGTGGTCTGAACTGCAGACAAAAACAAATCCAAGATGCTCTCACAGATGTTTGTCCCTGAAGAAAGTTCTCCTAAAAGCTCAGTGCCCATTTCACATTAAGCAAAACTTGGGCTTTATTTGCAGCTAAGGAGCGAATAACTATTTTTGTGCACTTTCTTCTTTTCTCACCACACAAATCTCACATATTGGGATTCCCTAGTGAAAATATTTTTTTACCTCATTTATTAGGATTCAATACTCATAATAAAAAAATAGATAAATCCCTTTTATTTCTAATGTTTTGAAAATTGGCATATGGTAAATGGTAAATGGACTGAACTTATAAAGCGCTTTATTAAGTCTCTCCTGACCCCAAAGTGCTTTACACTTACATTCACCCATACGCACACATTCACACACTCTTCAAACTGTTGATAAAGAGACATTTCTCTTCAACTTTACAATTTTATTGTGATCACCCAAACTGAAAAACTGACCACTGATTTTTTTATTTCTAACTGATAAATGTTATTGCAAAACATGTTGATGTAAAATTGTGAACATATCTGAATTGAACAGTCACAGTGAGCACATGTATGTGGTTATGATAGCATCCTAAACAAAACTGTGAATAAAGCACCATTGTTCCCACATACAGCCTCACAACAGGCACAGAACTCAAGCTCTCATATGAAGCTAATGAATGCTGAACCCTGAGAATCTTTTGCAACAGTATTTTTTTAAGTATATGTAAATAACCACACAGACACACAGCTTTATATTATTTTGGTGTCAACTGGTCATATTAGTGTGATTTATTTTGAAAATTAGCTAAACCTTCTTCAAACCAGAAATATTTGCTGGGCTTGACCAGGTAACTTTGTTAAGTTATGAAATGATACAGTCCTTTTAACTGCAATGGGATGATCAGACTGGTAAATGTAATGATAACAACAGCTCCACCTAAACTTCTCTGTTCAGTAGTTTTACTCTTGATAATAAATCCTACTTATTGAAACAATTAATAAAAACAGTGTTTCATATGTATAAGACCTAAAACTGCTTCTACAGACTCTTTTTTATGTTGTTTTCACACCTTTGATAATAATTTAAATCTCTTTTCGGCAGAAGGTTTGAGCTATAACACTTAGACAGCAGTGATAACACAAAAGAGTAGAAAGTCAAACTGACACTGTGAAGACATTTTACATACACTTTTGTTTCTGATGTGTTTTTGCTTGTGATTTAGAAAGATATCTCATAAAGATTGAACACTTTATTTTTGCTTCAAACACTCTATCCTTCTCGACTACAGCAGCTTTGATTGAATCAGACATGAACAGCTGGTGTTTACATTGGAGCATCTTAACCAGTTTTATGAACTATGTTAGAGAAGATGACATTACTGAAATACAAAAAAAAAAATCTAAAAAAAACATTGCAACAAGGACTCAGCATTAAAGCACCATCTCCCAACTAGAGCAGTTTAGTTGTCTCATGTCTCCCAAATACTTCAACCCCTGATTCTCAGATGGGGAAAGTCAAATTTTTGCTAAAGTTTGAAATAAACTTTTTCTAATCATCACCAATAATGATAGTATGTCTCTGCGGCCTAAAGTAAACAAATATCTATAAAACAAACTGCTGCGTTAAACTTATTGTGAGAGTATTTTGACAATAATTCAAAAGACCGTATAAAGCCATTTGACAAACCCCGATAGATGCTTGCTGTAAATTAGTCTGAGACATTAAAGCTTTCAAATCTAGTCAACCGTTGCAGAGAAAAGGAAGAAGTAAAAATTTGCAGCAATGAAAAGCGAAATGAGCAGTCATTAATTTTATACAGTCCGACAGAATCTGGGTCTAATTGTGATCCTAATCTGAGAGCCTATGTTTGAGATATTCACATCTCTATTCCAATGAGATGCAATTAGGAAGGAGGGGATGTGGAGCGTGGCTGTGACACGGAAATAAAACGGGCTCTTTGTGCTTCTGCAGGCCTCTCATGTACTGAAAATCTTAAATACAGACCGCATAATAAGTCTCTACCCACTGCTTCAATTTCTTTGCCTTATCAAACCTGAGGGCATGCAGCATGACCAAGAAATTTTTGAAGAGTCACTTCTTAGAAACAGCTAAATTGGTATTAAAAAAAAAGTTTAAAAATCCATATAATGTGAAGTTTTAGCGATATGAAGAACTTTCACAAAAACAAACCATCAGTGTAGCAACCACATTCAGACAGCTAATTTATTTCATTTAGATTTAATTAAAAATATCAAAAGACACTGCCAAAAAACTAAGTATTCTCTAAAGACAGGAAAAGATTTAATTAATCTACCACTAATGGGATAAATGTGGATGTAATGAGTTTTTTTCACAGTGTTTTATGACATTAGACAAAAGGCTGAAGCAACAAACAGGGCACTTTATGACAAACTCCCTAACATCGAAAGAAAGAGAGAATGGGTGATGAAAATTATTCTTTACACGCATTAAAACTCATAATCATTACAGGGACCCAGAACCTTGTTGGACAAGATTTACTTGATCCGTTGTCCTTCATGACGTTCGGACCCGCCTGGCCTTGTAGACCAAGAAGTGAGCCATCAGGCAATTCTACTTCCTCTCCATGAATAAACCATGTGTACCATCCTTGGCACTCACCCAGGTGGAGACTGCACAGGCCAAAACAAATACATCTAGCTGGGATACGATAGCAACCAAAAAGACTATATAATACCTCATTATCGCTACAAATTATTGAACCGACATTTATTTATTAATTATGAACTAGACTAACGGTGTAATTTAACTGCATTGTCATATTAAAAATGTAAAATATGTAAATCAGTTTATTCTCACACAAACAGGATTATGTAGAGTCATTTTGGTCACCTTGGCTTCTTCAGTGAGTCTTGCAAGTTAAAGAAAAAACAAAAATGCCTGGTAAAATTGATTGTAACAAGTCTCGGCTCAGTTTCTTCTCTTCACAGCTTCCCCTCCTTTTCTTTGCAAGATGCACAGATCTTTGAAGAGCCCCAAAGCAGAACAGCAAGCCATGGAAATCCTCCTCGTGTCTTGTTTGCGCAACATGACATCTGCTTAACTAGAGAGCATTTCACAAGCGCTGCCAAGTCGCGTTGACCATCAAATGGATGAACACAGCCTTGGAAATGTACAAAGACAGGCTGAACAAAAAGACCTTCTCACATTATATAGCATTTAAATCTCCATTCATCACACAACTCTAATCTCTACACAAATCAGGTACTTATCCAGGATTTAGTGATTCAGCTTCACCACTTTTGCCTCTAATTTACATTATTTTTCTTGTCCAGCATTAAAGCATATTGTGAAGTATAAATGCTTCCATAGTGACAAATATCTCTCTATAACCCACAGTTTGAGAAGGGGGTCTCTGCAGTCACTAAGTATGATTTCTTGGGTGTGGGAGTAGTTTGCTTAAGGCGTGACTGATTAGATTGATTTGTGGGGGAGGTTAGAAGATATGACATATAGAAGTAATTAGTAAATTTTTTGTGAACATGTACATACAATTTATTGACTGTCTATAGTTTAAAACAGAATAATGTCTCAAATAAAAATAATTGTGAACATGCAAATATAATTTATTAACTGCACCTTCCTGTTTCGAATTATGACTAAGATTCATATTCAAAATTGGTAATCTGAATCGTCACGTCCACACAGCTTGCTCTAATTTAAAAAAATCCACATCAGCCAAAGAAAACATATTGGTCAACTAAAACTGGGGAGAAATGCTTCTCAAAGCTAAAACTTCATGTCACAAGACAGATTTTGTTCATTCACTCTGCTGTCAATTGAGAACCATGATGCATTCAAACAGGATTACAAGGATTACAAGTCCAAGAAGGCAAAGGCGGTAGATTTATTCTACTCAATGAATTATGTTGAGCCAGATTTAGGTTTTCTTTTTGTTAAATTTGAATAGGGAACAGAAGGCTGCACACATGTTGCTTTATTCTTGTTTATTGTTTAAACTATTATATACACTGTAATATGTAGTCAATTATTCTGAACTTCACCTCATTTGTGTAACTAAAACAAGCCTAATGACAGTTTGAAACATGCAAAAAGGCAAGCAGTTGTCATTTAGCTGATTCAAATTATGTGACACCTGACATAGCCTGGATAAGTTCTCAACTACTGTGTCATATTTTAGTTGACAAAAATCACATTGAGATTATAACAGCTAAAGAAAAACAGACATTGTAGGCTCTTTCCTAAAATTTCTTCTTTGTTCTGATGATGCAAAGCAGAAAAAAAATATACCCCACAATTAAAAGGAAAATTCCCGTTTTAAGTGTAGCTGCTCATGGTAAGCTGACAAAATTCTGCTCATAATTTCCAGATGTACACGCCTATTGCAGCTTTTATTAAGACAACATGACAACCGTCACACTACGAAGTGCTCAAAGCAAAAGAGCTGTCAATATCTAATTAAGGCACATCTCAGTGGCTAACAGGAGTTTAATTCTGTCTGAGGCTTTTAATTAACCCTCATAAGCTCGACATAAGCCAAGAGAATAGTGAAAATGAGGACAAACAAACTTCACTTCAGTAGACACAGTCAATTAAAGCCGAGCGAAGAGAGGAAAACAGGAAACTGCAACTAATTTTATGACAAATAGCAAGCGTTAAGTGGAAGCAAGAATACCAATTTGTTTTCACATCACACACACACGCACACCCCCCATCCTCCAGGACCAGGGGAAAATCACAGGGAGGGATGATACAGTGTCAGCAGTGAGACAGAAGTGGCTGGGTCTGGGTTCAAGTCCCCACTGCCCTGCTGCTGTCCTCAGGGGTAAGAGCCATGTTTAAGCCACATGCCACCCACTATTAAAGCTCTGTCAGCATGTCACCAAGCAGCCTAATAGATACAATTAACAGTCTCTGCTGCTGACAGAGCTCCCATCTGAAGGCCCCCATCTGTGATGCAAGAGCTGCGTCTGATTTAAAGATTTTTTTTTTATAGGAAACAGTGAAAAGGGACAAAAGTCAGGGCAAAGAGTGAAACAGGAATGTGAAGAATAAACCAAAATTTGATTTAGTGAGAATAAAGTGAAGATAAGACAGAGGTTTAAGAAAAAAACCATTACAGTAAAGTGAAAAAGAATGAAAAAGCAATAAAAAGAAAGAATTAAACATTTAGTTTGATGAGAAACAGAAACGAGAGCTTAAACCAACTTTTTGCTTCAAAGACATTTTACAGAAGCAGTTTTAAAAGTTTATAACTAATTTTAAACTATTACTTTTAAGCTGACAATTGAAAAAAGGACTTTGAAACACAATGATAAAAATGAAAAAAGTGTCATAAAAAGCGCTTTTATTTCGCCCCTCTCTCTTTAAAGGAAAATGTCTCTCACTTTTTAAAACTTCTTCAAAAGATTTTCTTACTTTTAATCAGATTATTACATGTTACATAACTATGTTGCCATCTAAATGATGAGCTAAACTGCATTCCTTTGACAGAAGTGTTTTAATTATTTAGTGATTCAGAATAAATTGTACAGAGATGTTGGCAGCCAGACCTAGACAGGCCATCTGGAGGAGTGGGAGTTTTCCTGGTGGGCCAGTCAAACTGTGGGCTGTCGATGAATCGAGCAACAGCAAATATGAAATTAGTCTGAAAAAAAATAAACACTCAACATGTTTGCTCTCTTGACCAACTGGCTTCTTCCAGATGTGAGACCTGCTGCAGTTGAATTAACATCTCATGAGCTGATTTTATTTTGTCCAGATAACTTGCCTTTGGTAAACACTTCTTAAATATCACTTAAACTATGTTGCGGCCAAAAAAACCCAAATTTTAACAGGTTACAGAATACTGTAATACTGTGTGCTGCCCTGATTATCTTTCAAAATGATAAGGAACTAGTTTGGTAAAAGTTAAACCAAATTCGAAGGAGTAACGGGAGACACAAGAACAAAAAGTTTGTCCAACAACTTGTGTCCTGTTGCATTTAATATGGCTGACATTTTCATTCCGAAACTTTATTTTCCAATTATTCAATGTTAACATTTTCAGCTTGTCATCAAATTACTAATTGGATCGTGTCGTCTCCGAGAAAACCAGACAGGTCTTTGTCAGCAACAGAACTGCTTACAGTCAAGACATCAACACCCCCGAGGCTGCCATAGAAAGCTATTCAAGTCAAAGCTACTGCACAGGTACAGTGGGGTCTTATCAATTAGACATACATTATCTAGTACCAGACTCTGAATACCGATCCAGCCAAGAGAAAAATCAATACAGTTCCTCTATCTATCAGTGCAATGAGCTGTTTTGCATAAATATGTCTAACTGGGATACAAGGTCTTTTTAATTAATCATAAAGCAACATGAGTTCATTTTACTGTCTTCTTTATCATGAAGCTTCACAAAGAAAGAAAAACCTGCAGCTGCAAAAAAGAGAGAACCTGGAGCTTGTCAAGCGAGTTTTTTTTTATGATGTTCTACGGGAGCTGACAGCAACATAGATGCTGGAAAATGTCAACTCTGACGGCTTCTTAAAATGAAACACATGATACTGACTTCTGTCTGGCAGGAATGCAAAGGAAACCGAAGCACTCAGCAGCTCAGCCTAACAATCAGTGACACGATGCGGTTTGAATGACAGCAGCTCGAAGAACAAAACAAAAAGTGCATAAAATGCAAACTAGAACATGTGCAAGTAAAGATAACTCAATGTTAGTCTGTGAGTTTTAGTGTAAAAGTTTTGGCGCGTAAAGGCGAGACTTTTAATGAGTCATTGATTGTTACGGCTCGACAGGTGCAACAGTTTGCAAGCTGTAGGATCAGTTCAGGCAAAATGGTAGAGAACGGAAACTGCACAAATATACTAGAGAAACCTATATTTTTAGAGCACCACTGTCAGTTTATCATCTCACAATTTGAGGTAATGGATTCTCCCCCACTGCGCTAACCCTGATTGCCTTTCTGGACCGAGACAGGCAGGTTCGCCATCCTGTCAGCTGTCTACCAAGTTCCAGTTATGTGGTTTATTTAGTGTTGTTTCGCCCCTTCTCCGGGCAGCAGATTTAACAGCTTGTTGCCAGGGCAACCAGATCTGCCAAAGATTCCCCTTTTCTTTTTTCTTCTTTATCATGGAGACTGGATGCTTTGATAATCTGAGGGCTTGCAGAAGATGTGGGGGAAGTGGAGAGTGCCTGCCAAATGTTCTCTGAAGCATGGGAGTTGTCTCAAAAGAGCAAAATCTGATAAGAAGTGGAAATGCCACCAGTGTGTTCTTAAAATGGCTGCTTTCGTTTATATTTTTTTATATTTTTTTTCTCTTGCATTTGAAAAACAGTGCAATGCATAATTACTACACGATGCGTTAAATTATTTCTCAAAGACCCCTAAAGTGCAGTTTATAACTACACCAACATTTCACTGAATAAACACTCAAAAACGGTTTAACGTCTGAAAAAGGACACCTCAAATCTTTTGTCAAGAAGTTATGAACAATTAAAATGTGCTGTGTAAATCCTTCATCCTAAATTCCTAAATTTCCCACCTGTGGGACTAATAAAGGATTATCTTATCATCAATCATCCCAAAGAACACTGAAATAACTATAATTCAGACTTCCCTTTGGATTATTGTTTCAGATTTTTATTTCATATAAATAAACAAGTCAACAAAAAGAAGATGGCCTCTAATTTAATATTTTGTAGCATTTTGCCAACAGCTAGTTTAGTCAACGCTTCGTGAGCTCTACAGGCTGTAATATGAAATATGGCATCTCCACACTTTTAAATTCAGATTTTTTTTCATAGATGTTCGTTAGGATTCAGACTTAAGTTCATGGAGGCCCTTTGAGAACAGTCCCATGTTATTTCCTCAGTCATACAATACATGACTAAGACTGACTACAAAATAATCTTCATAAAAGTGCTATATGGTCCTAAATGCTCCTCAGGTCTTGTAAAGAGTTGTACATTACTTCAAATTAGAGTTCAAACTGAGAAAACTGTTCATTGTGGTGTTCCCTTCCCAAGGTTTATTTCATAATCACCTAGAAGGCAAGATCTAAAATAAGCCAACAGTGTCACAAAGCAACTCAATGTGACTGAGCAAGTGAAGGTCTTTCTATCATTAGTAAAGTTTAAGGTTCAGGAGTATATAGGGCTGCAAAAATATATATATATATATTCTGCTCACAAAAAACAACATTATAACCTGTCTGTAGTTTGTTAAATGTCACATGAAGAAAACAGAAATGATGAAGAAAAATTCTGGGTGTGAAGTCCTAAACAGTAGAAAACTGATTTCATTCCAAAATAAAACATCTCAAGATAAAAGAGAAGCATTTGCAGAAAATAAGGTGTAATTTTCCATAATAAATATTCATTCTACATCCAACATAAAAAAATGCTTCAAGGCTGATCAATATGGTAATCAGATTTTTCACTGTCATTATGTTAAACATGTTAATGAAAATTATTTGGAAATAATTTACAAGCCTTTTTGCTGCCAAAAGTCTGTAAAATATGATCAAAATTGTAGAAAACTCCATGCACAATGGATCTCTAGTAAATTCACTTCACTGTCCACTGGAGTTTTCCCTGCCTGTTTTAAAGCAGCAATTGTAACACCAATTTTGAAGAAGCCTGATCTGGATGTTGACCTGGCTGCTAACTACAGACCCATCTCCCAACTATCATTTCTGTCTAAAGTTTTTGAAAAAGTTGTTTCTCAGCAGCTTATCACATATCTGTCAACAAATAATTTGTTTGAACTATTTCAGTCTGCCTTTAGAACTAACCACTCTACTGAAACAGCTCTCACCAAAGTGGTCAATGACTTATTGGCTAATGCTGATATTGATAG
>JARVGW010000682.1:18177734-18196129 GCA_031762495.1 Anablepsoides rubrolineatus
TATTTTCTTTTTTCCTTTCCCTAATGTTTTAATTGTTTTTATAACTTTTTTATTGTTTTTATAACTTTTTTATATTGTTTTTATGTTTTTGCTGATGTTCAGCGCTTTGTTTGAAGGCGCTTTATAAATAAAGTTATTATTATTATTATTATTATTAAATTTCTATGAATGCCAACAGATTCATATATGTACTGTTTACTGGTACCATCATTACGAAGAAATACTGTAGTAGACAGAGACTATGTAAAAAAAGGGACACTTCACAGCACACAACGATATGCATAAGGGCTCATTTGAATATCTGTGTTAATATTAAAGAACTTTAACAGAATAGTAAACAAAAACAAATTCTAGTTGCCTTCAGGCAGTAAAACAGAGAAAATGAGCAGATATGCAAAGAAATCAGAGAAGAGGAGATGTAAATTTGTTCCCCACTCTCCACACAAAGCAGCAAAACTATTTATCTTCATTTCAAGCCAAATACAAAAAAAAAAAAAAAAAAAGAAGAAAAACAATCGTCCAACATGCAGAACAATATGCTACCATCAAGTCTCAGGAGACAGAATTTCTCTATAAGAAAATCCCTCATAGCTGTGGCTGTGCTGGAAACATGGAGACAACAAATGAAGGCACTCTGTTCGACTGAGTTGGGGTCTTTAATCAGTGTAGAGCAAACAAGGAACATCCTGTCAGGTGGATTGTTGGCAGATCTGGGATGTATTTAGAAATTGAGTTGGAAAAAACACGAGCTTCTCAGTAAAATGTTTGTGATTTGAAGAAAAACTATTTGTGATGCATCAAATCTGGTTATGAAACAGTCTAAAATAAATGTTTTATCTATAAAAGATAACATCTTCCTACTGGTTTGTCTCATTAAGCTGCAATAAAAGAGGTAAAAACAGATGCATAACAAAATCCTAACTAACTATATAAAATAAAAAATGTGACCTACACAAAATAAGCTAAGCACACTTGCAGATTTCTGGCTTATTTAAGCTACATTTTGACACCTGATCATGAGCTGTTATAGAGATATGGCTTGATTTACCTTGCTGATTAGGGTGACCACTGTAATACTAGTCTGAATCCTGTTTGAAAATATTATGAGAATTTCCTTATATTGTATGAAAGAGAAAATCTCAAACCATATTTGAATATTGAGATTTCTCAGCTGCTATTGAAAATGAGTTTGGTAGCACAGACGGACAGTAGCAAAAAAAAAAAAATAGGGCTTTTCTGTTAAAAACAGTCATAAGTTATTGAAACTGATCAGAAAGGTGCTTCAAAAGATTATTTAGGATTACATTTCAAACATTTCATTCAAGCGACCCAGAGACAGAATTTTGAGCAGGGGTGTCCAATCCTGGTCCTCAGTGATTGAGTTCTGATGCCTGTTAATCACCCATTCAATCAGGTGTGTTGGAGCAGAAAAACTTCTAAAACATGCAGGAGAGTGGCTCTCCAGGACCAGGATTGGACACCCCTGTTCTAGAGCTTCCATAGCATTTTCAGTAGAAAAAATACAATAAGTACAAACACACCAGTACAAATGGACATAAGAGTTTTGTATATATATGTAAAACTATTTAAATCACAGCTATATTATTTACCACATATTGATTTTGTCTCTGCGTTGCTGTAATCCTCTGTGATCTGCAGCACAGCTGACTGGTGGTGCCACTGCAGAACTCTGTCTGCTCCTTTAGGCATGACTTCAGTAGTTGAGCTACATGCCATGAGCATAAGAATTCATAAATTCACACACACACTGGAGACCAGAAAGGAGGATGCTCAGCGGTCTAGTGCTTTAGACAGAAATATGCGCTCTTCCCTCCTCTGCTCATGTGCTACTCTTCATTGCACTTGGGTGCCTCCCATCACTGCCATCCCGTTCAGCAGACCACTCAGTGCCATGAAAATGTTTATGGTATTTCACACCCAGCCCTGCGTTGCCTCATTCCTCTGAGCAACAGCCTACTGAATGGCATTAATAAATTGAGTTGCCCCGTTGGCACTCTTTACTTCAGTTCACAGAGGAACAAGAATAACGAGTCAGAATGTTTGTCTGAAGCATTTTATCAGTTAATAAAATATCCACTTTGTGCTGTGAGCCAGTGTGGTAAATTAATTTATCTTTAGAGCACTTCTGCACTAATTCAGACAGTCATGTGTGCAAGTTACTGGTTTACAATTGTTTAGTTCCTTGTCTTAAACAAATTAGACGTCTGCATGAAAAGAAATCCTCACTTCAATCAATACAGTAAACAATGGATCCAGTCTGAAGGAGTAATGTAACATGTCTTTGGTACTGTAGTATTAATTGTCCACAAAAATGCATGGCATGGCATGGTATGGTATGGTATGGTTCTGCAAGTAATCATACTTAACTGCCTTACATTGTATCTTAACCTTGTCATATTTTGTCTTTTCCTGTTGTCTTATGTTGTATCTTGTATTGTATCAAATTGTATCAAATCTCATCTTATCCACCTAAGCTGATCTGTTACAATAAGGACTTGCTGTAAAATATTTTTATATTACAGTTCATTTTAAAACATCTCTAAGTGTGTGGAGGAAAGCTAATATTACTTTACAGGTGATTGATCAAACTTAAAAGAAAAAAACAATTTTATTATATATTTTTTAAAATCAGGGCAGCTTTACACTTTGACATCATTTCTATGCAACATTACTCTTTCCTCCTCTTTCTAATATTCCCTGCCACTGTGGACAAACAAGGAAATTAGAGTGGGTGTAGATTTGGAAGACAGGCCAATCCAGATAGCCAGGCAAGATCTATGAAGAATATTAGAGCAGAGGGAGGGTGAAAATGGGTTGTTCCTTAGACTGCAGATCCATAACCTGTGGCATGTTGAATGTTAAAACACCTCATCTGCCCTTTAGAAGAACAGCCCTCCCCTCTCCCACTCTCCTGCCACAGCTAAATGATTTAACTTCAGTGGTGGGGATAAGTGCTACTAAAAGGAACATTCAAATGTTTATCTTTGTTTTGGCACACATCTTATAAAAGAATTCACTGTTACTGTTGCATGGCCCTCTGAAACTACCAAGTTGTATTTGCTGTAACAGCAAAGAAACCTGACCGCAATGAAATGATGAACTCAACAGTGAACTTTGTCAAGCATGTCTGGAAATTAAATGGAAAATGCACATTTTTTCCACTTTGTCTATACAATCATGCCAACTTTCTTTCTTTTCTTTCTTTCTTTCTTTCTTTACAATTACAAGCTGCACATTTTAACAACACACAAAAACAATTTATTAATATAAACTGTTTTTTATGGAACATAAACTTAATTTTTTTGCATAAAAAGCTACAAGTTCACTAATTTACTTTTCAACAGAAATATTTCTTATTTTTTTAAGAAAAGCAGGATTTTGACCTTTGCGTTTAACCCATTTATAAGGTGTAGAAGCGATGACGCACAAACTGGATGCACTGAACATTACCACAGAAGTCACTGCCTCACACCTCAGTCACAACAAAACGACACACAAATAGAAACTTCCTTTTTATAAATGATTTTCCAAATCTAAAATAAAAGACCTTTTAGACTTGTGAAATTGAAGGTAAAAAAAAAGTTTCCCACTGCACATCTACTTATGTTAGCAGAGTGACACATTGGGGCAGTTCTGTACCTGCTAATCTTGAAGATCCTGAAAAAGAAATGTCTGCAAAGACAAAAAAAAAAAGAAAAAGAAAAACATCCTCTTGTTTGATAAAACCCCTAAAGCCTTTTAGCCAAGCTGCATGATGCAGGTGGGTGATACTGCTGACCACAGGGTGATACTGCTGACCACACCATGGCTGGGATTTGATAGTAGAGCTGTAGCCTTCAGAGGTGAAGGATGAACTGTAACTTCCTCTGTCCTCTCAGGAACAACGGCTGTCTTTGTAAGTTGCAACTGTGATAAATTGCAACGATACTGAGCATGAAGCGTGCTGCACATGAGCCAATAAACACCGTGAGATAACGTGGGTATTTTTCTGTTCTAGTGGAAGTTCATTAAAAACACACAGAATGTATCAAAGCTTGACAAACTTGCATTGCACACACTTTTTTTTTTACTGTATGCCATTTGCTGCCTGTACAAGTGCTCTTAAAGGTCTATGAAGAGTGTGGAAATGCATAAACCATGATGGAAGCTGCTGGTCTGTCTGAATAGAAGATTTATAAGCCGTGCAGGTGTGAGAGCTGTCAGTATGATGCCTGAGGGACTGAGTCTCAGGCATGCTAATTTGGCATTTGGGTTCAAAAGTGAGTGTGACAGGAGATAATGGAAGTGGACAGGGGACAGGCAGGACCCTTATTATCACTGTGATAACCAGTTCTTCCTCTCTCTGAATTTCACAGGAGTTTGACCTGCACTCAAATGGTTTAATGCATATGCATAAATGTCCAACTCACATGATGATGTAATTGGACAAATAAAGTCTCTTGGCATGTTTGAAAAGTGGATTGATAAATACTTTTTCTGCATTTTTAGTTATACCAACAAATCTATGTAAATACCTTAATAAATAATTAAACAAATAAAAATATAACCACCTAAAATAAATGTACACAGCACCTAAATATCTAAATTAATACCCAACTGAATAATAATACTAAATAGGTGCCGTGCCACTCAGAAAGTCCCCTATGAAAAGAAAATGTGGGAGCTAATTCTCTGGCCTTTGTATTTTGAGATGTTGAAAGTGATTAGCTGTTGTTGGATAATGACTTTTGTTTTTCGGACACATAATTGCAAAGCTGTTGCCGTGCTGCAGAGCTTTGTCTGTGTTTTGTGTTCCAGTGGCTGCACACCAGGATGCTGGGCTTATGTAAAATAGCCATGCAGACCAGTGCTGGCCTTTGGGCATTTCCGTACCATCAGTGAGTGAAAAAGAGATGATGTTGGGAGATGGGGCATGCTGTTTTTTTGTGGAAATAATCTGGTCATGCTATGATGGGGGCGGTGTTTATGCAACTAGTTTGACATTGATACTGTGTCTTTTGTCTTCCTTATTTTGCCCTATGGTTTTTCTGCTATATAGTGTAATTACATTGCTCTAGTAACACTGGGAAACAGAAATAAACAGTATTGTGTTTTTGCCAATAGCCCAAATGTACAACTAATTTTGGACAATAGCCAAATACATACTTTATAATCAAGTATTTTCTGTAAAAGTGTTTTGAATATCTTGGCCAATCTTATTTAATTTTAAAAGATTTCAGCTGAAACCTCTTCCCTGCACCTTTAAAATAGGTTGATGATAACCCAGCTGTTTTATAGGTTGCAACCTTATATACTACATTTTTGGTCAATTCATCACTACAATTTTTGGAATAATTATAGTTTAAAGAAGTGCTATTATCAATCAATAATTGTATATATCTACTGTGGGGTCCAACTTTGGGAACCACTGGTTTAAACCACCACCAAGATACTTCAGATTCAGATTGTTTAAGAATAATTCAGTGAGTGTTAGCTATCATTTCCACACAAAGGCCCTATGTCCACTGCAATCTTTGGTTCTGAAGGATTCTTTAACCAGCATTTTGAATCTCCTTCTTCAATAACAAGTCTTCCTAAAAATAAAAAAGAATCTAACTTTACATGAAAGTAGCTTCATTAAAGTTAAACAAAGTCCAACAAAATCTATGTGTGTGTGCTATATCTTGGCCACATAGTGTATGTCCATATAATATAATGTAAATAGGCTATATTAGGCCCTGCTTGCATATTTTAGGGGATGGCACACTTACAGCACTGTATGTTGCTCTAACAACGGTCTGCGACACAAGTGGAAACAATTCTGTGTTAAAGATGCGTAGTGAGCCATCCTCATTAAAAGTGATGAGACATCAGTGGTTTGTGTCATGGAGGCTGAACAAATGTTTCATGGGTGCAAATATTGATTTTTTTTTTTCCTTTTCTTTCTCTCTGTGGGATGGATGCTGTTGATACATGTGGTTGAATACTTGCTCTGATTGATGATCAAAGACAGAAGCAAACTAGATTTTACACTAACTTTATCTACTTGTTAGCAACAAAGAACGGTGTCATTTTAATGGCACTGGTAGGCACATGATAGAAGAAAAAAAAATCCTGGAAAATATATGGACAGCAATAACAGTAAACCATGCTTATCCTATTTACATCATTAGTTTTAGCTGCATCAACCACCTGTGTATAAAGTGATATTTACATACATTTATAGGAAAATTTGATGCATTTTCAAAATATATTAAAAGGAGGTTTGTGCAAATTGAAGCACATCCTATTTATTTATTTATTTATTTATTTATTTATTTCACTAACCAGATTAATTTTTTTTATTCTGGCTGAGCAAAATTTGGATCTTCTGTGGCGCTCTGCTTGCATCTCACCTGTTTGTGAAGCAACTTAAAGCGTGCTCTGAAGATAAACTGTGTTGATTAAGAAACAGTGTCAAGATCCTCTCCATCCTAATCTTTTCTGTATGTTTAACCACTGCCAACAAGGAGGAAGTGGGCTCATGGGAGCTGCAGCACTTAAATATGTTTATTTGTGGCTGCAGTGAAGAACGCGTGTCCATGAGGACGTATGGATAAAGAAGGTTAGGAACAGACTTTATACATATCCCTGCATGTAGTTGTGCCAGTGTGTGTGGGTGTGTGTGTGTGCGCTCCTGGTTATGCGCGTGTCATTGTGTAGCTGCAGAAATCATGTTTTCCACGTGTGTGCAAAGAAATAAAACGGGCGACAGCGCCTCGTGCGAGCTTCACAATTAGATTAGGACAGTAAATTGATTGTAAGCATGCAGTTGTCTCTATCGGAAAGTGCCAGTGATTGTGGAGGTGGGTGAGCGTGCCGGCACCTAATTTGATCACTCAGTAGCTAATGCAATCTGCATTACGGCAGCTATTGAAAATTGGGATAATGCGCCGATAGGGTGAGCTGCAGAGGTGGAAGGAGGCTTGGGATCACGCACAGCCTCACAATCGATTGAAGTTAGAGACAGAAACCCAAACTTTTTTTTTTGTTATTCACTTCTTGCATCACACTTAACAAAAGCAGCAAAATCCTCTAAATATAACATTTTTATTAGTAATTGTCTATTTAGCCTTATTGTTTCCTTAATAAATAAAGCAATATTTGCAAGTTAAAAAATGATGAATACACCTTTAACTGGGGTCAGATTTCTTATTGGTCACAACTTTTCATACTTCTGGTGTACAATATGTCAGAAAAACTGCATAACGGCCTCTTTAAACTGAGATCTACTGTTTATTTTAACAAAACATTGTAAGTTGCCTTATAGAGGTCTGAGGACAATTTTTTTTTTTGTTTCAATGAGCTGCGAAGCGCAGGCGACAGTAAGCTGCTTCTTTTGCGGAAACAGCCCGCCTGCCGTTGCTATAGAGACAATAGAGCCAAGATAACTCTGTTATTAATTTGTGGTAACTCTTCACTTTACCTCCCTCACACAAAAACACATCCACACCTATTTTTGCACCCTGTTTCATAATAAGTACCACAAAGAGAACAAAATGGAGAAAAAATAAAGACCAGGGGCCTAATTAGAGCATTTTAGTCGTAAAATTCAGGTTTTATAAATGGCCAACTTGATAGTAGCACAGTATAGAGCCATGGTAAACATTAGAACAATAAAAACTGTTTGAGGTTATGCTGATGACAGCAGCAGCTCAGTCTTGTGAAAAGGAGAACGTGTGTGTGTTCAGCTGCTTGTGGAAGAAGGTGCTGTGTGGTTGCAGCACCTCTGTGTGAAAGATGTCAGGTGAAGGTGGCAAAGACACCACTGTTAGTATCAACAGTAAAATAACTACTAAATCCTCCCCTTATTTTTAGTATTAATTAGTATCCAAGTTCTTGCAGCAGCTGTCATAATGCTTTGGAGTAAAATTTATGACAATTTTTTATTGCCATAAAAAATGTCACAATCAGCAATAAATCAGGTAAACTGTATAAAAAAAAAATCACACTGTGTGATCATTTTTACCCAATACCAAATAAAAGAAAATTGTAATCTGACATGGAAACATGCATAAATACATGAAAAAAAGGTAAAATCTAAAAGTGACCTTTTAGGCATTTAATTATCTCGGCTATTTTTAAGTTATTCCAGACAGTTTTTAAACACAAAAACAGGGTTTGAGTTAGATGCAAACCTTGATTAAATCTGACTTACAAATGTAAAAGTGAATCATCTGTTCTGCATTTGCAGCTCACTTTGATGTGATCTCGTTGAAAAATAATATATATAGATGTAATCCTATTTTTGTGACATCTGTAAACCTCATGTTGTAACATTTTGTTACAAACACTCAGGCCACTTTAAAGCAAGTAACAGGCATAACACTGCCTGTCACTCAAATATCTAAACTATTTATATTTATGTTCCGCTGCTCTTTCTAATGGTCAGCTCACATTTAAACTGAATCCAAGGCCCTTCAGGACCTCTTGTAAAAAAAACAACACAAAGATAAGCCTAATCTCCACCAAATTCACTCTTCCAAAGTCGGCTACATCAAATGGACAGATTTTGAGAGAGCTGAGAAGTCCTACAGTGGTTTCCTTTTAAAAGCCATGCACTTCTGCTTAAAGGCCAAAATGTCCTTGCCGACTTAGCTGAATGTGATAAGCTGAAATCAAGTCACTAAAGCCTTGCAGAGTTACCAGACCAACAAGTTTCTTGATGCACGGACAAAAGATTTAGTGTGTGATTTTTAGTGTGTGAGCAGCATTAAAAATGGTCAGAACATTCAGACTTGCAGGGTTAAAGGAAGGCAGGTCCACTAAAACAAAAGTCTTAATAAACTGCTGTAAATGAGAAAATTGTTTTTATTTCACTTATTTATACCCAGCACTATATCACAGGGTCTCTCTGCATGCATAAAAAGCACTGCGGGTACACTGGGTCAAAATAAATATTAGAGGCCACTTTCTCTTTCACCCACACTGGGTGCAGATGAGAGAAGACAGATGCATGTACACACACACGTGTCAAAAATACAACAGAGAAAATAAAACTTGCACGCACTCGCAAGAAAACGTCTAATTGGCAGCGTGGTGTGTGATGCCCTGCTGGAGCTGCCAGGGGAGAGGAACCCAGAGATGAATAGGAGCAATAATCAATAGGAGAATCACAAATGTTTCTGTCTGCTATCAGCCTAACTTACTGCATCACTGAACTGTCACAAAGAATCAGAGCTGAAGACCAACATTACATGACAACCAGGGTGAATAAAAGCCTCACGATGCTTATGGTTCTAAAATGCTCTTCAAATGTGAATGAGTAAGTTGACTGGTTATAAAATGTAAAACAAAAGCGCACAGATACTCGATTAAAAGCAGTTTGCCTCTTTGTTTAATTGTTAACTCTTAATTGTCCTTGGGTGTGTGTGTGTGTGTGTGTGTGTGAGAGCATGAACGCTTGTTTGTCTTTATGTGTCCCTGTGATGGACTTCAACCTGTCTAAGCCCCCCCCCCACACCAGCTCCCTGTGACCAAGTAAAGAAAATGAAAGGATAAATAGAATGGAAAATTTAAAAAAGCAAGCTAAGTCATTCATGTATACAAAATACAAGGATGTAAGTTTAACATAACCTGCTTGAAACAACATATAAATAGTTTGCCTTGCTCTGTTGCAGCTCCTTTTAAGACAACTTCAACTGTTTCAGGTATAAACATACAGATGACAAACAATGTCCCTATTTTCATTTAATTATTATTTTTTTTACATTTACAGTCTTTAAACTTATGTTTAGTTTTTTTTAAATAGCCTTCAAATTTTAAAATCAGACCGAGTTCCACTGTTTGCTGGCAATGTCACAGAGATGACATGTATTTCCTGAGGAACAGTAAAGCTCTTTGCTCTGTGTCACAATGTATTAGGATTCTAACAAACATTAAAAAAAGTAAGAACTTCATTACCACCAAACCAACTTTTGACTTAAGTGACCAACACTAAAATTTCACTTGCACATTTATAGTAACAGTGGTGATGGTCACTTTCTCTGGTGCATTAAATGTAACTTTGTGGTTTTAATCTTGAGCCATGTTCTAACTGCCTCATTGGTTCTGCTGGCACAACAAACATGAAAACAGGCTTTTTTTTATTAAATTTCACGAAGAGTTCAGCATGTGCACAGGCCTCCAGCCCATCTTAGCCCACTCTCTGCAGCGCAGAACAGAAAGAAATGATGAAACTGTCATCAGCGTGTAAGGAGTCTAAATATAGCTCTGCATCTACAGGCAAGTGTTCCCTCTACAGGCTGCAAAATGGCAGGCTGAGCGGATAACAGACAAACACATGATATGAAGCATCGCAGGTCAGAGGCTGTCTCCACCTCCAGATGGATGCTTTCTGTCGTGCCAAAGTTATTATTCTGAGATCCACTGCAGAGCAAAACCTGGTGTTAACCAATAAAAAAAAAGGTAATGCAGGAAGAACGATGCTGAGGAATGACAGCGTTAATAATGGAGATTTATTTTGCGCTCACCGCAGCTTGCCTAAACTCAACACAAAGCAAAGAGAGGCATGTCCCTCCACCTCCAAGTCTAATTTTTACCCGGCAATCAGTCACAGAGACAGATGATCCCACACTAACTCGCACAATTCTCACTTATCGACTTGCGCCTTGCTTCCTGCGCTTTGATGGAATTGCAGCCTCAACCCCTGCTATTCTGAAACATCCCACACAGAAACTGACTGAACGGAAAGCAGTGAAGAGAGTCGGTGCCCCAAGACCAGGAGGCATTAAAGATGTAGAGGGGCTTCAGAGGATCAAAGCAGGTGTTGTCCTGTCATGCCTTCAACACGCCTCCTTTTTCCTTCTGGCATTTTTTTTTCAGTTTCATAGTGCATGACAAACGGTGGGTCACTGCAGAACCAAACTGTGATCAAGATTCACGCTTTCAGAGATGAAGATCTTCTCCTTGATAGAGAGAAATGTTGGTTTTAGAGGAAGCCATTTTTGTGAAGAGAAACTGCTTGTTGTTACACTATAGGGTGGAGGCCTCCGTGTCCAGTTGCCCCCCTCTGCGAGTATAACTCCTGTGAACAACAAGCAGCCATCAGGGCACTAACAATCAATAGTTTTGGGTGTCACCAATAACCTGATTGATTCACTATGTAAAGCTGGGTTTACCTGCAACTCCTCAGACTGAAGAAATCTTGTAGAGAAGAGACAAAACGTTTCAATGTAGAAAAACCTGTCCACAGGACCTGACTCAACTTTGTTCTATAAACAAAGGAAGCTGTTTTACATCTTAAAAATACTTTTTCTTCTGCAGCCCAAATTTTTTTGTTCCTGTCAAAGTAGTTCTTTTTAACAATTTCCTGTTAAATCACTTTTTTTGTGACTAAAAAAGAGTAAAGAAAATTTTTTGAAAAGAAAAACCTATTAACACATAGCATCACCTTATACTTTGTTTAATAAGGCATAAAAACAAATTCAGATTTTTTTCCTGTAAAAAATACCTAATAGATACATAGATAAACAAAATCTTCAGAGGAGCTGACAAAACAACACGCTGTAAACTCACACGTCAGTCCAACAGTCATTGAAAAATGATGGATGCATGTGACAAAACTGATTAAATAGGATATTTTATTCACCCAGTCAGCCATGTGAATAAGAGCAAAAAAAACAAAACAATCTGAGTTTTACTCTGTGAATACACCTGGATTCAGCAGCTCTGCCGGCTACCCACTAATCAAGCCACTGCATGAAATAAAGACGCTGTGAATGAGCAAAACAAATTTTCTAGATTTAATTTGATAAATAACACCATGAAAGGAATAATACGGAAGGTGTTGGTGAATAAATCATTGAAGAGTGGAAGTGAAGAATGAGTATGCTGCAATAATAAAATGTGAAGATGCCACAAACTAAACATCATGTTACGAACAAGAAGCCGTACTTCAACATAAAGGCAGAAAATACTCCAGGCTGCTATAAACTTCCATTCAGTCATTTTCATTCATCATTCTTAAAACAAGCTGCTGTAGCCTGGGTTAGAGCAGTGCTTCTGTAAATCCTGTGGTATTTTATTAAAGAATGTCAGACATTTTAAAGACCTCAAGAAACCTTTAAAAACTAAAAAATCTGCCTAGAAGACTGGGAGAACCTCTGAAAGACTCACACTTTGGATCAAGAACTAAATTAAACATTTTTTTATTCTATATCCATTTTAAAAACATGCCAAATTCAGAATTTAAGCACTGTTTTGCCAATAATCAAGTGTAACTTTAATACAAAAAAACCTTGATCCAACTTTTATCTTAAAGTAAAATGTAGAAAACTTTCTGAATACTGTACACATGCAGCAACACAGTATAATTATTGTTTTGTTGCAATTATGAAACACTCAGATGATTTAAACCAAAGATAATTGAAGAGTGTATTTAAAAATGCATAAAATAGTGTAAATTTTGTAACAGCTGCAAGGGACATGGAAGTCTGATAAAACAGTAGAAAATGAAACGAAAGACATAAAATGCTTTTATGATGTTTTGAGCTTGATTCAGATAAATGGATTACTATTTGGATATAAGCCATCAGCTTCTCATCTTGTTTCTGCTCACGGGGGCTATTGCGGTTTTTGTCTAAGCCAGTTACAAAAATACCACCACAGCGATTGTTTGCTTTAATACTTTGGATGCTGAAAAGGTGCTTTGACAAAGATCAAACAGGGCTTCCCCCAAATCCTTTAACACAGTGTGACAACTACTTTTTTATCCATTCATTTTTCCAGTCCTTTTGACTCCGAGATCATATAAACCGAAATATCTGTTCAATCATGACCACTTTTATTTAGACTAATCAGAAAACAGCAGTAAAAAATTCAAAAATACCTCACACAAGCACATTTTTTCCAGTTATAAATGTAAAAAAAAGTTGGAATTTTACCATTTTACTTATACCTTTCAAATCATGCACTTTGTTTAAACATTTAAAACAGGATTTATCCCCATGTTGCAAATGACCCATCTGTGCTATATGATTTGCATAAATTTCATGTTATAGCTCCTCGTTTCAGTCCTCAGATCAAACCTACATTTCTAAATCCCCCCTGGTGTCCAACCAAACACGAGTCCTCCTACATGTTGCCGTTTATACTCCAGGCTCGTTATATTTTTTAAAGTACCCACTTCGCTGTGCACCACTACACCACAGCTGACTAGCTTTATTTACCTATTGCTTTGACTGGGCTTTAGTTTGGCTGCAGAGTACCAACATAATTGCTATTTTTAAAAGTAAAACGCATGATGGGAGCTCTGACACGCCACAACTGAATACATTCCTAGACCCTTAGCTCCAACACTGCTTTGTTGTTTTTAACCCCCCCCCTCCTCCTTTTTTTTTCTCTCAAATTTGGAGCAACAATTTGATATCATCTCATTAATTTTTGCCTCATTAGTTGAGCTGGCTGCGATCCTTAAAGAGGGCAGACTTAAGGTTACGTTAAAAACAGCTAATTTAGATCTTTTTTATTATTGTGCTACTGAAGAAGTCTATTTTTGTGAAGGAGATTTTTTATTTAGTCCATGCTTCTAAGTTGTTCATAAAATCCAAAATGTGGTAAATATATGATTTTAAAATCCTTCATGTTTATTTTAATCACTTTCTTCTGAACTGTGGAATTACTCCAACATCTTACTCATCACCAGCCTTAACATAAAGTTCAAGCTACCCAATATATATATTTAATTTATACTGTCATGTGTTGTAAGGTTACAATACACATTTAATGTTCCAATCTTATTTTATTGAAAGACATTGAACAATGCCTTTGAAACAATACAAACTTGTTTTAACTGGACATTAGGTAGTATTCACAAGAGCAGAAGGGGACAGTGGCTGATTTTCAGACCTTTGTGGAGGTAGATGAGAAGCTGATCTTTTCCACCAATTTTATCCAAGTATCGGCCAATCTCCCAAAATGAAAAGGAAATCAGTGACGGTAAATCGTCCGGCCAATTTATTGGTGCACCCCTAATTTAATCTTAGGAATTTTTGTTGCAGATATACCGAGGTGCTGACTGAGAAAATTAAATTTGTTGCTTCAGCTGGACATTCATCAGCTTCTACTCAAACATAAGCAAGGGCCAGTTCCTCTTTTGGGATATCTTACAATTTTAAAAAGCCATGTATTGTTTCCTTCATACTATTACTGCAGTTTATTATTATTTATCTACAATTTATTTATTTCAATAGAAAATAACTAGCATTTTGCACAATAAGCACTTTTATTTAGAACTAAAATTACATTTATTTAGTTTTAATTATACATTTTTGTTTAGGTCCTCCACTATACAATCTGCTGGTTCACTAGTGTTTTAAGTGAGCTGCCATAATGTGTACACTCACTGTCGTTATATGTAAATGTGCAAGTTAATAAAAAATTCTGAACAACTTAGCCATAAATATATTAACATCCATAAAGCTGAATATGTCTAAAACAATATTTGTGCAGCATTACATAACATTGAAAGTATTTTGTTTTTTTTTCTAAAATCTCTAAGTATCATAAAAAGGTGGTATTTTTGCTCAAGTGTACCATACTCTCAGAATCTCAAACAGGTTTATATATTTAACATGCACTAAAGCTGCTACAAAAAATCTCTCAATGTGTTGAGGTCTGACAAAAAGTACATGAAGATCAAAATAAAAATAATTACACAAACTGCTAAAAATAAAATGTGCATCATGCTAAACTCGTCCAAACGTTCACCTCAAAATTACTATAAAAAAAAATTTGCATTTAAAGAGCCCAAATAAAAAAAAGGAGTAAATGATGTCCAAATAAAAGAAATTAATGCTGAAACACAATTTGCAGAATGCTCTTTACTGAATGCACAAAAGCTGTGTCACACAAGTGTTGCCCTCCTTTCAAAGTTCTTCTTCGTACTACAAATCTATTCAATTAATCATACATACACTGGTTATGCACACATTTCGAGGACATTCACACAGCAACTAAACCGAGCCTCTCTAAAGCACACTCCATTATTCATTAGTCTGGCAATAGCTGTATGTGTGATGCACTCGTCATTTCACAATTTAAACTGGATGTTTTCTGTGGTGTTTGACCTGTCACAGCAGGTCAACTCATGGATTTCTTTTAGATGAAAGATGAGTAAAAATGAAAAACATGAGCTTTTTACAATAATGACAATAACTAGCTTGAAATGCAGAACTGTATGCTAACTAATTCTACAATGTTCATGTAACAGTTTGACTTGATGCAAGCTATTAGAGCAGCTGAGACCCAAAGTGAAAGAGATTAGATAGCTTTTAATACAATGTACTGCCCAGGCAGGAGTTCTTTAGATTTAGAATCACACATTGTGATAATGCCTTCAGCCCAAGTCATCCTTACAGAAGTAGCTCCTCCCTTTAAACCAGTCAAACATCACATCAGATAGTTTCTGTAAAACAGCCCAACAGCAGCGAACGAAGAATGGCACTTAAAGGGGCAATTAATATTGTTCTGATCATTTTCAAAAAGATTTGCTGAAAAATAAGCACAATCCTTTTGATGTAAAAGCACAGCTAGAATGCAGAGCACAAGATTGTCATTACTAATAATGAAATTTATCAATCAGTCATACTGTTAGTGTTAATACTCATTCATCTCACTTTGACAGCACAGTTGCAACTACTGCTGGCTGACAAAAAAAAACTTCAGAGAAGTAGATGAATACCAAAGTCCTCAAGCACCTTTTGTGAACTTCCAGTTTTTCCAGTGCGATGAATATGAGCAGGGAAGTACTGCCTATTTGACTAACAATTAAAACATTTGGATAAAAAATATATTTTTTTTATATATTAGGGCTGTGTGGTATATGCAAGACAAACTATAGGAGGTTGGCCTGCTGTAGAAATTCACCCTCTACCGTCCTGTCGTCAGTTACATCATCGCACCTGTGTCAACAGGGCTGCGAGTGCAGAGACAACTGAGCAGGAGGAGTTGGAAATATTCTGAAAATAAATGAAGAAATATAGCGTTTTAAAACACGTACAGAGAAAATAAATCCTCAAAATTTCCCCCTCCCGCTGTAGAAAAGTTACGTCGTGCTGCCATGTCAATGTGTCGCGGGATCATTTCTTCCCTCCCTCCTGCTGCACGTCGCGCAGAGCAAAGCATTGACAACCGTAGTTTTTTCACACCCAAGTTGTTGGAGAAAAAACTTTTATGTATCGTTACCCACAGAGATGATAAAAAAAAAAGATGTGGATGTTTGTTCAGTCAAAAATCCATCTTGCTAATGTAACGTGCTTCTGCTGAGAGTGCAGCAGATGATAAATTCAACAGGCAAAAGCTTATTGTATGGCAGGCCGATATTACATTTATTTGGCTTCACCACACTTACATTCCAGTTATCTGAAATTGTTTTATGACTAAGACTATGTGCATGCTTAAGCCTATTAAGGCCCTGTCACACTGTAACATTTTAGGCAACTTATGCCAACTTAGAATTTTATTTATGTCTAATGACTAATATTACTTGAAGTACTGGTTATAACATCCACTTTATTTTGATATTGTAGAAAATTTGAGAAATGTTTTTATTTGTTGTTGAAACCATTTTGCTATATATGTAAAACATTCTTTTGTACTTCTGTTATGATCATTTGCACTACATCAAAAATGCTGGGTTTCATTATGATTAGTTTTTTGCAAAATAAATGCTCTAAAAATTACATTATCTTTGCTTTTTATGATAATTTTCTACCACGATATATACAGTTACTGTGAAGGGATTCAATTTATACCGTGATATAGGTCATACCACCCAGCTCTAATACACATTTTGCATATTGCATATTTTCTTTACACGTTTTCTGACGAGACAGTATTTTTATGTCTGAACAAACAGGTAGGGGGATATGAGAGCATGCACACAACCATATATAAATGTAGAGCATTAAGCATGCAGTGGGATGTCCTTAAACGAATCCATGTGTGAAAATGTCAGAAGTAAATGTCAATAGCTTTTTCAAGTTTGCCCTAAGGACATCCAGCTCAGCATATATCCATGAACTGCAGGACTCAGACTTCATTTCCTATGATTTCATCTATTCTTAACCACTTTAAAGAACTCATCTGCTCAAGTGAGAAATTAAAAAAATGCAAAGATCGTCTGTTTTTTATTCCTCAACAATAAACCAGAATTCTTTGTCTACATTTACAGGATGTTATAAAGGCATGACTCCACCTACTATAATCTGCTTAGCATTTCACTGTGTCTGTACCTCAATGTAGGATTGAAGATGGGGATAAACCCTGTAAGGACTCAGCACGTGGGACAGATGGGTGGTGCAAGGGAAGCTGGTGGTCACAGCATGGCTCACTTCTGGGAGAGAAAACACCTTGAAGCCAAACTTCTCGTAGAGCTTCAGCAGATCTTCGTCGGGCTTCTCTTCACCCTCACACAGGACACTGCCCACCGCGTAACGACATTTCCCTGGTGGTCTCTGTATAGACAGTGAAAGACAGAATGATCATATTTTTAAAAATTACAACAATAGTGTTGATGTGTCTAATCTGACCTAACTCATTACTGAAACATAAATGTCTACAATAATGTCAGTAGAGCCAAATTTCTATTCAACAAAACAATATTTTTACTTTTTTAGTATAAAAGCCATTTTAATCAATTCTATTGACTTGCAACAGAAAACTATGATAATACCCCAAGTTAAACTTAGCTCCCTCAACAGGTGAGCTCAGAAAGTCTTTAAACATTCCTAAAAGTTAAAAACAAAAAAAAACTTTCACACATACAGTAGCTGCACAATGTTACAGTTAACTGAACCACAAAGAGCAAAGCTGTTTGTCTGCTTAACGCTGGCCTGGGGGAAAAAAATTACCGCCAGACAGTAAATGTCAATCACTCCAGAAGAACTGTGGCAGCGTTCCAACACTGCTGAGACCACTGCAGACAGATCCCAGCCAGGTCAGCTTTGTGTTGTTAACAACGATTGGGATTAACAAACAGACCCTGGATTCCTTCTGAACAGATTTTAGCCAACCTCACAGACTGCTGCTGCAGAGGTGGGAAAGTAGAGCAGCTCTACAGCTGAACCAACAGTGAGGAAGAGTTTGGAGAAACATTCATTATTCAGTGTTGTTTGTTCTGCAAACCTTGATATTATTTAACAGAAACAGTGTTAAATAACTAAGAGGTTGCTTTGTAATGATAAATTTCTGAAACTGAAGTTTTTATGCTTACATGTAAACAATGAATAAAACAATGTTTCAGTATTATGTAATGGTCAGTTTTTTAAGACCATATGGTATTAGGGTTGGGCATAATCGTATCGTCTGCAATTAATCGTCAGAAAAACACTAATCGATTACTTTTTGGCATTAAT
>JARVGW010000682.1:18197338-18221241 GCA_031762495.1 Anablepsoides rubrolineatus
TGACTAGGACATAAGGGAGTCCAGGGACTCCAGAGCATTAATCGTCAAAATTAATCGTTATCGGCTAAATACCACAAATAATCGTGATTAATCTTTTTGCCAATATTGCCCAACCCTATATGGTATACACACCTACCTTGTCAAGATCAGTCCTAATATGGTGGAATTCCATTTTTGGGTTGGGGGGGATTTAGAACTAAGGTGTCAATTGAGTTTAGGTTAGGTTTAGGGTAAGGGTTCAGATTAGGCTATAGAAGCGACTGGAAATGAGTGAAAATCAATGAACGATCCTAAAAAGAAAAGAAATACAAATGTGTGTGTGTGTGTGTGTGTGTGTGTGTGTGTGTGTGTGTGTGTGTGAGAGAGAGAGAGTGTGTGTGTGTGTGTGTTGTTTAACAGCAAAGATCCATCCATGCATTTTCTGTACAGGCTTATTCCTTTCATGGTTGTGTGGGTCAATGGTGCCCATATCCAGCAGTCACAGTAAGAGGGGCGGGGTACACCCTGGACACGTCACAAGTCCATCACAGGGCCACACATGGAGACAAATGAGACAAACAACCATTCACTCTCTCACTCACACCTAGGGACAATTTAGAGTTATCAATTAACCTAACAGTCATGTTTTTGGTCTGTGGGAGGAAGCCGGAGTACCCACGCATGCACGGAGAGAACATGCAAACTCTACTCAGAAAGGTCCCCGGGTCGGGATTTGAACCAGCGAGCTTTTTGCTGAGAGGCATCAGCTCTACCAACTGAGCCACCGTGCCCCCCCGATCCCGACAGCAAACATATCTTGTAAAAATTTTGATGAACCTTTCAGAAACTAATCACTGGCTGTACATCTACATCAACAACAGATAAAATTTGAGTGAGAAAAGTGAAGCTCCCACATCTGCCCAACATCTGTTTCCCCCCAAGAAAGCAGCCCACTTCTCCATCTTTACACATGTAGGCTATGGTAGTTTGGTGGTCGCATCAGGTAGGGGATTAGACATACACATACATTCACATGTACTGTTACATAGTACTTCACCACCTGAAGCCACCATCCGTCCATTCATTATCTTCTGCTTTATCCAAAGTCAGGTCATGGGGGTAGCAGCTTAAGCAGGGAAGATCATGGCACGATGACCCCAACAGAACCGAATCCTCTGCAAACAGCAGAGATGGAATCCTGAGGCCACCAATCTGGACTCCCTCACCCCCATGGCTGCACCGCGAAATTCTGTCTGTGTAAGTTATGAACAGAATCGGTGACAGCGGGCAGCCTGTGAAGCCACCAATAAAAAAATTTGAAAAAGGATTCCTTAACATATTTTACCTTTAGGATTAGGTGATATTCAAAAAGAATATATAAAATCAAATGAGGAGGATATTCTCTGCAAATTTATTGCTGCACCACAAAAGTGCACACACGGATGTAAAAATAGAAGCTATTTGATTTAAACATGTGTAGACGTTGCACTTTTACAGGCTCAAGTGTCAGTGGGCAGAAGGCTGCCAGCTCCGGTGAACATCTTACTGCAGATATCCGACAGCCAGGTCACATATGTGGCAGTTCAAATCGTGTCTGGGATGAACATCAAGATCGACCAAGTGCTAAAAATCATCTTCTACTAAATACGCAACTGTCAGAATTAAAGATATCTAATTCAGATTGGTTTAGATTTACAGTACACAGTTTTGTTTGTCATAAAAATAAAGTAAATAACAACCAGTTTGCAAAATTTGAATCTATCTGTCCAGCAGGGGTTTATTTGTCTTGCCTAATAACACTTGAAGAGAACAGGCACAAGCTTGAAGGTTTCATCTCATTTACTTAAAAACAATTCTAACAAGTTTACTTCTCTTAATGTGCCCACACGTCTGCATGCAGATTTGATAAGAGACAGAAAACAGCCACTGAGCTGGTTGTCAGTCAGAAAAAGATCTGATAGAGAATCTCCCACTTGTGTCTGCTTGCAGACACTTTTTGTCTACAAGCCACAGATGGAGAGTGGGAGCTGTTGTTAAGGGATCACTTTTTTTCTCGTTAGGCTTTAGGTTACTGCCCACCACTTTCTAGACTTTGCTAAATCACCTCAGAAGTCGGTGAATACATGTTTTCTAACTTTCAAGAAGAGTCAAATCCAAAATAGTTTTTTTATTACTCGTTCAGAACAAGTGATTTAAGTGATTTAACAAGTGTCTTAGTTTAAAAACAGGCGGAACAATAAAGCGTTTAATAGAGAGTGACCATGTTAAGTTTTCAGAAAATCAACAGGTTTTAGGAGACAGTTTTCAAACAATGATTAAAATGTATATGTAAAAACCACTTTGGTTTTGACTAAGTTACGACTTGCTGCTGGTTTTTGCTCTATGATTGTGTTTGTCTGTGGAGAACTGGCACTAAAGGAGCACAGATGGGAGCCAGCCACACTCATCTTCATGTTCCCATCATCCTCGCATAATTATCACATATAACCTCACAGCGTTCTCTTCTTTTCCATCTCATTTCTCACATTTAGGGCTATTTTTTGAATGTGCTGTTTTGCTACTACACTGCAGTCTTCCCGCTGTTCTACTTTGTTCGTACAGCAGCTTTTGTGCTGTAATTTAGCAATGTTGGTAGTGATGAATCCATCTGAATACCTCTGTGTCTGTTGATGTCTGCTTGACATGCCTAATGATGATGATGACTGGTGAAGTCTGCTCAGTATGAGCAAATAATCTTTACTGTCACCTGACACTATCGTCTACAGCGAGCCAGAAAACAAAGCTCATCTGCGTTTGACAGAGTTACATATTCCAACCAGCAGAGGTCTGTTTACAAAGAAGAAATGAGCCTTTACAAGCCACACAGCTGTGTTAGCATTGTCAGAGTCTAATATTACCATAATTTTTTTCTAGTGTAGTTCTGTGGAAGAGCTATGAACAATTAGTATCTTACCTGCACTATATAGCTCTCTGAACAATCTCTGTTTGAAGAAATAAAGTTTAATTCTGACCAAACTGATGTGCAAACAGCAAACCAGAATGTTAAACCAAAGTGAACTATCTTTAAACAACTCCAGTCTCAAACATTTTAAAGTGGTCATGCAAATACTATGTTAGGAACTTCTACAGTATTTGTTTCACATTTTGTGATTATGCCAGCAAAATATTATATTCTTGTCCCATTGATCTATTGATCGTTTTAATACCAACATATTATCTTTAGATAATATTGTGGTATAGTATTACCGGGGCAGAACAGAAAGGGGCATGAGGGGTGCATGGTCTGTTGAGTTATTTTCTCCTCTCTTTGCTGTCTCTGCAACCTCGTCAAAATTTATTAAACTGTTGTGTGTTTTTGCTTTCTTCTTTCTGTAGAATTTTTGGGCCCTTGTCAAATAACTTTGGGGCTCAATCAGAAAGGAGGTCAGGGGGGTTATGTTTTTTTCGGCTCCAGAGAACGATGAGTCTGATGACAGATTGAGCTGTTTTTTTCCATGAGACTACCATGTTTCCTGCAGTCTGCCGCTGCAATGGACATCAAATAGGACAGTCGTATTTAGAAAAAGAAAAAAAAAAGGAATATTCTATTCCCCGTGACACCAGTTTTATTTATCAACACAGTTTGAAAACTGAAGTTTGAAATCTGTACTTTTGACACAAATTGAAACAGTGTTGCAGAGAAGGAATATCTTTTCGGCTAGAGCAATTTAAATAGGTCATGTGACTAGTTCCAGAGGGTTAATATATGTCAGATTTTTATACAACATTCCAATACCGAGGTAAACCACAGTACCGTCATACATACAACCCAGATTGTACTACAGTGAGCTGCTACTGCTATTTATACTTGCAAATAACTCTCAAATTCTATGTAAATAGCAGTGGATTGCAAAACTGTTTATAGGGTTTTTAAAACCATATTTGCATGAATTGCTATGAAAATTTTAAGATTGGAGTTGTTTTAAGACCACAGTAAAGTACTTAAACCTTACTTGGACTAGCCATTAGCACACCAATCAAGACATGATTAAACTCTAAACCGAGATCAGTTATAGAGCTAGCTACAGGTAAGTTATTATTTGTTTATAACCTTTCTATGGAACCCCATTTCAAGAAATTCTGATCTTCTATTTTACTGTATGAAATGCATGAAAGGAAAGTAGTTCAGGACCTTTGTTTTGCAACATTTTTTCTGTTTTTCTCCAGACTGATTTATGTGCAGGGAATGTTCTGCAGCAGCCCATCTGCTATAGAGATGCATCAAGTGTATGGCCTGTCAGCGAGGCTTCTGTACAGAGCTACTCCCTGTCAACACCGGTGGTCTTTGATGAGACACAACAGTATAACAACTGTCCTCCCACGGCCTTGCTCCGCTATCTTACATCTCACTGTATCTCAGGCTCTCCACTCTGATAGAGTGTGTTAGCCAAACCAGTAGTTCACTAATGATATCATTCAGGCCTCTAGCTATCATTCACATCCCACACAGTGGCAAGTACAAACAGCCGCCCTGACTGCATCTCGTCTCTGCTTCCCTCCAGATAACACACCCCTGAGACCACAGGCAATTAGGAAAGAGAGGAACATCGTGCCATGTACTTGACTTGTCTGGTCTTTGCAACCACAATTGTTTAGTTTTGTGTCTAAAATTCCCCCTACCCATAAAAAGCCAGACGCTCCTGAACGCTCTTCGCATTACCAAAGCTGTGTTTTGAAAGGCAACACGTGATTCCACTCCTCACAGGTAGCTGAGGGGAAGCTGACTGTGATTTTTGATTGACCTAGGTTAGTGGAAAAGGGTTAAATATCAAGAAGATTGTTCTGCTTTTATCTAAATAACTCACCACTGGATTACTGTTTTAGCACAAAAGTGTCAAAAAGCCAATGAGGTCAGGGGAGACCTCAGGATTATGTGCATATTTGATACAAATGAGAATGAATCTGAATATTTTTTCTGCCAATTCTCTGCTATTATTTTCTTAAACTAAGCCAGATATATTTCTACACAATCAATGGCTCAAAGACATCTTTCCAACACAAATGATAGCCGTCTCATCTCTCCACTCTTTATCCAAGTTTCCAGAGAGCTGTTGGAAGAAAGTCATTTCAAAAGCAATTCTTTGCTAGAGGCAACAAAAATGATTTTTTTATGGATGTAAGGATTTCCAAAATAATAAAAAAAATATGGCTAACAGAAAACACTCTTTATTAGAAGGCATGTGATGGAGATCGATTCTCTTCATCTAATACTCTTTTTTTTTAAGACAAAGAGAAAACAAGCATCTCACCCAATGACTGCTGGAGATAGGCACCAGCCCCTTGCAACTCTAAACAGAAATAAGCTGGTGTAAAAAAAAAAAAAGAAAAAATGGGTATTTGGATGGAGTAGGCCCATTGACAACTGGCGAGCCATTCAGTGAGAACAAGAACAAATGAACCAGGTGGTATACTCTGCCTTTCAGCAGAAAAAAAGATTACCAAGGAAGGATGCTACCATTAGGCAATTAGGAACAGTGTAAAATCTCAGCCACACTGATGATCCTGCCTGAACAGAAGGTTTGTCTATTTCACAGCACGGAGGAAAATAAAGCTAACATCAAAGCAAGCTGTTAAAAAGCAATTAATAATTTCAATATGCAATACTTTATATCTAGATACAGCCAAAAACAATTACTTTATATGTTTAGATGTGTGTTAAATTTATCCTTCTGTTTGGCTTTTACATCCTGTTTGTTTTACATTTGCTGTAACAGCAGCAGCATCTTAGTAGCCATCATAATACGGCCAATTTCCCCAATAAATCTTTAGTAAAACTTTGACCAAGTTTATATGCAATTAAGAGCAGAGAGGGGAAAAAAAGCAAAAACAAGCAGACATCAGAAAGCAACATTTATACACAAAGTATACAGGTGGATATATGGATTACAACTTTATTTTAAGGCTTTAGCTCATGAAAACTTGTACTGTTAAAAGATTAATTTTTAATCACTGTAACACAACTTAATATTGTATTTATGCTCTGAATGTAAAAGTGGGCTTGCCATCAGGATGAAGTTACAGATGCTCTCAGTGGCTCTTTACAACACTGTAGCCAATAAATAACAACTTGGTATTTTTTAGTAGTCTTTAACATCATTAACATCCATAGTAAAGTATGACAACCGTCACAAAGAGTACCACAATTTTGCAAATAAACAATTGCAAAAAAAAAAAAAAACATACTTCATCTACAGTCCTATACAGATCTGGATAAATGTACTGCTGACACAATACACACCCTATTACTTTTATTGGAGTGCGCTCCCGTTCTGTTCAGTTGTTGTCCTGAAGCAGATGGTGCTGAGCGAAGAGAAGCAAATAACCTGACACATGGCGAGCAAATGGAACAGAAGAGACTACTGGGTAAGCGATTTCTCAAAAAGAGCTGTGTTCCGTGTTACAGAGCGATAAAACATCTCCGCTGACTGGAAGCCATTCGAACCCACCCATCTTCGCCCACAAGGCAGGTAAAACAGAAAGGAAACAAAGTTACGCCACAGCGAAACACAGGTTTGACTGGATGCTTTGTTTAGGGTTAGGGGCGGGGGACAAGTTACAAAAAAGCAAGGAGAATTACTGCGAATTTCATTTTACAATTTAGACATAAAACTAAATCAATTATAATTCTCACTTAGTATTATTAAACTAACAAATACACAGTTGTTTGTAATTGGTTTGAAAATTAAATTAAAGCTTATTCTAACTAACAATCTGTAGGTCTTTGTAAAGTGGTCCCTCAAGACTCCAAATCAGATTACGTGATGTGATGACTTGTGGGCCCAAAGGCCCCTAAAGTTAGGAGCCACTGGAAGTATTTTTTTTTTTCCTTGTTTTCACAGAGTACAGCTCTTGTCCTTTAGGCTGTGCTCAGACTTGGCTTGTAATTACACATGGCTTCCTGGGAGTTCTGGCATGTATAATTACTACTGAGGATAAGCAGCCTGCTGGAGGCAGGACACAGTTTTTCTTCGCCACAGTTGTGGAGCTGGTTTACCACTCCTCGGCCAGCTGGACACAGTGTGGCAGTCCTCCAGCCAGATGCCACAGAGCAGGGAGTTTAATCAAAGTATGAATGAGTTCTTCCACCCTCTGCACAGCCTCTTCCTCAGTTGTCTTTCTGCCTGAATGCTCTTTTGATAAATATATGGCTGTATGTTTCAATAAGCTGTGCATCATAAACCAACAAGCGAATACGTGGCACAAGATTAATAGTATAAGAAATTTAAACTGAAAAAAAATTGGTATTCGTAATGCTCACAATGTATGTGTTCCTTGATTTAAAAAGAAGTACTTCTCCATCTGACAACACTCTGATGCCTTCTCTTTTTACAGCATGTCACTCACACTGTGTTGTGTGTCTATACATCCTACAGAGCAACAACAGGCCCAAAATCTTTCATAATATTCACTTTAAAACCTGCAGGATCACACTTCCGACTATCAGAGTATTTACTTCTCATTTTACATCCATCTTTAAAAGCGACACCTTTTTACCAGAAGATTCTCTTTCATGTTGCCGCTGCTGTCGACGGCCAGAGTAATTTTAGCGGGAGTGCGGAGACGCTCGGCGCTCTGATCTGAAATTCCGATTGATGAGCTGCATCACTGCGAAGCTCTCAAGGTGAATCAGACTCCTACCGATTCATACCCCCATCCTCCGCACCTCAGCTCACATCTTCGCTGCCACTCCCATACATGCCTGCGCGTGATATTTTGTTTCCCCACTCCTTGCCATTAGAACGACATGGATGGGTTTGCTCTATGGAGCTGAGAATAAACCGAGTAGCCACAATAGTTTAGCCTCAAACAAATGTGTTAGAGGCAGATCCATCTGCTGAGTTTCACCACTACGCAGGGTTTGCACATTAATTAGTAATACACCTTTAAAATGTGTATTAATCCAGTTGTATTACAGCATTTGCCTGAAGTTTTCGGCTTTGGATAGGGGAAACATTGCATCACGCAGGGTTATTCACTCGTTTTCTATTCTAGAACACAACAAAAGGCTGAAATTGTGAAATCATTTTATCTCACTCCTCCCATTATGGGATTTGCTCATCACATCAGCATCAACTCAACCTTTAATGGTTGAGGTTAAGAGTTCAACATTCAGTGACGTGAGTCATGGTCCACCTAAAAGATGTGTGACAAACTGCTGAGCTGTGGCAAATTTAAAGGATTCAAATTAGGCAGGAAGAGAAATTAGAGTTTAGTGATATGTTTTGCCACAGCATCGCCCACAAAAAGATTTAGGTAGTGTATTTATTAGGTACGGTAGTTTTAAAATCTCCATCCTGGGGAAAAGCTCCTGTTTGCTCTCATCATTGAGCTGGATCTGAGTAATAATTGGAAAGATAAGAAAATGAAAATAAAATGGTTGCTAGCCTGATACATTCTGTACAAAGCTTTTAAGAATATAAATACCACTGAAATAGGTCAGTCATGACCAGCTACTTATTCAACTATGAAATTCAGTTTTATTTCATTAAGTCGAAGCTCTCTGTTCACTGAGTTACAGTACTCGAGCTATTACAATAAATGATGTTCAAAGACGTGTGTAATTTGTTTGGAGGATGCCCCTGCTCCCATATAATCCTCACTGAAATGCCAATAATGCCATCTAGTGTCCATGAGCCACAATGACTTAATGTGCTTAATGTAGTAACTTGCAAAGATTTAAAAACTGAATTCTCACAACAGTCTAGAGTGGAAAAAAAATCGAATTACACAAATAACTGAAATAATTTATATAGTCAATACTTAATTTTACATAAAACTTTGAAAAATGGGGATAAAGAACAAAAATATTCAAACTGTTAGTTTAATACAGCTTTTAATTGAAAAAGTATAAAGCGGTAAATATACTTTTTTGCACCACAATTACTGAACACTTGTGATAAAAAAAAAAACACAATTAATCCTGACTGATTATAACAGAAGTATAGTAAATTTTGCTCTTTTGGAGAGGAGTTCTGTGTAAAAATTATGAAACATATCCTTTCTGTTGGCTGAAGTCCTAAAGAGGGTGTATTGTGAAAACTCAACTTTTTCAGCTTTAGCTCATGTTATAATGTCAATGTAACCTATTTCCATAGATGAGCTTGTGAAAAGAGCTTTAAAACAGATAAAATATTAATTGTTCAAAGCCTTTCCATAAAACCCTACTTCAGGACATCTGACTTATCTTTTTAAATGTCAACAGTGTAGCTTGACCATTGGTAGTGAAAACAAAAGTTAAACCAATGAAGCATTTAAACCTCTCAGAGGAGATTAACTGTATTACAGTGGAGTAACATAAAAACAAGAATTATGGGAACTCCATCTCAGCCAAAGTTCAGCCATCGCTCAGAGTTTGAGTTTGCTTTTCTGGTTGGTGGTGACCCATCCAAATGTCACAAAATAAACAACATGAACAGCAAACAACGGAGGTTGGAGATCTTACATGCAATAATTACCCCCAACATTTGCTCAAAAACCTGTTATTGCGTGCAACGACAGTTTACAAAGTGGTTCAACTTTTCAATCAATAGATGATTAAGATTTTGCTGTTTAAACTTTATAGGGTCTAAACTGTTTGAATGTAACCAGGTGGGAGCTTGTTTACATTCTCGCCTCATATCAAAGTCATCAAATCCACCATGTTGTTTTGATCCTTATGACGCAAGCTCTCCAGCAGCAGCAGGAAAGTTTTCAAAGCTCCTTTAGGAGATCATTTATCACAACTTTTTTTGGTGAAGTAACTCACACAGTCAGGGCTTTTACTAAATCCTTGACTTAAAAAAAAAAAAAAAAAAAACACAGGACAGAAACTGGTGGGTGTAAGCAGAAAAACAAACACAGTCCTGCCAATGTGCCACAGTCTTTGAAGATTAGAAAACTATGATTTGGCTCAGAAACTGATGATGAATAAACACTTTGAGTCAAACGCTAAACCGATCCGTCTGTCACTGTCCATGAAGCAGACTGATCTTCTGGATGATTAGCCAAACATCTTTATTCCGCCATGCTGCTGGTCAGATGGTCAAACTCTCTGAACTCCATGAAAACTCTGCACTCAAATCAGCAGAGCTGCGACGATGCATGCTAATCAAAGCAGGGGGAAAACGCTCCAAACAGTCATTTATGCTTTCAAATTTTGGAATAACCTACAATCAAGTGGCAGACCTAATCAGCTGCTGCAAACTTTAATCACACCAAACACTGTTTGTCTGGGCGCTCCGCCCGTATCAGCTGGGAACTTAAACATTCTCGTCCAACTAGCAGCTGTTGTGCAGTCATTTTGTGTTGACTGAAAACACAATTCATGAAGGACGATGATTAAAAGAGCTACATAGAGGCCTGTTTTAAGCAAAACTTTGTTGCAACTAGGATGAGAAACAGATCTGTTGGTTTGTTTGTTTTTGTCCCTGCATTCAGACTGTTAAGTCACAGTTATTTTAAGTAGCAGAAAGCAGAACCTTTCAGACTGGTGTCAGCTTTTCTCAAACAAATGTGGGGTTTTATATACTTTCCTTGTCTGGAGTCTGGAGACTATTTTTGAAGCAGTAGTGAGGAAAAGCTAAAGATGCCTGGAGCCACAGATGAGGGTGGAAAAAGTATCAACAGTGCAACGTGGCAACTGAACAGCTGACTGATTTCATCATTCAGTCTCACTTCCTTAAAAAGACAACTGCATATGAATGCCCTGAGCCATGCAAACTAACACACACTAACAAACATTTGTTGTGCTGTAGGTGGCATAGCTGATGATCAGAAGAGAAACCTTTTCCTAAGTAAGAAAGTACAAATGTTTAAATCCATAAAATGTGTTCAGTATGAACAGTGGGTCAGTGAAGTTTGGTATTTACACATGAAACTGGTGAGGTGACAGTATTTATTCAAATCTTCAGTAATTTCAGGGAACTATAATATGCAGAACAAATTGTGTGGCATTAACTATTGGCATCATCTGATTCTGTTAGCAAAATATTTCACAAATGGCTCAATGGATTTTGATGAAACTCTCATAAAATAATTGTTGGATGCATGTCTAAAACTGAATAACCATTGCTGTTAATCCACCTTAGTCAAAACAAAAATAGCTGTATTTCAGCTATGGCCAAAGAATGCATCATGATATAAGTTATTCATATCAGTTGATATCAGTAATTATTGATAAGTTTTTTTGTTTTACCTATTTAAAATAAGGACCAGGAGAAAAAAAAAGATGATTAATTCTGTCAAACTGGTGATGTGACCTTTCCTTTTTTATCCACAATTTCTGCTCAAGCTGTTGCACTCATTTTCTCCTTTCACTCCACTTTGTCCTTTTATTTTGAAGCAGTTATGAGGCACAATGGTGAAACATGAAACTGCTACTTCATACGTTACTTAATAGGTTGTTGCTAACTTATCAAAGAGTGAGTGAGTGAGTTTGTTGATGGCACCGACCTTGTTTAGCTGGACCATGTGAGGTCGAGCAGCTAAAGCTTTTCCTCTGCCTACATCCCTTAGAATGCTGTGCGGTTCTGGATCAGAGTTCAGTGAAATTATCTACATTCTATTGATATTGATCACGTCTATCACGATACATATTGTTACTGAACAGAACCTCAGCTAATTTTACAGAAACTGAAGTAAAAATTGGTGCGGTAGTAACTAACACACTTTAAGAGCTAACAAATCTCACAAGCTCTTGTATGAGATTGCACATAACATCATGTACAAGGTTGGACCAAAATGGCTCCAAATCCACCATTTCTCAAAATAAGCTGATCTTAATTTAAAACTGTAGAGTGAAATGTGGCGGGAGATACAAATTTGTTCAAGGCAGACGAAGCCTTTCATCTTAAAATGAGTTTTTCCTTTCATACTGAGATAGAAATCTTAATGTTTATGTAAATTCTAAGCAAGTGGGTTTACTCATATTTTTATACATAATTATTTCCCTCATGGTGCAGCATGGTGTAACCAAGACTTTCTTTGTATAGTAAAGCTTATCTCATCTTATAGATAAAATCTCTACATATTAATTCTATTATTTTAAATCTAAAAACCTTATGCAAAATCCATTCTACAACAGGTTTTTAAGACACCATCACTGTATTATTTGAATTTATTAAAATACATAGGAACTGCAAGAAAATGTTGACTCTGACTTTTAGAACGTTTCAACATAATTTCCTTCCCCAAACTCAGTCAACATTGAACAAATAATGACATATTATATAACAACAGGAACAGCATGTTCTTCACCTGAGTTTTTAATATGTCACACCTGACTTTTGTCCAGGTCAAACAAAGCACATATTCCCACGAACTGTAACATCTTATCAGGACACAAAGTACGCCGGGTTACGTCATGAGGTCGAATGTGGTTAAACAGCACAGCAGCATGTCTCACCTGTTTGGGGTCATCGTAGAAAACACCGATCGAGTCGAGCTTCGGCCCGATGCTGCAGCTCTCTGTGAAGGCAGCTCCGCAGTCTTTGTACGAGCCCTCTTTAAACTTATAAGCAATGGTGACATTTCTGATGGGAGGGGGTCCGGTTTTAATGTCCACGTCTGACAGGAGACCCGAGTACACAAGCAGGCCCACGACTGTCACAACCAGGCACAGCAGGAGGACAATTATTAGAAGCAGTAAAATAAAATCAGACATCTCTCTGTCCTGCGGAGCAGCTGCAGTTTAAAGCAAATCTGCAATTTCTCTTCAAGCTAAAACGGACACGCGCTTAAATTGATGTCCTGGCTCTTCACACAACATAAAAAAACTATTATTAAAAGACAGCAACTCAATAACCGCTGTTAAGCTTTAAATAAAACGAAATTAGGAGTCAAAGCACTACGATTTTGAAGACACGAATGCCAGTATGTTTGTGGCATTTCCCCAAACAGTGGAACACGCTTCCTGAATGAACCAGTTGTCTCAACACGAGGGGGGGAGGTTACTATACCGATACTAAAATCATTTTATAGATTTTAATTGAGGATGTAAAACTACTGTAACGTCATGTTATTTAAGATATTAAATGAATAATGTCTAATTTAAATTGTATGAACCGGTAACAGAGTCCTCTGCGCATTATTGGCAAACACTGCTCACCCCTTTTTTCATTTTATAATGGTTCAGCCCAGATGGTCAGCAAATTAAATATTAAAACCCGTGGAGCCATTTATAGCTCATTAAAACTTCAGTTCACTTGTATATTTCCTTATTCTGTAAATTTCTAGCAAAAGTTATATTAATTTGCCTGGCAATGGGTTATATGAAAAGCTTATAGAAGCTAAACAACTCCAATTAGACTCCATAACTTAAGTACTTTATTTTCCTTAACAAATAAAATCACATTGAGATGAAAATTATATCCAAATGGCAAAAAGCAGAAAGATAAAAGCCTCTCAAATATATATATACTGTTGCTCAAAAGTGAAAAAAATGAAGATCCTAACTCTACAAAATGATCTATCAATGTTTGATAAGTTCTGTCACATACAGAGTCCTTATAATGTAATACTCTAAGATCAACTGTGAGTTTAGACTGAAATGAAGGTAACTGCATAAAGAGTGCATTCATGTGCTTCAAATGTTTTTGCCACATTCAAAAAAAAAAACACAAACTACAATAAAATATGTGTACTTTCAGGTCAATGTTCAAGAACTATTTTATCAGTTTAGAAAGTGCCATTAATTCCACTTAAACATCACAAAAACTTAAATGGGTAACCTTAAAATGAGCTTTTCATCCAAAGCAAAAGTCAATAATAAGTAGAAATCATATATTTTATTAGTCAGAGTCGTCTTGATCCACATCTTTGTTTTGTTTATTTTGGGGAATTTCCTCAGAGTCACTCTCTTGGTCCTGCAGAAAACAATTAAAACATTTGGTTAAAATAGTTTTTTCTGAGTTCTACACCAGCTTGAAGTGACTGAACTCATGTTTCTGGGATTTAACTGAGCTGAATCATTAGTTTAAAAACTGCATAGATATTGTCTGAAAACAAAAAAGACCTCTACACTCTCAGCTGCTACACAGCCACATTCACACAGTCATGTTTAGATAAGCCTGTTCCTTAAAATAGTACCTCATCCTCCTCCTCTTCCTGCTGTGGTGGCAACCCTTGATCCTCCTCCTCTTCTTCTTCATCATCACTTCCTTGTGACCTCTGAGAAAGAATCTCCTCACCCTGCAAGACAGCACATATTTTTTATTTCATTTTCAAAATGGGCAGATAGATGAGGAAAATAAATTTAACTCTGTTACCTTCAGGTTCCGATTCTTCAGGTTTCCCATCCAAAAGGCCTCCTGGCAGTTGTTGAGTGTCAGCATGGCCTTCACTCTGTACAAAAACAGCTCCAGGCTCTTCTTCAAAGCTGGCACATGGTTGGTCAAGCTGGTATCCTGGTGAATCTAAGAAACCAACTCATTATTACAAGGTTACCTGTACATGTAGACCTCTTGTCTAGATTGCTTTTCCAAGTCAATGCAAATGCTTTTTTGCTTCTCAATAAGAACATATGGCAATAGGGCATAAAAAAAGAAAACAGTTGTTAATTGGTCGCTACCTTGGAATGACCACACATGTGGTGTAGCTGGCGAGTGCTGAGCTGAAAGGTCTTCAGCAAACTCTGGACATCCTCCTTAAAAACAATATAAGTCATAAGATAAATCTAATAAAGGCACTGCTGTTTTAGGATACTTTTGTACTTGAGACTGGGGTTTTAAACATTTTTTTCTGTACATTCTACAAACAAAACATGTTGAACATAACATAGACTCTTGTTTACCTTGTGCCTTTTGAAACTGTAGTCTAGTAGCGGCATCCCCAACTTCAGGAAAGACTCCAGAAAAAGCCGTCCATACTAGTAACGATCATATTTTCTCTTGTTAAAACAGTCATAAACAGTACAGCTGAAAGTTAATTCTTGGACCCAGCTCACCTTTAAGCACACGTTAAGTACTGGCCTGGAATCAAACACCTAGAATAAGATCAAAAAACAAATGCAGACTGATGATGGAAACATTTTTTAGCATTACAATTAAATGAGATTAGAAGAATTAGATTTCAGTCAGCATGGCAAGTTATATAATTTAAAAGTTATAGAAATCTTTAAAACAGCTCTGTCAATAGAGTAAGTTGTTACACATTTACAGCTTCATCTCCATAACAACAGAGGGTGTACCTTCACTAGGTTGACCAGGATGTGAAAGTCTCTGACAGCTAAGTTCCACGTCAACAGTTTCTCACTTTGAGCCTAAAAATTGACAGAAGTTCTGAAATCTCACTCATTAAGTCATGATAAATGTTTCAAACTGGAGAATGGACACAGTAACATCGAGCATCTGACCTCAGAGTCGTCACTCATTTGGCCAGCAGGAATCTTCTTGGCAGCTTTCTCCAACTCTGCCATCATCACTTTGTAAAACACCAAGAATGTCTGTCTACAGAAAGGGAGGAAGTGAGTAACTTTATGCTGCATGCAAAAGTTAAAAGTAGCATCGAGTCATATAATATAGAGGATGGATTTTGTCTCATATTCTGAGTTTTCTGTTTAAAAATAATAATAATATTTGGCATTTGTTTCTTTTTCCTTGTTGTACCATACAGTACCATACCAATCTGACTCTCATACCAAACCGTAGGCGCACAGTTGCGCCCCTACAGATTACAGGTTTAAGGCTCTGTTCTCTCCACTGGAACCATCAAAGCAGATTGCTTTTAGTCAGTGTAAATTGCAAAATTTAAGCCAAGGGTCTACCTATTGAGAGTGGGCCAAGAGGCAGAGTTTTCCTCTTTGGATGCATCAAGCAGCTCAGGGATTCCTTTTCCAGTTATTTCCTCCAATGCCTTCAGAACATCGTCAACATGCTCCAGGTAGATGCTAGACACAGAGAAAAGATTACATTACTAAAAAAAAGTTAGTTTCTTCCTCACAGATGTAAATAAATTCTGTATAATAAAGTGATATTTATTAGCAGTCGTACTTCGAGGATTTATTTGGGTGTTTGGTTAAGTAATGAGATATAAAAACTGTTCATATTTTTTCATCTTTTGTTGAAGTCATTGTGTTCAGAGTCTGTTTAAACTGCTAAACAAATGATCATTCACTTATTGATTTAATAAAACCATAAATAACCTTGGAAAGCCTGGATAGTAAGGAAAAAAAAATAAATAAAAAGACAAAAGTGGATTTCTGTGTAAAGTAAATCACTGTTTGCCTTCTGAGCATTATTTTTGATGTAAGAACCAACCAGAGGAGAGCGTGAAGAGCCTCGTTGAACTTGTTCCCCTTCTCCTTCTCACCGCTCGCCGTCACCCAGACTTGGTTTAGAAAATGACGAGCGAGGGAAGCTGAGGAGTAAAATCTACCTCATTATCACCATACTCTACTGGATATTTGATCAGAGGATTGAATTACAGTTAGCAGTCTGACCTGTCTGCTCTCTGTAGGCCCCTGGAGTCCCTCCTTTCTCTGACACAGTGGACAGAAGCTGGGAGAGAGACAGAGCTGTGCTGAGGTTTGGCATTGTGCTGCGGAAGTTCAGCAGGTATTTAAAACTGTGTCTGAGAAAACAGATGAAAACAACTTTTGTCAACACACAGAGGCAGGAATAAAGCAGAGAACCATAAAATAAACTGGGAATCCAAAAGGCTTTATTTTTCGATTTCAATTAGTTGTATGCGTTTTATAAATTTATTTCCTGCAGATCTATTTAAAAATGTGTTTTATGTGCCATATGATATTCATTATTTTAATTTGTAGCATTCTGAGTCACATAAGATGAATCGTTTAGAAATAGTTTAAAATGATCACTCACTTCACGAGCTGCTCCAGGGTCAGCTCAGAACCTCCTTCTTTAAGGCGCCCAGCCAAAACTCCCAAAGCCTTCTTTAATAAGTTCCTGTGTCCCGGCTGACTGAATCCAGACCTTACAGATGCACATAAACAGATGCAACAAAGCGTCGGGCTGATTTTTCTAAAGACTCGAACTCTCTACCTTTAACAGGACACGGGTCTGCTTCACTCACCAGCTAAATGTCGTGTTCAGGACCAGCAGGAGCAGCTGGTAACCAGAAGACATTAACTGATGCTCCTGCACATCTGTAGCCGGTCCATCCACAATTCCATTGTTCTCAGACAGCAGAGTCTGTGATACACATGCATACATCATGATTAAACCGTTACAGGCTTTAAAATAATGACAACCCTTTTGTTCAAATTCAGCAACTTTGTACCTGGAAATGATTGTGGCAGTTCTCCAGGTGTGTGCAGAGAGTGGGCAACAGCTGGACACAGTAGGAGGTGATGTCTTTGGAGCTCCTCTGTTGGAGGTGGGAGAAACCTATGCTTTTATCAGCCCTGGCCTGAAGAAGAAACAATTTGGTTACATATTAGAGCCTTATTAGCAGATGAACTCAACCAGCATAATATAAATGCATTAGTTTTATCAGCCTTTTTATTTACTTTCTACAGTATACAAGTAGATTTTAATTGAACTGTTTATTTTGGTGCAATCAAATTCATACTTTAAAAGAACTAAAAAAATTTAAGAATACCTCTTTTTTGTATTGTTTTGTGTTTACAGTATGTTTGCTTTTGTGTTCACAGTACCTTGAGGAAGGGGGCTCTCCTGGCGGGGGCAGCTGTAAGACTGAACTCCAGTTTGTGAAACATGTCCTCCAGCAGGAAGACGAGCTCACCGGGACCCAGCAGCACATCCTCTCGCACCTTAAATATTTAAACATTGAACTAATGTGTAAGAAGAAGGCGTTACGGTAAAACTAATCTGAATTCACAGAGTTCCAATTCCACCTTGGTGTGCAGCTCCGAGTCCAGCAGCGAGCGAGACAGCAGACCACACTCCAGCATGCCGAGCACCTCCAAGTCCAGCTCTCTGAAAAACGGTCTGTAGGCAGTCAAACTGACGCCGGGGCGGACCTCTTTTTCCTTCTCCTTTTCTGGTTGCTCCTTTAGAAGATTTTTTGTTTACCTTATTATTTAAATGATTTGAACAGAATCATGTTAAAATAGATAATATACCTGCTGAGTTTCATCTGCTTCAGTCGCCTCCTCAGACTGGGAACATCGTTCAACGGAATTCTTCCCAGGAGCTTTCCTCTTCTTTCCTGCACCATCTGAACAACACATACAAGCTGAACTAAAGAACAAAAACAAACTACATAAAGTATGCAACAAATACTAGAATTTACCTTTCTTAGCTTTATTAGCAGGAACAGTAAAACTTAGTGAGATCCCATCTGTGCTCTCTCCATCAAAGTTGGAAATAGGTGGAACGTAACCAGGAGTTCCTAAAAGTTGGAAATCAATTAAGGAAAACTGAGTGTGTGGTGGAAAACAAATGAAGTTTGAGATGGAAACTAGAGCAAAAACACACCTGCAAGTGTCCTCTCCAACATTGTTTGTAAGTAAGTGATGTTCTGCAGGCGAGTCATCACTTTCATTTTCATCTCCGTTTCTTTTTGCCTACAGAAGGCATTTACAACCTGTGAAAAGAGACACGACTTTAATTGCTTATTTCTTTCATGAATTGGTTCTATCAACGTGTAGTTACCTCTCTGAACCAGTTGATGGTGTGAAAGAGCAGAGAACAGAGGAACTCCCTCTCAGCCTTTGAGAGGCTCTCCACTTTCTCCACAACCTCCATGTTTGTCAGGATCAGTGGGCATCCTGTGACAACCCAAAACACAAACATACATTTATCTAAAGGCCACACAAGACATCTATAGCACATGAATGTGGATTTTTCTCCTCCTATACCTCACCTAAAAGGGCATCAATTTCTTCGAGGTCTCCATTGTGCCGCTTCTCCTCACAAAGCCTCAGGAGGCGGAAAAATGGAGCTAAACACAAAGGGGACACGTGCCTGTGAAAAAAATATATATGTATATTAAAACATTCATATCTGCCGTTGAGTACAAAACAAAAATGTCTGAAGGCAGTGTGAGTGGAGTTACTGACTTATGTGATTTCTTGTTTTGTGTTTGCTGCTCTACTTTGTTTTGGGCCTCTTTGGCCAACAGAGGCAGCAGGTTGATGGCGATACACCCCTGACTCTCCTCCTCATCCAGGTTGTACATCACATGGGCTGGGAAAAGAAAGGAACTGAAACAGAGAGGAGGAATTACGTGCAATTACAAAGCTGCCTATTCTACCTATATGAATGAATAGTTTCTGATTTACAAACTGAAAAAGGTCATTTCTGACCCACTAGTTTTTCTGAGCACCAACCCAGTTATATCTGGCCCGAGGTCCACCACAAAGTCATCTTGGAAGTCATCCAGAACACTCATTCCAATCATTTCCTGGAAGACAACAAGTGCTTAGTCATCGGATCCTTCCACTTTGCCAAAGACTGTAAATGAGAGCTGTTTAGGGTGTGAAGCTGCTGAGACTCACCTGCACCTGTGGGTCCAGTGTAGAGCTCCACATTAGGTTGGCCAGTTCGTCGTAGTACAGAGCTGCCGCCTCGGGGGAGCTTTCACTGCTCGACTTCACCAGCTCCAAAAGAGCTGTGACCTGCAAAAATGTGCAGCATCATCAAACATCGTCAACTCTCTGAATGGAGAGATTGCAGCTGTAGAAAAGTCATACTGAAAAAAACATCTATCTAAACAGGCAAATCTCATCAAAAACAATATTAGGAGATTATTTTATTATTGGAATGTCTGATAAATACCTGTCTCTGAGTTTCCTGAGACAAGGAACCACTTTGTGAGTCCTTCCCTTTAGGCCTGGGATGGAAGTGAAGAGGAGATGAAATGAGCCAAAATAAATAAATATTCTGTGTCCAAATCTAAAAAATACATGTTACCTTAAAGCTCCCATGCTGCCTACAATCATCACAGCACCGATGATGCCTATTCGCTTGTATTTGGGTACAGTGCTGGACAGCTGCTTGCGAATCACTATGTGCATGTCGTCCTGCAGGGAGAGAGACAAACATAAACAAAACAGAATAAAAGATGCAAATGACTGTTTTACAACTTATCTAAGCATTTCTGAACCTGGATGTGAGACCCTTGTTGCTGCTGCCCAAATGCCAATTTGCTCAGGAGCTGGAAGAGTTTTCGAATCTGCTGGGGTGAGAGGTTGTCCATGTAGTCCAAGATCCCCTGAGAGGAAAGTCCAGACCAGTTAGAAACTGAACCAAAACACACACAAGCAGCTACATTTAATGTGAAATCACACGTGTTACCTTAACAAAAACAGCATACAGAGCCATTTCTGAGGGTTTCTCCACAACAAGGGCACAGAGTAGATCCAGAGCCATGTCCACCTCCCCACCCACACCACTGCACACGTGGGTCACCAGAGACCCCACAATCTCCTACAAAGCACAGCCAAGTTCAAAATGACTTTGAGCTTTTAAACTGAGAATTAAAGGATGGACATAAATATTTGCACCTGTTGGCAATAGGAGTCAAATACGGAGAACGAGTGTCGGTACATGTGCCCACCAAAAGGCACCACGCAGGGATCCGGAGAGCGCAGCAAACTCTGAGCAAGAGCCAGGATGGAGAGGAAGTAGCCTCGCATCACCTGCAGCATAACAAAATATATACCACGTGAGTGGAATAACAGCTCAATGCGTTCAGGCGGCTCTGCTGATGCTCGTATATTTAGTCACCTGAGAGTAGTCCCTGAAGGCTTTCTGCAGCAGAGCCTCCTGCAGGAGTCCAGTCCTCACTTTGAGCTTCAGGATTCTCTCTGCCCCACGTCGGCTCTGGTTGGCGTTGGTGGAGTGGAGGATAAACAGGACCAGCACATCTAGAACCTGAAACGAAGAGGTTTATTTGCATGCAATAACTTTTAAAACTTCAGGTCTGTTCATATTATGGAAAATGCTATTTATACCTATTTAAAACAGGTTAATTTTTTATTTTTACTTTATAATGAGAATTTTTTTTGAGGTCATTAAAATAAAAATGGTTTGAACTGTCAAAACCTCTCACCCTGAGGGGATAATATCCTAATTCTCTCTGTGGCAGATCAAGATTAAACTAACAGCGGGCAGACACTAACTTTATACATAAACAGGTTTAAATAACAATGGTAGACATTCTAGCTCTAACAGTCTGCTCAGGGTCACTGCAGTCAAACAACTTATAATCAGTTACATTTGTAATTTTCCATTTCAACATTACAAAACTAAGTCATTTCATACATTATTCAACATCTCCCAAACCAGAATGGAGCCAAAAATGTCAGGAAACAGTCTTCAAACTCACCTTATGGTCCTCCATTTCATCCACAGATTCTATTGCCTGAGAAGTAATAAATGAATAAATAAATAAAATAGATCAACCACAATGAAAACAAAATTAAAATCCTGCTATTCATTGGAACGCACTGGTGAAAAATAATCTACAAATCTTAAAGATTTTATAAAAGACAATAGTTTTTTTTTTATAAATACATTTTTTCAATTAACATCAGCAACACAAAAAGAAGTAAAACTAGAGTCAGACAGAAATTAAAAAGCAAATTGCTTTGATATTTTTATTCCTTAAGGATTAAAATTTTTAAAAGATTATTGAGAAAATCTCCAAAAAAATAAAATTAACATCGAATTTCCAAGAGTTTTTGCACTGCCATGCATTTAATCAATTCAAAACTGAATGGGTGTTCTGAAATGTAATTAAATTGTGCTCTGTACAACGACAATAAAGGCCTATCTTAAAACATTTTGTTTTTATTTTAGGCATAAACTTCAAGATACCTTAGTAAACTTTATTTGTATTGCTGATTTTCATCCATTTTATGTTTTTTTTTGTCTTATTTAGTGTGTTATAAAAGCACATTTTAAACTGACGGTCAAAACTTTAAAAGCATTTAGATCAATTTTGCTTGTGTTTAAATTTATTCATTAAATTTTTTGTTATAAACACATTAAGAACAAACCTTAAGCCAAGCCTCAGAAATGGTTTTCTGGAAGCGCACCGCTGACTTTATGCAGTCGAGTATCAACGCAACGCTGTCCTGACTGCTTCCAGCTGCTGGTGTGGAAGCACATCTGTTTAGAGAAAAAAATAAGAGAATAATAATTTCTCAGCAACTTTCTGACCTTCTCCAAACAAATATTTAAACAGCTGGAGGCAGCCGTTTCTTACGCTGCTGCTCCTTTGCTCTTCATGCGACTCTGAGAGGCCTGCAGCACAGGAGGAAGAACACACTGCTCCAGCTCTAGCTTTTTACGGAGACTACACACCACCTGCACACAGAAAAACATGTGCCAAACTAAATAATAAAAAAAAGTAAAAAATAAAAAGGAAGTGCTACCATGTATATATAGTTTGCTCTTTAAAAAGAAGTAAAGTGTGAAGAAATTGAACCTCAGAAGCATCAGAGGTTGAAACAGAGTGCAGGATGAACTTGACCACCACAGGAAGGTCTTCTAGTTGCACGGCAGCGAGCGTGGCCATGACAGCTTCTCGGACCTGAAACGACAGGAAGTTGCTCACAGCACAGTGACCTGCGTGTGTTTTCATATATGTGTTTGTGAGTTCATAAAATAAAACGGCACCCCTGACAGCAAAGACGAAGTTAGGTTAAGACTGGAGAGGGCATCCAGGATAGGAACTGTCAGCTGAGTGTTCTCCTGGAGTAACGAGCTACAAAGAGAAGAAAGAAAAACGTGAAACCCACAGACTGATGGCAATAATTACAGAATAATGGAAGTCTTATTATATATACTTGAGCTGTCGGGCGATATCATTGTGTTGGGAGTCTTCCAGTATCTCCGGTAAACTGGTAATGATGTCACGCTGCACCTCGACTGGTGCTACTGAGACTAGCTCCATCAGCTTCTCTGACAGTTCCTGCAAGAGGAGGCAGAAACACACAAACATATATAAAACATGACTGCAGACCAAATCTGCAAAAACCTTAAAATAACCTTGACGAGTGTGACAAATAAAATATAACACAAATATTACCTTGGTGTCCACCACTCTGTCTAACCATTTGAGCTGATTAATAATCATACGTGGAATACTGAGTCCTCCATCAGCAGTGCTATGAGATGCAAAGCAGATAAGATAAGAGAAAATAATAATATAATAATAAAAAAATATATATAAAATATACTGACCCTTCAAGCATAAACTCAGGCACTTTGTCAAGCAAGGTGTTGATGATGAAAGTCTGCAGAAAACACATGATTAGATATCTGTCAGCATATACACCATGTCTTATTGCAGAGAGGAGTCATTTAATCATAAGATATTTTTGTAAATGTTTTTCTTTCAGCTGCTCTCTTCTGAAGGGTCACCACAGCAACACATTAAACATTTGGCAACCGTTTTACACCAAATGCCCATCCTGATGCAACCTGGGCCCGAACCTGCAGCCTCAGGATTTTAAGACTGCGGCACTGACCACCGAGCTATCGTAGCCCTTGAGATATTCTTGCATATAAACTGCAGTTGTGCTTTCAATGTTTCGCATATATATAAAAAAAGAATCTCACCTGCAGCATTTCAATGCCCAGCAGCATCCGCAGTAGGCTTTCCTGGAATGAGCTAACAGAACTGCAGCAGAGAGAAAAGCACTTAGTCTGTTGTGATGGAAGCTAACATGAACTTACATCACATCAAAAAGCTGCTGTGTGTTGTGTGATTATTACCTGGACTCTCCATCAAACTGTTGTGGAACACAGGGCAGGAGACAGCTCCTAAACCTGTCGGTATTCTCAATGTAAGTCTCCAGTCCCGTGATGAACTCCTGTAGGATCTAAACAAAATCAAAGTACAAGCCACATCAACAACAAAAAAATGAATGTGCTAGCATCAAGTTGAAGCTCTGGGTTACAGTTTTTGTCGGTCGCTTTGGTACGTTTCTCGGATCAGAACTAACATTTGCACAACAGTTAGTGCATTTCTCA
>JARVGW010000682.1:18222479-18241298 GCA_031762495.1 Anablepsoides rubrolineatus
GCGTAATCAGTGTTTATGCTTCAGACACGCCCACCCTTGTGACACGCCCCCTTCGTTCCGCAGTTAACCCCCTCTCGTTTTGCCTGCAAATAGTTGTCCTTATTTAACCTCTAGATTTTTTTATTTACTTTCTAAGTCTTTCATAAAGCTATTTTATTAGAAAAAAGAACATTACAGCTTGCACTGCACATCCATCCTTCTGCATCACTGACACACGAATTTTTCTGACCACACTTCACACGATGAAGAAAAATCAACTCACATGATGATCAAGTGAGTCAGCAATGTGCATGTGATCATCCCACAAACTTCAAGAGCACAAATTCCTTTACTTTCTTATTCTATTACCTTATATTGTCCATGTTGTGTAAAGTATTTTTACTATTACTTGTTTCTAAGAAGTGCCAATCATTGTGAATAATGTTCATGAGGTGTCTATTCCTTTTTAATGATGAATGCAGTAATAAAAAAAACTTGGAAAATCTTAATTAGTTGTTGTTGTTGTTGTTGTTTTTAGTTTATATTTCAAATTATTCGTGTCTACTTTTATTGTTTTACACTGACATTATTTATCATCATGTTCTTGTTTCTTTATGCCCTGAAAGGGAACTATCTTGATGACAAACACAGACTTTCTCTTTGATGTTTGAAAAGCAGCAGGGGGGGGAAATATCTTGACGACAAGAACATGATCTTTGTTAGTTTATTAGTGGAGGGAGACGCTCAGTGAGGTCAGATGAACCTGTGGTGGGAGTTGGAACAAGTCTCTAGTCGTCTTGAAGGAAAACAAGCCCTAAAAAATGGCTTCGAAATTTTACTCCTTAACTGCGAAGCTTTTAACAGGAGAAGTATTTAACTTCTCCTCTCTTCAGGGCAAAGTTGTCCTCATTGAGAACGTCGCGTCTCTCTGAGGTACGACCGTCAGGGATTACACCCAGATGAACGAGCTCCACGACAGGTACGCCGCGAAGGGGCTCGTGATACTGGGAGTACCCTGCAACCAGTTCGGCCATCAGGTGAGCAAAAACTACTCTGTAGAGTACATTCAGGATGAAATTTTTGTTCTGTGGTTTATTGTTTTAACTTTTAAGTTCCTGTTTTACACGGAAGAGATAAACCTTTATACATTTACATGTTTCAGTTTTTTGTTTTTGCTGTTCAATTTTTGAGTTTTTTTTTTTAGAAAAGTGGAAGTTGTGGTCAGCTTGAAAGTTAGGCCTAAAAAAACCAATATAAATTGTGGTTCTATGTTCTGAAATATCTTGAATGTAATGAATTGGGTAGTAATAGGTTCTGGGAAGGTTTCAGTAATTTTAAGCATTGAGTACAAACGAGGAAGTCCTTTTTTTCCTTCCTGATTCAGATAAGATTAAATCTGAAGACAATGACATATTGTGAAATAATGGTAATGATCAACCCTGCAGGAGAACTGCAAGAATGAAGAAATCCTGGCCTCTCTGAAGTACGTCCGTCCTGGAAATGGCTTTGAGCCAAAGTTTCAGCTCCTTGAGAAGGTGGATGTGAATGGCAAGGACGCCCACCCCTTGTTTGTGCTCCTGAAGGATGAGCTCCCACACCCCAGCGACGACCGTACGTCCCTGATGAGCGACCCCAAGTTCATCATCTGGAGCCCGGTGAACAGGAACGACGTGTCCTGGAACTTTGAGAAGTTCCTCATTGGAGCTGATGGATCACCGTTCAAACGCTACAGCAGGAATTTCCTCACCAGCAACATCGAGGGAGACATCAAGAACCTCCTCAGTCAGGCCAAGTAAAGCTTGTGTGTGTAACCTCCTGTCATGTGTTCTGTAGGTGGTTCCACTTGAACACTTCCTGTGCTCTCTTGTATGTGATGACTGCGTTGGAGTCGTTTTACCACATGAAGACATCCTCTGAAACGTGTGAGGAGGGTGTCGGATGAGATGTAAAAGACGCAACTTTCTCAGTTCCATCACGTGCATGTACAGCACAGATGTGTGATGTATGTCGAGGACCAATAAATAAGATTTTTCTCCAACCTCTGCATTCACTGTCATTGAATAATAAAAGGATTTAGATTGTCAAACTTAAACTTTATTTCATCAGACCAATCTGAGATCTATGATTTCAAAATCCCTGCTTATTTTTCTGTAACATTTTCTCACAAACACATAACCACAAGGCTGCACTCAATTACAGCTCAAAGTTCATTCTGTGCACAGCCAGCAGGAGTGGCTGCTAATTAAAATTGCATCACCTGCAACAGATCATTTTGCAACACCTGCTTGGTGTCGGCATACGGTTACTGCTTCGGTGTGCAGTTTGAACCAGTTTTTCCAGATCTCTGGCTGTTTGGTGAAAATATGGACATATTTATCTGTTGTAAATTGCTCTTTGAATGACCTCTGTTTGGAGCAATGATTTATTCTGATAGGATTCACAAGCTAACCGCTAATATGAGTGAGGCCAAGACAAAAGTAGTTGGGGAAAAAAAATTGATGGCTCAGGCAAACACTATTTTATAAACATTCACATTTTAAATTTTGCATTTCATAAACATTTCAACAAGAGTGTTATATCCTAGGCTGAACTTGAATGTGCTACAGCTGCTGCCAATTGCATTTGCATAATTTAAATCTAGCCTTATATTTATACAATTGTAAAAGTTAGTGATTGCACAAACTACAAAAAACAAAACATCCCATGTACATTATACACCCATTAAACTATTCTACAGCAATGGCCTGGACAAGCAACGACCTTGTATAACCTTTGACCTTTATGTGACCTTGACCTTGAAGCTGAGGTGATGAAAAGTTTGCAACACTCCTAATGATGATGCTGATATTTATGAAGTTTCATTAAATTATCTCGAGCAGATCAGAAGTTATAGACGGGACAAGAGAAAGCTTACCCAGGGCCTGTTTTGATTAGCCATTAGCTCATTAATCTAGTCAGAATTAAGCTCACCAGGTAAGATATTGCTTAGAACCACTCCAGAAAACCTCTTTTCAAAATACAGCACCATGATGCATCCATGTTTATGTAGTCAGTTCATGTATACATTTAATTAAAAAAATTTGTGAGATGGAAATTCATTCAATTATTTCAAACATAAAAAAATTGAGGCTTCCAGTCTTTATTGTAATATGAATTTTAAACACTTTCTTATTTAAAAACAAACTGGTTAAATATGTGGACAAGAATTTGTACACCTATTTCAAATCAAATGATTATTTTACATCTGCTGGGTAAATTGTCACATCTTGAATTGCTGTCAGACGTTTCTGCTTTTGAAAAAAGACCACGATTAAAGATAATGCTTTCCTAATAAAGGACATTAAAAATCATTCTGGCAATCAGCTGTAGACCAGCAGACAGACCCAACATGTCATTGGGCAACAACGATGCCACAGATCAAGACTTTATAAAAGTAGATACTTGTGTTTTAAATTCCATCTGCTTTTACTAAATAATCTTTCACATTCAGCACAAGAAAATTCACTTTCTCGGTTGATTTCATTAATAGTTTTGTTTTCTTCTACATCAATGTATGCCTGTAAAGATAAAATAAAGGATTGTTCTTGTAAACCACCAGAAATAAATTAGATGTACTCAACAGCTGTGGAGTATTTCAAGTTGCTGACATTGTGGGAGTTATGCCTCCACCGTTCCTCATCATCAGGAGAAAGTTCAAGTTTCATGAATAAAGCACCACTTTTATTCTAGTTTATTTCATTTCACTCAATGTGCTTCGAAAATATCAAATAACAGCCATTTCAGTACAGAGCTGCATGAATGTACACAACTAATGAGGACAAGCTATTGCAGCACAGCTATGGATCTAATCAGGCAGCAATCAATGTCTCCTTTAAAAGACGGTAAAATGGCCCGTCAGGTGTTTAACGGACCAGAACCATTAATGCTACAGCCACACCGCACACTCCTGCCACGGCTAGCTGCACTACAGGCAGGTGGGTCGTGCTCTCGTGAAGGTTTGAAAGGATCTTATTTTGTCAGGATGCAGGAATATAGAAAGGCCGCTTCTTCCCCAACGCCATTGTCATTAAAAGAAAAAAAAAAAAGAAAAATGTTAGCAGGGTAGAACTCTTCATTTGGGGCTTCAGAGAGTGTAGTCAAGGCTGTTAATTTAAGAGAAAAAAATAAATAAAAACAAGGCCGGAACAGCTTTGACGGATGAAGACAGAACCTTGAAAAGAAAAGTTTCAGATTGCCACACAGAACCAGCAGGCCTGGAGCAAAGCTGCCACAGATAATCTGAAGCAGCACAAACCCCATGGATCTACTTAAAACCAGGTTGCAGTCTTCTTATCAGAGTGGTATTTATCATTCTGTGTGCATATCTCTTTAAGTTTGCATATACACCCAGACAGCAAGAATAATCGCAATAACTTTAGATAACACCAGGATCTTCTAACATCTGCTTTGTTTCATAAATATTTAGAAATGCTTTGGTTCAAACAATATGAGCATTTGGCTTTTTCTTTCTTTAATAATTGATTCTTTTTTCTTCTTCTTATGGGCAACAGAAACATTTGCTTATCTACACATTTTGAGGGCACTTCTAACATTCGGCCATCCAGCAAGAGGATCTATATTTATTTAAATTCCTCTTCGCTCCAGACTATTAAATTCTGTTCAGAAATCAACAGAGAGAAAGGCTCCCAGTTCACTCTTCAGACAAGGCTGTTGGCTCAAGCCAAAAATATACGAGACAAAAATCAAATAAAATGCAGGAGAGGAGGGATTAATAAGTCTGTGGAATCCTCAGTCACAAAAGAAGCATTGTGTGTGCATTTCCAAGTGTCCATTTGCCATATGCTTTTCAGTGCGTGTGTGTGTTTGTGTCGGGAGCTCCTCAATTTGTGTCCATGTGGTCATCGGCTGATTCGGGGGCTACTCCCAACGAGGCTGAAGGCTGAGGTTTGGAGGGGCTTTCCTCGTCTCTGCGCTGATAGAACAGCACGTAGGCGGCTTTAGTCTGCAACAGGATGACAGGGTTATGATTACGCAATAACAAAAACAACAACAGGACACCAGACACCACGAGACAGAGCCGACAGGTAGAGAACTTTTAGCTTTAATCATCGTGCTGACAAACATTAATTAAAGTCAAAACTCACCACAATCTGGTCCTCAGAGGCGGACGAGACACTGCTGTCGTCAAAGTAAGACCACTTTTCATCCACTTTGTTCTTTCCATAAGCCGTGTCTGTCTCACACAGAAAGCACAGCTTCAGCAAACTAATAAAAAGCAGTTTATTTATTTGGAATAAAAGACAAAATAATGCTTTGTTTTTGACACATTTCCATGTTTTAGTGCTGAATTTGGTTGCTGACAAAAGTAGTTTATGTTAAAACTGTGTGGACTGATGTTTTTTTTTCTTCACTCAAACAAAAATTTGTAATGTCAAATTATTTTATAAATCCTGGATATGAAACTGTGACTTACAGTGACCGCCTCCCATTCCTCCATAGTGGTTTGAAACTGCGATGAGGTCGTAGATGTAAGGGCCCGCCTTTGGGTCACAAACAAACTCTGACATGTTTAGATCCCTAGAAAAACACAGAAACAAACAAAAAGGTAAAAATAAGGTCTTAAAATAGATAAAAACTATATTTAAAAAGAAAAATGCAACATATCGCCTGTCATATGTTTTAAGTAATACCCTGCTCTTTTATTGTCTTAAGCAAATTTCTTAAAGCTAGAATTTAAGTAACAGCATTTGCTTAATTCCTAGTAGATCCAGTTTCAAAACACAAGTCTCGTGATCATGAGGCAACTTCTCTTTTTTAAGCCCAGAAGAAACTTTGTACTTTCCCCAAAAAAACATGGAGAGGATAGTGAGACTTCTTTTTAAAGCTTTTACAACATACAAGGAAAATAAACAATAGCTTTAGTGTTCCTTGAGTGATAATCCAAATTCTGAGATACAGTGCCTACAGTAGTGTTCACATATGCTTTTATTGCTGCCATAAATCAATCATGGTCAAAATAAATTGGCCTAATTTCTACAGATTAAACAATGAACAAAAACTTTATGTAAAACAAGTGACTTTACAAATATTCATCCCCTTTAAAATAATTGTTTTAATTCAACTGATGATGCATACTTTTACATGAAGTGCTAAAATGTTGTCTCAAAAATAAAAATAGAAAAAAGTGGTAAAAAATACTATTGATTTTGTTTGAATTTTAAGCTGGTTGTTGATTGTAATAAAGTTATTTTACAGAATTAAAACACAAGATTCCAAATTGGCAGGAAGTGGGAATAGTATAATTCCTCCCTTTGCACTGATGGTCCAAGGTTTACCCAATGTTTAATAACATCCTTCAGTTTGTTTACTTTTTTCTTTTTTTAAAACTTAAAATCAGTGGAAAATAAACCCTGAAAGCATACCCAATGGGAAAATCCACCAATGTGTCCAGCTTGTCCCTCCAACATCGGTTGTAGGAGAAACGCTTTAGGTGAACGACCAGAATGCGAGGCAGCGTCCACAAGTCAAACTTTTTTGTGGCCTGTTGATGTTTTTTACATGTTGGACAATACCTACATAAAAAGATTAGATTTAGTTGACACAAACAGCAGAAAAGTGGCAATTTTCACCATAAATTCACAAAAAAAAAATAACCTCACCAGGGGTCATGTTCTCCCAGGGTCTCCATTGTCGTAAAGAGCTCAATGCATTCCCTCAGAGCCACAGTGGTTTTCTTTTTTTGAGGCTGCAACATGCTCTCATGTTTCTCATAGGCCTAAACAAATAGTTTCAGAAAATGTAAATATTGTTCACATATTTGGTCACAAGAGCAGAGGAGTATGAACCCACTGACCTCTGCTTCGTGCTCATCATAACACAGTTTCTTTGACTCTGTGTCCCAGTCGATCGCCACAGTAGAATGTGCTGCAGGGAGAACAGATGCAAGAAGTTGCGCTGACACAAAGTGGTTTAAAAAAAATTAAGTTTTAAACGATACGCTTCAATTATCAGCACTCACGGTTAAGTTTGAGGACGTTTCCATCACAAGGCAGCGGGCTGATATTGACTGTTCCATAAGAGTTGACTATGCTGAAAGTGAAGAGCTTCGTTGATTCTCCTCTGGACCCGTTATCCAAATCAGACGTCTCCTCCTCTTCCTCAGATTGGCCATTCTCTGGTTCAGGACTCACTTGGTGGTCCATGGCCTCCTCTTCTCCTGAACGAAAAATATAAAAACATCTTTATAAATTCTTATAAATGTCTGTTTTCTTGCATCCACTCCTATGATTAACATTTTCTCAGTGTTCATGTCAGCTTCTTACCATCATAGATCCCATTAGCTTCGCTGCATGTCCCTGAGTGGTTGCTGCCATTACTGGAGCTGGCACTGCATGAGGCCCCCTCTGACTGGGGGCTGCCACAGCCACCCAGGCCGGATGACGTGGAACATTCAGGAGCCTGGCTGCAGCTGGACAAGGTGGCAGATGCTGACGCCCTGCTTTCACCATTAGGGCTGTGTGCGTGTTTTACATATCGCCTGCAACGGGCCAGGGAAAACCCATTAGACCGAGTCCATACCTTTAATGTAATCTGGCATTTTATTCTGTCATCCAGACTAGGTTCTCACCCAATTCTTTCCAGGATCTTGTCATAAAGAACATCTGCAATCAGGTTAAGTCGGGGTACGCTGATGAGTAAAGGCTGGCCAAACAGTAAGGTGCTTGAAGAGCTTCCAACATGCTTTGAATGGCGCTCCCTGAAATAAACAGGCAGGTTCATCCTTTCACTGTCCTCCTCCTGTACTTCATACCTGCAAGCATCGACAAAAAGAAGCACATTACAATAAACTGTCAATGCAGAGAACACGTCAGCTCAATTTGAAACCAGTAAAACCTACACAAAAATGTCATCTTTTTCCATGATTTGGTTGAGGCCGTCATCTCGTCTATAAATTTTATGAAACCTATGATTGTAAACATCTGCGACCACCATCTATAAAAACAAGAGTTTCAGACATAAAAACCAATTCAAATTTAGACAAATTCCAAGTATCAACAAATAAACAAACCAGAAAGGAGAAAAAAAATTCTAACATTTTCTGAAGGTATTCCACTGAGTTTGGACAAGGCGCTGCACAGGTCTGTCACTGTGCCCAGTTTAGGGACCACCACTCGATACTGACAAAAAAATAAATAAATTTCAAAACATAACCTTAGTAGCAGATATTAATTACTTTCATTTAATTGTAACTCTAAGTTTGGAGCAGTAAGACAAAAGATTGGTTTAGACTCACCTGTGTGGGTCTAGACTGAGGGTCTGACCGCACAAGAAAGACCTCCATGGTCCGGTCTTTTTTCATTGGGAGAGGCAGCGTGAGGTAGCAGAAGGGGTCAAAGGTTACAGACACTTTGGCGCATTCTGGACACACCAGTGTTGATTTGAAAAGTCCGTGGAAAATATCCACTATTACTGAGTCATTGCGCAAGCGATGGTTCGTCCAGGCTTCCTTGGCAACAATCTATAATCCCACAAACAAAAAATACATTTTATTGTTGGACGATAAAAACCAGTAGATCACAGATCCATCCAGTGGTGGACACAGTTCCCCTAAAGCACTAAAGCACTAATAGGGGAACTAATTTCTTGATAAGTGCTTTAGGGCTTTTGCTAATTTTAGAATTTATTAGTGCAATAGCACTTGCTAAATTTAGAAGCACTAATTGAAGTCTTTAAATGTTATTGATCAACATTATTGTGAACAGCCGAGGGTGAAAACTGTCACTCATTTTGTTCATATGTGAGTCACTTATCCACTAGGTGACAATATATGAATTCAAATACAGCTGTGGAATGTCAATAGCCGTGTTTCCATCCAATTTGAATTGGAATTTTTATTCAAATTTTAAAAATTTTGCGAAAACGAAGAAATGCAAATCAGACGTGTTTCCATCAACTGGCTTGAAGCGAATCAATTAGGTCAGACGCTTGCGTGTAGTAAACAGGAAATAAAAGTTGCAAACTCGCAGGGTCCACACCTCTCAGGAAAATGGAGAGGGAGGGGAGAAGGTTGGTTGAGCGGCATCTGTTTGATCATGATAGTGATATCGATGCGCAGCCAGGAATAACTGAATGAGTGAGCCATGTCAGAGGTCTGGTTGTTTATTTACAGTATCAAATAAAAAAGACCCAAGTGTGTTTGTGTATATATGTAGTAGCTGGGGTACCCGGCGCTGCCTGGGTAGTCTCATGATTGCCCAATGTTTTTTTTTTGTAATACTGATGCATTCTAACCATAATAACGTGTTGGAATGGCTAAAGTCTGTCTTGGAAAACTAAGATGTGGAGTTCCAAAACCAAGTGAATCTGACAGTGGCCTAAGAGTACTTGGCTATGCCCAGGTTAAAAGAGAAACACATTTAACTTTTCATTGCAGATGTATTTATTACAAAGTTTCAAACATAAGATGGGTAACAACAAATGTAACATGCACTTAACATGTATAAATAAGATAAGGACCCATAGGTGAACAAAACCTATTTTTTTGATGACCTTGGTGTGACATTACCAACGTGCATTTCAATGTATTTTCAATGGTAAAATTTGGGCCAGAGAAATGAAAATACATTTCGGTAGCAGGAATCGAACCCTGACCGCCCAGTTTGCAAGCCAGAGCTCTCCTGACTGAATGTAGATTTGTAGGCAGTGTATTGGTAAGAGTTTTGATTTTGCAGTACCCTAATGTAGGCATACTTCTATTTTGGTTAATATTGGTATTATTTTTAAACAGATTTTGTTGAAAGCAATACCAGATTGTGGCCCATGTGATGGGGAATCAGAATATATATGGTTTTGTGGGTCTATCTGTTATGGTTTTTGAATTTACCCTGAACCAACAAAAAAAAGGTCTTCCTTAATGTATATAGATAATTTGTGTGTTTGTGTAATAATATCTGTAAATATTGGTTATTGGCCGTAACAGCAATAATTATATCGGATATCGATATCGGCTGAAATTTTTATATCAGTGCATCCCTAACATTAACTCTTTTTCCGAAAAAACCCAAAACCATCTGAAGCGAGCATATCAACTTTTTTGCAAATTAGAGGAAGTTTTTTCAAATCATGCTGTTTCCATTCACCTTTTGTGATGCAATACTTCAAAATGCGCATTGAAAAACATTGATGGAAACACGGCTTATGATAAGTCTTAAAAGAGCAAGTCGGCAATATGTGACTCATGTTGTCTATTGAAGAATGTTCATGGATTGACTGTTATTTCAGTGCTTTAGAATTAGCTTTCGCTAAATTTTCGTTAGTTTAGAATTAGGGGACCTAAATATTTGAGATAGTGCTTTAGGGCTAGTGGAATTAATTTTTAGATTAGTGCTGCCCACCACTGTATCCATCCATACATTCAAATATAAATATAATGTACCTCATCTGGACGGCCCTCTGCGTCCCTCAGGGCCAGATAAGGCTTCTTCTTGACACGATTCAAATCTTCATGAAGCCCGTCCAACAGGAAGGCCAACAACTCCTGAGAGTCCTGTTGCTGGTAGCCTGAAAACTGCGGAGCAAAGCGTCCAACCTGGGTCTGGATGAAAAAGGATAGTTGTTACTTACTTTTATTTGCCTTTGATTGGAGGCTTCTTAATTTTCTTCAGAATAATTCGCCCGACTCACTTTAAAGGTGCGCGGTGCCACATAAGTGCTGCGGCTCATCCACATCTGCTTTACTAGATCTGCATAGGCCTCGGCAATCTCACCCCTCATTCCTAACGGGTTCTCTCTGTTAATTTCTGCTTCATACTGATCATTGAGGAAGTATTCCGTGAGTGGAGACACATTGCTCAGGCACTAGAGGAAAGCAGATTAGACAAACGCATTAAACAAAATTGTGTAAATCAACTTCCTCTAAATAATAGCTGTTAAGCCAATATCTTTTTTTTTTATATTATTCCGCTTTATTTGTGACATTTCTTCTCACCTGGAGTGCAGAGTTCATGAAGCAAGTATTGCCCAAATTACTGAGACCACACAGGCCAGGTTGTGATTGTGACTCTCTGTAGTTGTAGGAGGAGCTGTACGAGTTGTAGCTTCCAAATCTGTTGTGAAAACGTATTTGTTAATGTTGGTACCTTAAAATATATAAAACATGAAGAGTGTATTTTAGGCTAAATTTAAAATTGAGCAATATTAATGAAAAAAAAACAACCTGTTTTTAATTTATGTATTTTGACATAAGTAACTTTTGGATTTTTATTTGCATCCAATTGCTTAATTGCTTTAAAAAAAAAAAGCTACTCAGTTGTTCCAGAATGCTTTTGTTTTTGTTGTCTACAGATATATAAAATATAAACAACTAACCTAACCAACCTAAGCTTTTTAAAACAAAATATAAACTCAATGATTGTAGAAAATAATAAATCTTGGTGTAAATGTAAATTTTTTCTTGCAATCTCACAAAATAGCTCTTCAGTACGGTAACTGTAATTTTTGATGCAAGTTTCACATTGATACTTGTCTGTGCTGAAAACAATAAACATACCAGGAAAATATCAGTGGACATAAACAGAAAAGATTCCTTGCCTGCTGCTAGAGGAGGTGCTGTTGTTAAGCGTGTATCCAGGGCTACAGCTGCTGTCTCCATTGGTTACTGTTGAGGACATACTGACTGATGAGTTTGAGGAAAGCTTTGGGGAGGTGGTGAAATTTCGGGATGGGGTTGCACTGGATCTGATGAGCAAAAACAAGCATCTCTCAGAAAAGCATGTTCCTACAAATGATCTTAAACTCTTGTTGTCATGCCCAACTAATTACTATAAAAGTCTGTAGTGGGATACAAAAAACATTTTGAAGGGTTATGGAGAAAATAAAAGAGAGACAGTGAGAGATCACTTACTTGGAATGGGAAGCTTGTCTGGGCCACGTGCCGTCCTCATTCTTGAGCTCAATGACAAGAACCTGCAGGCAGATGAGCAGAATGAATGCTAAACTTTACACTCCTGTCTATAATGCCACAATTTATTTATCTTAAGTTTAAAGATAATAGAGTCAGTTGTGGACAAGCTTCATTTGGTGCAAGGAGCTATGCCAATTTTATTTCTTATGTACTATCATCTAAAAATGTGAACTATTCTCTAGTTTTAGGCTGAAAAGATTGACTTGGAGTTTGTTTACTTTTTGGTAAATATCAATTTTGTTTAATGCTTTTATATGTTAAACTCCTGACTAAGGGCATGTCATTCTCATTTGATAAGTGCAAGGTCATAGTATAATTATTTTATGGTAACATATTTCCCTTCCCTATACCAAGCCCAACATCCATTTAGAAGTGAAACAATATTTACAACACAGCGCTTGCAATCCTAAGGTTAAAGGATAGTCCTAAAACACACAACAGTTTAATCATAACTTAACCTCTTCAATAGGCTCAACAAAAATAATGCACATCTTAATGTAGGGCTAATGTGCAGCTTTGCATTAGGCTCCATGATAGCCCTGTTTGTTTATGACTATAAATGAATAATGTATGCACAAAGTATACTAATATAATAGGCTGTGATGTTCTCTGGGTCATCAGTCCTCTTAAAGTAATTTGAATGAAGTCCTGAACTACCTGTCCCTGGAAGAGCCCAGCATCCTGTACAGTGCTGTCTGGCTTGTTCAGCTGCTCATAGGTGTTGCTCATGTATTTGTTCCAGAGACGGGTCTCCTTTTCTGAAGAGATATTGAATAACTTCCGCATCTCCTTCTCTATTGCATCTAGAAATACAACAAAGCACATTTGTAAAACAAATATGGCCAGAGATCTAAAATAGATTTTGGCTCATGCAGCGCTCATGACTTAATTTCTTACCTATAGTATCAGCTTTACTAAAATGACATGTGATGACATTGTCCATGTTGTCATTCTCACACAAGTTCAGCTCAAGCAGATAGACTTCCACCTTGCAGTGCTTCACAAACATGCCATGTTCAACCACCTATCAAAGAGAGACAATATTTAGAGAGCTCAGTCAGTGCCTTGCGGTACGTTGTGAAATAACAAAACAGAAGCAATGACCACAATTACCTTCCTGACAATGGGTTTCTGGCCCTCAAGGCAGCCATACCAGCTGACAAGCTTATTCCATGCCTCAGTTGGTACAAGGACATAGTCGAGCTCATCTATAAGGTGATCTTTTAGGGTCTGAGTCTCCTGGTCTTTAAGACAAAAAAAAAAAAAAAAGATAGTAAAAACCAACTGGAAAAGACAGACAGAAAATAGAACAATACTTCATTGATCCTGCAGGGGATCAGCAAAAGAAAGTCTTTCTACTGGAATTTCAAGAAGTCTTAGGAATAAAACAACAAAACCTTTGATGAATAACAGTTTTACCTGAGAATAGCCCAGAGTTATCGATTGGTCCCGGGTACAGGCTACGTTCTCCAACATTGTACATATCCCAGCTGTCAAACCCCACATACTTCTTCCACTGTTTGAACCACCGGCTGTCTATTAGATACCTAATAGCAAATTGATTAATAGTTAGTACATACCACAAACCACACAGAACATTATGCAACACCAAACTGCATTAGTATCTGCAGATATAGAACCTGCAAGCCAGTCTTACCTAATCTCTTCTAAAGTAACTCCTTTCATAATAGGCTTGCACTGACATGGTAACAACCATGCATTTAGTAAGAATAACAGCCTCCAAGATCTCAGATCAATGTCTTTTTCCTTTAATATATGTTTAAGTTTGGATCAACTGTCCAACTTTGGAAAAGTCGATTAAAAGCAGTCTATTTTAAGGAGAATCTTTGTGATCACATTAGCAGCCTAACTAGCACAGGGTTTTCTCTTCTAGTAAGGCTACAAAATTATAAATTCCTGACATTTTCAACAGTGATTGTATATTCCCTTTCCAAAACATTACATGTGTTGAGATTAGGTCTGAAAATGTGTTACTTAAGAACGATACCAAAAAATGTCATATCTATCCACGAACCTTGCTCTAAAGAGCCGGTCTAACTAGAAGGGGCACCCATCATCTGACTACGAGGCCTACTACTAGCTTGCATATCGGCTAGCTCCTAACAACGATTCAGAATAGGCATTAAGGCTTAACAACAACACTATGACTTTATCCAGGTTACTAGTCTACATGTTTATAACCTAAATTAAAACATTCAGTACTACAATGCACACATTTTAACATAGAATACAGTCGTATTTGTTAGCAACTAGTGTGCTAATCTGTGTAACATTAGCTTGCCAGTAGCACCGCGGCTTTCAGTTTCAACTATCTGCTTCTTAGCTTTAGCATGCTAACACTTCCTGTTCCGCGCTAGAGAGTCCAATAACGCTAAACGTTGTCATTTCTCACCATTCGTCACCCTTTCTTAGACTTGCTTTCAAATGTGACCCAATAGTTTGTTTCTGATTCTCGGTTGAAGGGGTAGGCATTTGTGCGGCTACCGGCTCCGAGTCCGAGTCTGCCGCGCTGCCCGACTCGGGTCCGCCTCCCTCAGCCATCATGCAGCCAGTGTGCCGGTATCGTGAACGAGCAGGAGCTGACGCACAAGAACGAGCTTCTTTGCGTTCTTCATCTACGGCAGGGGCGGTTCTAGGATATGACCTTTAGGGGTCCTCAACCCCATTTACTTGAACATATTTATAGTGATGACAACGGATAAAATAATGAGTGAGGAAGATGATGCTTTAATGTAAGTGATGTCATCATCAAATTATAAATCAATACCACACATCACAAGTTTATCTAATATAGTGAAGCCCTATTTACAAACAATGTTAATTCTGGCCATTACTCTCACCTACATGTCTGAGCACCAAGCAAACATTTGAATAAACAATCTGTGAACAAAACCAACATTGAAGAAGTTTTTCATAATTCTCCCAAATTAGGGGAAATGCTGTGACTTCAAAAATGACAACTCTATTTTGCAGATTCAACATGATTCATGTACTGCAGACCCCTGTTCTAACCACTAACCCAGGCATGCTTGAAACCTAGGATAAAATGGGACAACAGTAACCCAGAAGCTGGGTTCCTCAGATTATAAATATGAACAAAATGCATTTGCTCATCTTAGGCTATCATAGGTCAATAATGAAACATTCAGGCTTATGTAGTGGTTTCCTTTCTGAGGACATTCCAGTTAATGTAAGCTTTCATCAATGAAGATAGCCACCCAAAATGTAGTAATGCATCATATATTAATATGGAGTTTTCTGTAAAGTCTCTAATAGAAAAACTGACTCTTGGTAATAAATTTACATATTTAGAATATCTGAACATATCATTCACTGTCACATGTTGATGGGAGAGTAGTAATAGAGAAAACCTCTCATCTCAGCTAAAAAATGCAACACTTATTTGCACTTCAAAGGTGTATAAAATGTGATGTACACTTTATAGGGTAAAACCAAAATTTTAATGAAAACTGACTGTAGACTGTAAAAAACACAATAGTTAAGCTACAAAATAAACCATTGTCTACATAAATGACCAAAAGAAAATTAGACACAAATGTAACTTTTGCTGGTCCCAGATCTGTTTAAACCTTTCAGAAACAGACACAAAATGACTGATCTATGATCTACAGTGAATAAATAGCATAAGTGTAACTTTATACACCATTTACACCTGTACAATATTTGTCTCATATGAAAATGGGAAAAGTTAGTCTGTGCACGAAATAAAAGAAAAATAAAAACAGTAGGTTGTCATTATACCTAGGAGCAACATGATTGCAAACAGTAGCAAGACAATAATTCATCTCATTGAGCAAAAAGACATTTCAATTTCCCAAAATGTTATCTCAAAACCAAAATAAGAAATCAAAGGTGTTTAGTTAGACACAAAACAGCAGAGAAACCAGTGAGTCTCAATGTAAAATGTTTCATGGACAGGAAGAGAAAGCTAAATGAACTAAAGAGAAACTGAGAAATTTGTAAACTTTGCATAACAAGAGTCTTGTCCCAGCTTTATGGTTTTCAAAAAACAAATTTCTTGCAGTAGACAGTGTTTTAAATGGAAGTCTCCTAGAAATGACTGAGTGATCAGAAGATGCCACTGGGCAGCTCTTTGCTGAACATGCCATCAAAGTCCAGCTCCCTGCTCATCAGATCGTCCTCAACGCTCTCCAGCGCCCACTGGTGGTCGGTCAATTCTAGTGCCTCCCACTCAGCCTAAAACAAAGACAAAGATGATATGAGAAACCCTAAAACCCAGCCTTCCCCTGCAACTTACTCTGAACCTACACTAGCCCATACTTTGAATGCTTTGTTTGTATCTGCAGGCATGGCCATGGCAGCTCCGCTCATCTGCTCTTGCATTATCCTGGACTGATCGGCGCCTGCGGGGGTTGAGTTGAACAGTGCCAGCTTTCAGCATGTGGAGTTGAGAAATAAGAAGCTAAATCACCACACGACATGGAAACTTACCATTATCTTGGCCTAAAATTAATGAGTACATGCTTCGAAGTCCAAAGACGTTCAGGAAATACCACGACGCTGAGCTCACCCTTGAGGATAAACGCAAAGAAAACAAGATCAAAAGTTGGACACACTGGCTTAAAACAACAACAACAGTGCGTGTGTACAACTCTTGTTTTATTTGTTTACCAGGAAGCGTCCAGTGAGAGCAGCTCTATTCCTTGCTGTAGCATTGGCTTAAAGCGAAGCGTGAGAGGGAACGGTACCTTAGCTAAAAAAAACAAAACAGAGGTGAATTTTAAAACACAACTTAACATTAAGAGACTTTCTTAGTGCGGTTTTGTTGCACAAAATTTATGACTGAAAATGATGATTACTTGTTACAAATCCTGAGAAGGTCCAGTTGATCCAGCCGCCAATGAGGATCATGGGAAGCACATTGGTGACATTGCCTTTCATCATGTCCGTCAACATGCTGGGATCTGTAACACACAGCGAATATTTAGCGTAACTTCTTACATAGCTGCTTCGTTTGGGTGTGAAGAGTTAAATGCAGAGCACGTTTTTCACCCTAGTATGGGAACACACAATCATGACAAAGAAATATTAAATGACTAAAGACCTTTGTTTTTTAATTTAAAAGTGAGTATGTTTAACTGGTTTACATCATGTCACCAACGACTGCAATATCACATCATGTGCTTCACATAAAAATGTGTACCTGTCATGGGAGAGGGTGGAACAACCTTTCTTTTGGTCTTCTTAAAAAATCCATCCTCCTGATTATTGAAGTAGAACTTCCTCATCAAGAAGGACTAAAACACAGAAAAAAAAATAGCATTGTCCCACAAATTTTTTGTCTTGACAAAAATGCAAATAGATCTTTAATAATAGATTTAAATATTTATTATCTATTGATGACAAAAAAATCTAAGCAAGTATGTACTTTGTTGTTAAAGATTTCTCACTAGCTGTAGTTTTAGTTCAGCTCTCTTTTAGAAATCTGTATGTTTATTACATTTATTTCAAGGATTTCTCTCTCTTGGTCATACTTGCACTCAATGACAATTTTATAAAAGTACATTTTCCACATGAAATGTGAAATTTCAAGAACTCTGTCATAAATTATAGGTTTAGAAAGTAAAATTTAAACTTAACAGTAGCAAAAATATATTTTTTAGGATTTGCTAGATTATCTTGACTTAGATTTTTGTCCTAAAGGCTTTAGTGGCTAAAAGGACAAGAAGATTTGGTTGAACATTACCAAAAGTGGAGTGGTTCTTGTTATTAATGAGTGTTAAATGATCTTGTGTACCTGTTTGGGAATGTATTTTCCATTTTCTCTCAGAATTCTGCTCCGAATAAGAACCTGGCTGGAATTTGGAGAAGCAGAAACAGTAATGTGCATCAACTGCAACAACATTGCTTAGCTGACATTTACTAAGTTAGAAATGTAGTTAACTTACCTGTCAGAAACTTGCTCCAGCGTCAACTTTTTGTCACTCTGAAGAAGAATAGATACATAATGTCGAATCACCCCAACGAGAAAGGTGATGAAGACAATAGGTAACACCACCCAGAGCCTGATGTTGGAGTCTAACAAGAGCTCTGGCTCGGCCATACTATCTGCTTGAAGAATTAAGCAAACAGAAAAATGAAGATTGGAATACTGTTTAATTTACTAAGGCACTTTTTTTTGTCTCACACATTAGCGTGTTAAATGGTGTAAGGTCTACTTTTTTTCTAACAGGGCAAGGACGATACCTAAAGGTGAATGTCAATCAATGAATGTACTGTCATTCACTTTTGCTAGCAAGCCAAAGTCAACGACGTCGTTTAAAATATACATCAATCTAAAAATTTGTGTTACAAAACATAATCAGTACGTCACATTATAAACATAATGTGTTGAACTCCCATTAAACACACGCATTTATGAATGAAACACCCGTAGATTAATTAAGCTAATGATAGCGCTATGCTAACGTTAGCAATCTGGCTACCTTTTCTTCCTGATATCCCAGGTCACAGGATGCGTGAACAACCAAGTCGTCTCTTCGAGGCGACCGCCCCTTGCTGTGTTTTCCTCGGCTGCGAAAGCCGCAACGCATTCACTATAACAGCCAAATGGCTAAAATTACAAATATTCGGCCACTGCCATTTCGCTGCGATAGCTGTGAAAAGATGAGACGAGAGCAAATTTCTGCTTCTGCGTTTCATCATCACCCGCATCACATTCGGTGGTGCTGCAGCGACCCCTCACGGCCGCAGAGGAGATTGCAGAAAAATGTATTACACGCTATGGATAAGCAGGGGAGTAAGTAAACATGTAACCATGTAACTTAAACAAAATAAATAAATAAATAAATAAATAAATTTAAAAAGAATATATA